>JAGXJF010001398.1:0-204213 GCA_019208055.1 Stipa capillata | reverse complement strand
GACGGGATTAGCGAGCCAGTCCGGGTGGAGAACTTCTCGGATGAAGCTCGCAGCGAGAAGCTTGTCAACCTCCGCTCGAACGAAGTCTTGACGTTCTGGTGCTTGACGGTGCACCTTCTGCCGGACGGGCAGCGCATCGGGGCGCACGGCGAGGCGGTGCTCAATCACCTCCCTAGGGACCTCGGGCATATCCGACGGCTGCCAAGCGAACACGTCGGAATTTGCCCGGAGGAAGGTGACGAGCGTGCTTTCCTATTTGGCGGCCAGGCGGCCACCGATCTTGACAGTCCTGGACTCGTCTTTACCAAGGATCACCTCCTTGATGGGGATGGAGTCGTCGGGGGCCACCTTGACCTTGGTCGGGGGAGGGCCCGAGGACTCGGGGAGCTCGGCAACGTCGTCGATCGTGGCAGCAGTGGAGGAGAACAACTGCTCGGCGCAGAAGACGGAGCTCTTCAGGTCGGCCGGCACTGTGATGGTGCCGTTAGGCCCGGGCATCTTGATGGTGAGGTAGACATAGTGGGAAACCACCATGAACTTGGCGAGTGCCGGACGGCCGAGGACGCCGTTGTACGGGAGGTCGAAGTCGGCGACGTCGAAGACGACGCTCTCCGTTCGGAAATTGTCCCTGGTCCCGAAGGTGACCATCAGGGACACTTGCCCGAGGGGCACCGTGAGGCCTGGAGTGACGCCATGGAAGGGCATCGTCGGCTTCAGGCGCCCGGCTGGCAACTGCATTTTGCTAAACACCTCGGGGGACAGGAGGTTAAGGCCTGCGCCCCCATCGATTAGCATGTGAGTTACCTTGATATTGCACACCGTCGGGGAGACCACCAGCGGGAGATGGCCCACACCCGAGGTGCTCTCGGGATGATCCGAGTTGTCGAAGGTGATCGGGGTCCCCGACCACTTGAGTGGTCGGGACGCCCCGGTACTCGGGGTAGCCGAGCACACTTCTCGCGCCATTAGCTTGAACTGGCGCCGGGAAGCGTGCGTCGAGGCGCCCCCGTTGATGCAAGCGACGGCTTCGGGTTCCTGGAACCCGAGACCATCCTCCTCGTCGTTGCGCTTGTTGCCGCCGTCCTCGCGGCGCTCCTCGCGCTGAAGCTTGTTCTTGTCGGCGAGGAACTTCACCGTCCGGCACTCCGAAAGGTCGTGCCGGTCAGTGTTGTGAATCGGGCACCATCTGCCGGCACCCTGGACAGGGGCCCGGGATGGCTTCTTGCCGCCGCTTGCTCCTTCGCGCGGCGGCTTGCGCGCTTTGGCCTCGGCTGCCGCTGCAGACTCGGGCTTGCGCTTCTTGTTCTTGCCCTCCCGCTTCCCGGGATGACGTGAGGATGACGTGCCGTCGGCCGACGGCTGGTCAGGGACGGGAGTCATGCCACGCGCGCGAGCCTCAGCCGCCTTGGCGCACTTGTCCGCGACTGCGAACAGCTCCGCCGTGGACTGGATGTCGCGCGTGCCCAGCTTCTCAAGCATTTTCTCGTCGCGCACTCCTTGCCGGAAGGCGACGATGACTGCCTGAGGGGTAATCTTGGGGATGGTGTTGCGCACCTGGCTAAAGCGCTGGATGAAGTGCCGCAACGTCTCCCCTTTGACGCTGCTTGAGCGCGTGGAGATCACTCTCCATGCCAGGGCGCTCGAAGGTGCCCTGGAAATTGGCCACAAACTGGTGGCAGAGGTCCTCCCACGAGCCGATTGAACTCGAGGGGAGGTTCATGAGCCATGAACGGGCAGAGCCCTTCAAGGCCATGGGGAACCAGTTGGCCATTACCTTCTCGTCCCCCCTTGCCGCCTGGACGGCCATGGTGTAGATCTGCAGAAACTCCTCCGGGTGGAAGGAGCCGTCATATTTTTGCGGCAACTCGGGGCGAACTTGTCCGGCCAGTTGACGCGACGAAGATCCGAGGGTGAAAGCCTGGCAGCCTGCTCCGTAGAGCGGCGTGCTGCTTTCGCCGCCGGCTGCGCCCGGGCGCGCGCCGGAGAGTGCAGACGGCTTGCGGCAGGGCCAGAGGAGGATTGGCCCTCATCTGCCCAGTCTGCGCGCCGCCTCTCCTGGTGGCGCTCGATAGTGACGCGGGCGTCTTCATCCTCCCTTTGCCGGTCGAGCCGATGACGAAGATCGGGGCAACGACCACGAGGGGAGGCGACGGAATGATGGGAACCGCGAGGCAGTTCCCTTGCCCCAGCACGCGATGGACGCGGTGGGAGTGGCGGCGGCGATGCTGCAAGGGCCGGCGCGGGAGTCGCCATGCCTGGAAGAGGTGTGGGAGTTTCCGGGCCGCCTCCTGACGGCGAGCGGTGGCCACCAGGTTGGTTACCTCCTGGAGCCAAGGGGCCCACAGGAGATATCCCTTCCACCTGGACGGGTGGATGCCGGAGGAGAAGCTGCGCAGCGTGGAGCGCGCCGGCGGCCTCTCCCGGCAGGGTCGAAGTCCAGCCGGCGCCGTACCGGCTGGGGGATCTCGGCGACATGAGGGGGTCGGCTTGTGCCTCTCCTTCTGCCGTGTAGCGGGACTGCGACGAGGCGCCGCTGGGCGCAGCGTGGCGCCCTTCTACCAGCGTCGGCGCTGATAGCGCTGAGGGCGAAATCATGGAAGGAGTCGGCACCCGATGCCCCCTCGGGGACGAGGCTGCTGACTGGCCATGGAAGATGTAGCTTCGAAACCTTGACCTCCCCTACCTGGCGCGCCAGATGTCGACGACTAAACGCCGGCGTCGGTGGTCCGGAAGGACCCCCTTTGGGATTCGGCCGGGGAGGAGCTGGAACAGGAGCTACGATCTGTCTAGGCCCGATTAAACGGTAGGAAAACAGAGACAAAGATTTATCCAGGTTCAGGCCACCGCGGAGGTGTAAAACCCTAGTCCTGGTCTGGTGTGTGTGTTAACGTTTTAGAGATTACAGAGCCTTTGCTATCTCCAGGGGAGTTCGTCTCCAAAAGATCTAACCCTTTGCATGGCCTCGGCTCTCCCCTTATATACCCGGGGGTTTACCACAGTGACCGAAGGGCATTAAATGCAATAGACGCGCTGCTTACGCGGGGGGCGTGGGCACGCCATGCCGTCCGCCGAAAGCTGCTGCGGAAGGGATGTTTTGCTGACAAACCATCCTCGGAAACCGGGTCTTCATGATGAGTTGAAGTGTGCTGGAGTATACTTAACGGGCAAGCGCTCCGCCACGGCGACAACCACCCGGGTCCCACGGGCCCAAGGGATGCACCTGGGCGTGCCGTACCGTGCCCGAAAGTCATAAAGCCTGTCAGATGATAACTGACAGGCCTTATCACGTCGGTGGACGCCCGCGTTGGGCCTGGAGTAGGCACGCCTGCTGACAGGCATTAAATGCACCGGACAGGCCTTAAATGCGCCCGATGGGACACGTGGAAAGGGCCCGCCGGGGCCCTTCGGAAGGCGCCGCGGAACCCCCGCCACGTGTACTGGTTGACGGACCCACGAAGATTGCTCGGGGTCAAGGCCCCCGAGGGATGCTCGGGGCATCCCGCCACGTGGCGCCGTGGGAGGAAACAAGTGGTGCTCGGGGTAGGGCCCCCGAGGGGCGCTCGGGGCGCCTTGCCACGCGGCACCGAGGGAGGAACCAGAGGCGCTCGGGGTTCCCGGGCTCGGGGACCCCCGAGCCCGCATCTCCGACCACTCGCTGCACGTGGGCCACTTGACTAAACCCGTAGGGGCCAAGCGGACACAGTGCTCGGGGGGCAAGCCCCCCGAGCGCATACTCCCGATTCCCACACCCTTTGGGTGACGTGGCATCGAGTTTGGCCCTTTGCCGACGGCTCAGGGAACCCTAGTTCCCGTACCGCCAACAACCGCGCTGCCGTCTCTGGTGAACCGTCCAAACCTCCCAACCCTAGGAATGGGTTTGTGGTGTCACTCGAAGCATAACGGTACTACCTGCACGTCCTGGCGTGGCCGGTAGTGCCCACCTTGGGCAACGCTGCCACAGGACCTCGTCATTGGTGCCACCCACGAGTATGAAGGTAAGAACCCTAACCTTCTTGTTGGGTTATTTCTTTCTCGGTCATGGGCAGAGGTGGTGCTCGTGCAACAAGATGGCTTGACATTGCTGGCCACGTGTTCGAAGGGCGACGGGAGAAAAGAATCAGTGGTACGGCGAGGTGTCGCTGATCTTAGGAGCCAATAGCTGGCTGTGATAGGGGAATCGCAATGGGCGGTGAAGGCGCCGATGCAAAACCATTCCTCAGGTTCATATACATAATGATTTAGTTGATGTATATTAGTTGAGAAACTACTTCATGTTTTAGGTTTATGGTTTGAGCGGAAATTATATATTGAACGGTTTACATTTAATAAAAAAACTATTTTCATATTCATTGAATTTTCACCTATTTCAGTATTGAAAATCATCTATGAATATTAGATTTTTATATTTTCAGCTCTGTAAGACTATTGTCATATTTTTGAATTATACATGTTTCCGAAATGTTTTATACTCTTTTTGGTTTACATGATTGCTTGCTGTTTTTGAAAAAGGTACATTTTTTATTGACTTTTAGTTATGAGCAATCTCTACCGATCAAAATCCTAGATAATATAATGAATTATTAAGACCAATCAAATCCACCTTTAGATTGCATTCTCATGGAGAGACTACACACCTGCAAAACGAGCCCTGGAATTTTTTTAATCTATCTTAGAAATACGTTCAAAATTAGCTATGCCAACCTAACGTTGTTTACACGTTAAACTCAGATTAACACACCTAAAGTGCTTAGCAGATTAAACCTTAAACCTATCTCTTAGCTCCAACCCACTACTCCACTACAAACGCTTTGCAACCTTTTCTTTTGTTTGTCAATTAAAGCCAATCTAAATTTTTGGAGAAAAACGCCGATCTAATCTGGCAATCCCACCTTGCCAAGTCCTACAGCCCAATTTATTCGAGTGGTTTGAAGCTCTAGAAACCTCCAAGGCGAAAAGCGTAGCTCGTATCCGCCACCGGAAGTGGTACGCCCAACGAGATCCAACGGCCCTCGACTAAACAAACTTACAGGAACAACAGCCAAGCTGCGCAGTGGGCATGATTCGAGGTAAATGTCTTATGGTCTCGAAAGAAGAGAACTGGGGCCTGGGTGAATATGCCCATTCGGCCTCACAACGTTTGTTAAGTGAGATTTTTTGGCCACGTTTTGTTAAGTGAGATTAACCAGGAGATAATTAAAACCGTCAAAAGGAAACCAGGATATATCAAAGACTTGCTGATTATCAATATTTTTCTTGTATAAAGTTAAGTGCAAAACAACAAGCTATCATGTTGTGTTCCTGAAAAAAAGCTATCATGTTGTGACACATCAACAGAGCAATGTCATCCATTCGATTGATGAGGTGAGTGATAACCAACCAACCATTAAAATAACAGCACATCTAGAATACTCACTCCGAGTCAGATTAAGCTCGATTTTTAGTATCCATTCATTATAATTTTACTTTGTTAATGTATCGGAGATTCTATTCTGTGTTGTTGCACTGCAACACAACCTTCTGGTCTTGTTTATATTTGCGACCATTATGTCATTCCGCACCTGCATCGGTCTCTCACTGATTCTTAGCTAACTTCATTACTAAAGAAAACAAAGTAATCCCAAAACTCCAAAAATCTAGTGCTGAGCAAACTCCATGTTTTGCAAAAATGAAAGGCAGAAAAATGAAACAAAGGAGAATCCAGTGCTGAGCAAACTCCATGTTTTGCAAAAGATAAAATGAAAAAATAGAAGAAAAGAAAAGAGAAAAGGGCACTATTTTAGGTCCTTTTGACCATCTGATGATCTATGTTCCACTCCATTCCATTCCATTCAGTTGCACGTCAAAGTACAGGGAATCGCGGTGGGCCATGGAACAAACCCCACCCAGGGGAGAGGAGGGGACGGGAACAAACCCTAGCTAGCCGGACCCTCTCTCTGATCCGGTGCGCCCGCCCGGCCCGGTCAAACCCCAGACCGCCCAAGCCGGTCACGCCCCAACCCCTCCCCTCTTCCCCCCTTTGCCCCACCACCTCCTCCAACTCACACCTCGCCGGAGCACCGCCCCCTCGCCGCCGCCGCCACCGCCGCCGCCGCTCAGCTCCGCCTCCCTCACCAGGACCACCTCCTCTTCCTTCCCTTCCATCTCCCGGTCTCTTCCCTATCCCTATCCGCGCTGGCGCGCCGTATGCAGCTCGATCGCCTCTGCTCTTCCCTCCCCGCCCGACCGGCCAAGGATCGGCTCCCGGGAATCACTGCTGGGTACAGGCTCGTCCCCTGGCTGGAAACAGTGATGCCCGTGGCTTGAGAGCTTGATCTTGGGGCGGCGTGGGGGCGAGGAAGGCGCCGCGGCCGTTGGGCGTTCCTGGCGCTGCTGCGGTGCTCGGGGGCTATGGAGAGAGCGGCGGTGGGGAGCGACCAGGGGACGCCCGAGAGCGAAATGGGCGACGGGGACAACGACAGCGTCGACTACGGCGCGGAGATGGAGCTGGACGCCGGCAACGGCTCGGCCGGGGCGGCGCCGGCCTCGGCCTCGGCCTCGGCGTACGCCGCGCGCGCCAGCGTGCACGACGGCGTCGACCCGTTCGAGGGCATGGAGTTCGACGACGAGGAGGAAGCCTGGACCTTCTACAATGTGTACGCCCACCGCGTGGGCTTCAGCACCAGGATTAGCGTGATGCACCGCTCTCGCCGGGACGGCTCCATCATGTCGCGCCAGTTTGTGTGTGCCAAGGAGGGGTTCCGCACCTACCGTGGGAAGAACGAGGGTCTTGTCGCCAGCCCCGGCGGTGAGGACAGTGGGAGGGGCCGGCGGACCCGGGCTGTCACGAGGGTTGGGTGCAAGGCGATGATCCGGGTGAAGAAGCAGGACAATGGCAAGTGGGCCATAACCAAGCTGGAGACTGCACATAACCATCCTCTGGTCCCTCAGAACCAGGCGCATTGCCTGCGCCCGCACAAGCCACTGTCAGAGTGCGGGAAGCAGCGCTCCTTTGGGGTTCGCCGAAATGGTGGTATGCTTCTCGCGATTGAGCCTCCGCTACCACCTCTTACGCCCCCTGTTCCTCAGACCAGCATAGCTCAAGCGGTTCCCCAGTATATTGGGGATGGTATTGGAAATGCTGCTCGAGTAATTCTGGATTATGTCAAACGCATGCAAGCTGAAGACCCGGCATTCTTTTACGCCATGCAGTTTGTCGAGGGGCATCCAGTAGGGAATGTCTTTTGGTCTGATGCAAGAGCAAGGATGGCGTACAAAGACTTTGGGGATGCCATTTTCTTGGATGACTACTGCAAAAGAAGCAAGTATGAACTCCCGCTTGTCGCTTTCACCGGAGTCAATCACCATTGCCAGCCAGTCCTATTTGGTTGTGCGGTCATTGGGGATAACTCTGAGGCGTCATTTGTTTGGTTGTTTGAGACACTTCTCTTGGCAATGTCTGGTCAGCACCCTGCCTCTCTTACCACGGAGTACGATGGTGCCATAAAATCAGCTGTCTGTAAGGTTCTTCCTCAAGCTAGGCACCGATTCTGCAGGTGGCACATCTTGAATGAAGCGCAGTATAAGCTATCGCATTTCTTAAATTCATTTCCGTCCTTTCATGATGAGCTCATCAATTGTGTCAACATGTCTGAGACAATTGATGAGTTTGAAGCAAATTGGGAGGCATTAATTTCTAAGGTTGGCTCTGGAAATAGCAAGTGGCTTGATTCATTGTACAATTGCCGGCAGCAGTGGGTCCCAGTATACTTGAGGGACACATCTTCGGACATGAGCCATCAAAGCAGGAATGTACAAGCAGGAGTTCATTCTTTGAGTCTTACATCATTGCCAAAACTAATTCACAGTCATTCATTCAGCAGTACGAAAAAGCTCTGGACAGTTGTTATGAGAAGGAGGTGAAGGAAGAATTCGAAACAAAGTATTCGCTTCCAGATATCAAGACATCATCTCCTATTGAGAAGCAAGGAGCCGACTTATACACAAGGACAATGTTTTTGAAGTTCCAACAGGAATTGGTCGATGCCTCTGTTTCCACTTTGGAAATGGTAGAGGAGGATGGTAAGGCTTGCATATATAAAGTGACCACATCTCAAGGAAGTGTGAAGCCTCGTATAGTTCAGTTCAATTCTTCTGAAAGTTCTGCAAAATGTACCTGTCAGATGTTCGAATATTTTGGTATTGTCTGTAGGCATATTCTTACTGTCTTTGGTGCACAAGGTGTATCTACACTTCCTTCTCAGTACATTGTAAAGAGGTGGACCAAAAATGCCATAGATAGAAGCTCGAACAAGAAATTTGATGAAGTTAGCAGAGTTAAAGAGCCAAAGGAGGAGCAAAGAAGTACTGTTGAAGATGGCGAGCAATCTCAGACGTGGCGTTACAACAGTTTGTGTCGTGAATCACTTAGGTATGCTGAAGAAGGAGCATCATCTGTAGAGGTTTATATTGTAGCAATGCAGGCTCTTCAAGAGGCTGCTAACAAGGTCAATATGGCCAAGAGAGGTATTGGACAGGTAGCACCATTGGCAGTGATGCCAATTGCAGCACAACCACCAGAAAGTTCTGGAAAAGCCCAGGACAGTTTTGGTCAGAAAAAGAAGAGAAAAGGAATTCAAATAACTCGAGAGAGAATTCTGCACCAAATCAACTTATGTATATGCAACAACCTGTTAATTTTCTCTCTGTTGCTCCCAGTACATCAAGTGGTTCACAAGGGCCTGGTCAGCTAGTTGCTGCAGCTCCTGTTTCTTTGTGTACACAATACGGGCAAACATCAGGTGCAGATAACTCAACCGATGGCAACACAACACCTGCTTCTGTAGCTGTTGACAAGTTTTATGGATTGTCAGACCGAGATGCATCAACGTCAGCACTTTCTTCAGGAAATGTCGTGCAAGGAGAAACAAAATCTTCAGGGATTGCTTCACAAATTAACGAGGTCATTTACTAAACTGACTACCAGGAGTATCATATTCATATCATATCTTAAATGTTGTAGATTAGGTATATACTTCCTCCATTATTTCATAAAATTTTAGGTTAGGGAGAGATTCTTGTTCTTTTATAAGACATATGCTACATTTTCGTTACAAAATATTATCATATCTTCCTACATTGTCCTTTTTTTTATTGTGCGCGCCATTGTGTGAGGTATTAATCACTTTGTCTGTTGGTCATTTAGACTGAAAAGGGTAGGTGATGAACAAATTTAATAGGGTGTGGTAGTGATTGTGTTTTCTTAATATGTGTGAATGCGTCTACAACATGTTATAAAATACGGAGGTAGTAATATAATGTATGTAACAAAAATCACAAAACTTCTCCACTTGATTGTGAACATAGTATAGGAAATTCAAAAAGAATAGGGGGTTGATAAACTGAGAGGGGAATGAGGTTACACTTTGTCTGTTAGCAAACAAAATTTTGTCTTTAATCTATTTGCTCGTAGGCCTTAGTTTTTTCCTACTTGGATTATTAAGGATGTCCGTATTGTCCTTCTTGTTTTCTGATTGCATTGTGGTCAATCAACTTGAATTTTTTTTTAAAAACCAGAGAAGCAGATCTAGGTTCATCTTGAAATATAAATTCTTGCTGGCAATATTATGGTGACTGATATAAACAATAATAAGTAATACTGTTTACCATCAATCATAGTAAGCTATACCATTTTCCTGTTTCTAATTCCACCATCTCTTTTGTCTGCTTTTTTTTTAAGTTCCAGATGAACACTATATAATACCGTTTCTTTGTTTATCTCATCCGAGCATGCTGCTTGATTAATATGACTCTTGTTGCTGTTCTCTTTCTTTCTGTCGTTTCTTTCACTTCCAACAGAATACCATATATGTTTTTCTACCCTCATCTAAACTGGCTACTTGACTGGCTATTATTTTTTTCATTTGCATGTAGTACGCACATTGTGCTGGATCCAGCCTGAGCATTAAATATGAACCCAGAAATCAGTGTTTCCTTGTGGAGTAAAGTTTGATTAATTATCCATTCTTCAGCTGGCTCATAAACATATAATTCCTAATGATAATTTTTCCTGCATTTTCCTCAGTTGGCTGGCATTAGTGGTTTCAAACTTTCAATACAAATTTGGTACTTCACTTGCATATTATAGAAGATCTACTGCATCATTAGTTTCATGCTGTCACTGAATTAGGAAATACAAGTAAAATCAGTGTTGCTACTTTTACTTGATTGTTGTCTGAACTAAAATGAGTTTAACTGCTCTGGTTGTACTTGAGTGCTGTCCAGAGACGCAGAAACACCTAACTAATGTCCTTTTGTTGTTCAGTGCTACAGCAAGTAGCTAAAGAAAAGTCAAGTGATTATGGTCAACTGCAAAAGTGTTAAAATATTCATTATAGTTTAATTTTGTATACAAATACAATTGCTGCTTTTGTTGCTTAGAGTAAGGCCGTCTGATGAAGCTTCAACTGAAATGTGACTGCTTATAGGACAAGTGGGCTTCAGTATTAGTAGCTTGTTGCTTAAATAAACTTGTTTGAATTGAGACTTGAGCATGTTCGAATTTGGCTAGAATGATAATCTCATGTCCTCGCTTGATAGCCAACATTTCATAATTTCATTCTTTGTCTGAATACCAAAATTTTGTGTGAAGCTATATGGGATGGTCTAAAACAAGGAGATGCGCCGATGTGGTATGGATCAAGTGTAGGATTGATTGTGGGAGAGAACCGAGGATTTATATCACTTCATATGCATTTAGTGGGCAAGTGTTAGTATGTGTACTCCCCTTCTGATTTACAATGCTGCAAGCCTGTAACTTTCTCGAAGTTGCTTGGACCGACTCTTTAGGCACTTTTAGGATGAATCAAGTTATTATTTTATTTTATTTTTCTATTTCTATTTGTTTTTAAGGGGGGGGGGAGGTGGGAGGAGGATAGGATCATTGTGGTCAATGCAGTTAAAGTGGGAGCTGAGGGGTGTCTTAGTAATTTTTACCGGCCTATATGACTGATGTTTGCTTGGTATCCGTTTTGTATCAGTTTACATATCTCCAAATGGCCTAATGTGGAATGATATCTGAGAATTATGGAATTATTTACCATTTTAAGTAATATTTATGGTTACTTTTAGTATACATTTCCCCTAAGTAGTAACTTAGCAAGCAAATCTTATGTTTTTAGTGTAGCGGTTGTAATTCACTGGTAAGTTATTAAGATCCCCAATCATAATAGTTGCGAAAGGTCTTACGTGTCAGAAATGCAGCCAACATTTATCGCTCTTGGAACATCTCTCTTCACTTCTTTTTCTTTGAATGAACTTCACTTGGTTTTTCTTAAGTCCATATCTGTCAATTTATTTGCTCGTGATGTCATCAACTGAGCCGAATGTCTTAAATGGGTCTTAATGCAGTCTTGTTTTCTTAATATCTAATCTGGTATTGTGTTGTGCGTTCTGTCAACAGTTATATGGGTCCATTCTGATTATGTCATGCCACGACTTTTGCTTGTTTAGTAATCTATAGAGGCAAGTGTGTTGCCTTTATATAAGAACAGAACGCTGTTTTTAGTATGGTGGCTGGTTACAACTAGTTAGAGAGACAATCAGTACCCCTCTTACAAACCTTGGCACACTCATCTTACAAACCACTGCACTCCTCTTACAAACCTGGGCGCAGTGATTAGTTTAGATCCTGTGGTAGCTTTTCTTCAACAGTGGCATGGTTAGCTTGGATTTGCTTGCTATATTACAGTGTGCTTTCCATTTCAATTGTCTCAGCTCTTCCTACCCTAGCTTCAAGGCTCTGACCATAATAAATCCTGATGAAATACGCAGAGTCATGAACTCTCCCAAGCTAATGGAAACAAGGGAAGCATAAATACGTCAAATTCTACTGCCTCGCCACAGCTTGTGACAGTTCCTATTGGATTGTGCTTGCCTTCCATGGACAACTCCAAGATGTCTACAGGTATGTATTGTCAATTGTTCCAAATCCGATCACAGTTCTGTTTTTATATCTTATGATCCGTACCAGTTTTATCATTAGTCCTTGCTAGTAAGATGTTTTTGACATTTTTACATTTGTTTCCTTCTGGCATGCTGGTAATTTGGCTGTGCTTAAATGTTAATACTTACCTATGAAACTTCTATTACTTTAATTAAGTAACATGGTCATTTGACCTTACGTTGTTGCAGCTGGGATGAATTCTGCAAACTCTGGCGACGTGATGAGTAATGGTAGCGCATCATTTGGTCTCCGCCAATGTCAATCTTCTGCACAAGTGCCTACTACACATTCAGAGACAAGAACACTTGCAGACAATATTGCTTCTCGGGCAAATCCTGAGGGTTCTTCTATAAGGGCTGCAGCCATTGCAGCGGGTGCACGCATTGCATCTCCATCTGATGCAGCTTCAATCATAAAAGCAGCACAGTCGAAAGGTGCCATCCACATTAGGCCTGGGGAAAGCCTTCCAAATTACCTGAAACCATTAGCCCCAAAACCGCTCTCCTCACTACCTCCGGTGAATGTACCCAGTTCGGTGCATGCTTCCTCTTGCCAAATGCATCCCGGACAAGATAGCGTTGGTGATTCTGCAGCAGCCAAGGATGCAATTTTTGGTTCCACAGATGGCAGTGACGATGACGAGTACGATGATGATGATGGAGACACTGACGATGACGAAGACGAGGGCCTAACCGGTGATGAGGTGGAACAAGAATAATAATCAGATTGGCAGGTTGTTGAGCTGTCTCTGTACTAACCTCTCCTAAGGCTTCGGAGGCCCTGATCTTTTAACAACCTTTTCACCAATGGAGTCTCTTAGAGCATAGCTGTATACATGTTTATAGCCTGTATTTAAGGTCCCAACCATTGCGCATGAGCCTAGGAGTCTTTCTTCTTCTTTCTTATTCTAGAAGTCCTTTTTGTTTAACCTAATCATAAACACGAAGCTTCTTTATGCGTATTTTTTTATTGGCTCTTGCTGGGTTTTGGTCAAATTGTCAGCTACTCAGCTCACATGTGTAGCTATGTATGTACAGCATGAGTAGTTCGCCGGTGAACTAGTTCATCAGCTGATAGTTTTGTACTCCATTTTCCTTCTTGGAAAGAGATCTGTTAGAGTTGAGCTCACAGCCCCGTGACTTACATTGGAAGTGTGATTGGTCCGTGGGGAAAAGATTATTCCGTCAAGGCATGTCCTTCCAGCTGGTGAAGTTGACAAAATCATTTTTTTCCGAACTGTGACATCGAAGCGGAAATATTTTATTTCTTCAACAGAAAGTTGCTAATGCTTTAGCTGACGTTGCTGTGCATCATTCAGATCCGCGAGTTGATACACAACCATAATCATGGCCTGTTTGGCATGCCCTGTAGCTTTTATCCATGAAATATCGAAAGGTTTACGATGTTAACGCCCCATTTGGAACTTTCTATATTCTTATCGGAAATGAACTAGTTTCTGTGGACTTCCTGCGTTTGAAACAGGGACTCCTTGTAGGGACGAATGGTAGCCCGGTAAACCTGATGCGTAGTGATTTTTCCAAGCACGAGCTACCATGAATGTGATTGCGAGCTTAGAAAGGATGCGCACACGTATCTCGCATGTCATGCGTCATCCACCAACCCCCGGAGGTAGGAGCACCTAACATGGCTCCTTTTTCTCCTCCATGGTGGGCCCAAAGTCCGCAAGTGGGGCACATCATACCATACAATTACCATACCATACCCAAGCACCAAGAGAAACCTCCGAAAGACAGAGAAATGATCTTTTCTATTTAGTAGTCTAAGTTTCTCGATGAAGATAATTAATTCGGTCGTTGTGGTCGGACTCCATTATGGATTTCTGACCACATTCTCCATAGGTCTCTCTTAGATCTTCTTTCTCCAATCTTGGATTAGGGAAGAAGGAGATATTCGCGACTACTGGCGGTTTCATTATGGAGCAGCTCATGATCTTCATATCGATCTATTATCCACCTCTGCATCTATTCTTTCTTAGCTAAACGGGTGGAAGATCCATCCAATTTAGTTATATCATGGACTCGAAAAACGGATCTGAATGTGACTAAAATGCATGATCTTCACAGGTATCACTTTTCACGATACCTAAAAGGTGGAATAACGATTTTCGAACCATTTCCTATAAGAGAATGGTTTCTATTACTTTGATAAATAGATTCTTATATCAAACTATAGCTATTGTATTAAAGAAGAAAAGAAACTAATAGAAGTCGAAGACGCGGAATGGTAGTGAATAGAGAGAAAGATTCTTCTGATTTTCTTGTTCCTGAAAATATTATATCTCCTAGACGCCGTAGAGAATTGAGAATTTTCATGTCTTTCAATTCTCGTACTCGTAATTGGAAAGTTACGGAAGGAGATCCATCATTTTGCAATGAAAACAACATATAAAACTCTGGACACTTTCGAAATCAGGCCAAGCGTCTTAATACATATGCAAAAAAATTCATTATTGGCCCACCATTGATTAGAAGATTTAGCTTGTATGAATCGCTATTGGTTTGATACGAATAATGGCAATCGTTTCAGTATGTTAAGGATACAGATGTATCCACAATTCATTTAGTGTTACTTAATAGCCTATTTCTTATACCATATCTCTATCCCGTGAAATTCTCGAGCCGAAAGATGGATGCATATGCTGTGTTTCATTTTGCTAAATGATATCAATTAAATGGTGTATCAATTCAATAAATTGGATATAGCAATAAATAAATCAGCAAAATTCTTTTATTTTAGATAGAAGAAACATTTCTTCTATCTAAAATAAAAGAATGTACCCTTCTATCCAAATCCAATTTGCATCGATAAAATAAATCCAAATTCCAGTAGTAGATGAATAATTGCAAATTTTTGTGTGTACGAGATTAGAATAACTTCAAAATAACTGACATAATTTTTTATTTTTCCTGATCAGAAAAATACATGAAAAAGAAAGGAGGTAGAAAAATTTTTGGATTTATGGTTAAAGAAGAAAAAGAAGAAAACAGGGGTTCTGTTGAATTTCAAGTATCCATGATCAAGGAAGCCGTTGTTGCATGCATTTGTGTTTTCTGAGTGTGATGGAAGCCAAATTGGAGGAAAAGTAGCTAAAGGGAGCTGTCATGGTTGGTGAGGCAGTAGCTACTCCACTGGGATGGTTGGGAGGGATGTTAGGGTTGCATATCTATTGCGTTTTAAATGTCATTATCATCCAATCAGGATTCCATACAAAAGTATTAGAGAGAAGGATTCCATGGGAACACTTTAATCCCCACTACAACTCCATCCCTCCACATTATTGGATGCAATTTAGATTGTTTGCACGAACCACGTATTGTTTCACAATTGACAATTTTGCTCATCGTCGTGTACAAATGCGACTGGAATGTAAATTTGCATTTTGGAGCGGTGGATATAGAACAGACCTATATTTCAGTTGTTTATCCATAGCTTGTGTGAGGAAGCCCATATATGTGTAGCGTGTGTGTTATGACTGTCTACCTTATACTCTAGAAAACTTGACACTCATGTGGATGTGTGCTATTTAATATTAAATGTACTTGGGTTCCTTTATTCCCTATAAAATTATTCCAATTAAAATATTTAACAATTTATACTTGTTGACTACTCATTGTAAATTTTGAATAATTGATTTGTACTATTTGAAGTCACTTTTGATGAAAAGTATAAGCCATTGTCAAATAAGGTAAATATATGGGTTTTATTGGGTATAAGCAAGATTTTCTCCAGAGCTCTGACTGTCCTTTGGGAACATGGAATAACTAATGAACATATCTAATAAGTTGTAAGTTATTCATTAAAAAGGAGGTCAGCTTGCAACACAACAACAATACCTCGTCACCAACCCCCAGGTCCCCGGCAGCATATCTCCCCACCATTTTGCATCTGGTTTTCCTGCATGATTATTCTATGTGTCCCGTTTCTTCAACTCCAAGTTGTCAATGTTTTCTCTTTTCTTAATTTTGGCATTAATATTCCATCATTCACCCGATTTTTTTATCGACTAATTTACACAGTGGGCAACTGTCTAGGCTGTAGATGCTGCATATGTGATCAAAGCTAGTTTCATTTCCTTGTGCCAACTAACGGGCACAATTATGCTAAGCTTTTCCTAGAAAATGGTTATTGGCGGAGTATACCTAGAATGTCACAGATATTCTAGCTAGCAGCACACGTAAGGTATGAATTACAAAATACATATATTCATCGGTCGCTGAAGATCACAGCAGAAGCCAATATGTTAATTAGTCAGTCAAGAAATCCAACACGAAATTGCAGCCGAAACTTTCGAGGCCTCTATCACGCTTGATAGTTGATGTCTCTCCAATGACTCCCACAGTCATTACTCTGATTTATGTACCTAAGGTTGAAACAGATTGAGCTATAGATCGTGAGGATGCCTCACCGAGCTCAATCTCTGATGGCAACTCTGCCACACCTGAGGCTCAATGACAAGGGCTCACTCATCTGCCCTCCGCGAGCAACCTGAATGAAGCAATGGCCGTGACTTCGACATGCACTTCATCGACTAAACATACATGTGTGTAGCAGTGGTGCTTGAATAAGATGTATATGGAGCACCCTGCACTTCAAAGTACTTGGATGATGTTAACATTCGTCATATCTAGTCCACACCACCACTAGCTGTGATGACCAACAAAAAGCCAAATGTGGCCAATATCATAACCATGCAGATCTAAGACATGTTCCCGTTGTAGGAACTAGCCGCCTTGAAGGAACGAGAGGGGGAAATGGAAAGGGAGAAGGAAATTAGAAGTTTTGGCCAATAGCATTTTGCTAGCAACTTTGGAAGGCTCAAGATTTTTAGCAATATATCCACTTTAACTCATTGTCATATACTTCTAAAGCAGCAAAGGAAAAATAATAGCACATGAAAAATATGTGGTACCTTTGTACCTCTGTATTGTACTTGTGAGAACTCATAGTGGAACAATTTCATATTTATGTATTTTAGCCCAGACTATCACGATTTTATTACACAACTTGTCTATGACCACCATTACATCTTTTTGTACAATTAAATACATGTAGAACATAAAATATCAGAGCCTCTAGGCATAATCTGCGTACGCCTAAATTTTGATAAAAATGTTTCCTTTCCCTTACAAACCACGAACAGATTACATATCGAGTCTAAAAAAAGAGAGAGAAAAACAGATTACAGATCAGATCTCACCAGATCCCACACACACCTACCCCCACACGGCTACACAAGAGAGAAAGGGGTGAGCGACCACCCCTCCGTTTATATAAATAAGCCCCCCAAACCCCTCGAATTCCCCGTGCTCACCGCCTCTCGTGTTCCTCCTCCTCATCTCCCGGCGCTACTCCCCCGCTCCACGCTCCAAGGGTAAGCGCCTCGCGATTTTACCTCTCCGCCGTCCCGTCCCGTCCCGTGCATTCGATTTCAATCTTCCCCTGTCTCGTGCTCTGACCTACCCGAGCTCCGATCCGAACCCAATGCGGCTATAAAACCTCTCCCGTAGTCTACCACTGCCGCGCCCTAGAGCTGCCGCCGTGCCGTAGCTTAGCGTCACCGCTGGCGCGCAATCTTGGACGCTGGCTTTTTGAGGTATGGGATTTTAGTCACACCCAGTGATTACTTAGAATTTTGGGTGTGGCGGTGCACACCTGGCACACATCGTCTAGATTCCACCCCTGAGTAGCTGCTCAGATCCGAGCTTTGGGTTACGGCAAAAATGCCTTGTTGGATCTGAGTTTGATATACGGTGGTTAGGTTCCTGTCATGAGATCTGCTGTTATGTTTAGCGCTTCTTTGTAATGGTTGCACGTATACGATCTGGGGTAACATAGTCTATGCGTCTGCAAGACTGTAAAGAATACTAGTTTCCTGTAATTCTATCTGATCATTTTGTTTCCTGTAGTTTTAATCCTCTAATTAGTTTCATGTGACATGTTTCATGTACGCGATTACGATGTAGATTAAAATTCTACGGTTAACTTATCATTGTCGTAGGCGTGAGACATTTTGATTCGAGCTATCTGTTGCTCTGAATATTATTTGTAGTATGATACCTACATGTCTGAGAGGGACTGTACTTCCATCCCGACCAATTTTAGCTCTCCTGTACCCACACCATGGGAACGGTTGGTTGGATTCTAAATGGAGGTCTTCAGTGCATATAACCTGCATTCATGGTACGGTTAAACATTTCCCGTTTAAAGAAACATCCTTGCTTAGCCGAAGGTATTCCTCAAACCTCTTATTCTTACAGGAGGGGCTCATACAGTCGTAATTAAGAATTTTGTATAGAAGAAAAGAAAGAAGTTTGATTACTGATTTGGTGAAATATGTTGGGACAGTTTTGGGTCCTTTAGCTGCTATGTTACAGATATATATTTTGCTGTACGTGCTAGATATTTTGGAGAGGTTCTTAACGTTGAAATTGAATTCATAAGCTTGTTGATGTTCCTGCAAATTAATTGATTTTAGTTTTTCAATGGTACAGAAATATGGCGTCCCATATTGTTGGATACCCTCGCATGGGCCCCAAGAGGGAGCTCAAGTTTGCGTTGGAGTCTTTCTGGGATGGGAAGAGCAGCGCTGAGGATTTGGAGAAGGTTGCCACCGACCTCAGGGCCAGCATCTGGAAGCAAATGTCAGAGGCTGGGATTAAGTACATTCCCAGCAACACCTTCTCATACTATGACCAGGTGCTTGACACGACAGCCATGCTTGGTGCTGTCCCAGACCGCTACTCTTGGACTGGTGGCGAGATTGGTCACAGCACCTACTTCTCAATGGCCAGGGGCAATGCCACTGTCCCTGCTATGGAGATGACTAAGTGGTTTGACACCAACTAGTAAGTCAATCTGCATCTCTTGAATGCTGATCAGAGGTAATTTTTCCTTTGTATTGGTCAAACAGTTTTGCTTACTGACGTTCTTACTTTTTTGCAGCCACTTCATTGTACCTGAATTGGGCCCAGAAACCAAGTTCTCGTATGCTTCACACAAGGCTGTCTCTGAATACAAGGAGGCAAAGGCGGTATGTTGCTTCAACCACAGGACTGTCTCGGCTATTTTTAGTTTAATTCATTATCTCCTTTACGTAGTAGTTTGCTTACATATGTGATTTAGTAGTAGAAAAAACTGTTCTGACCTGTACTATTATTTCTGTGCTCACCATCTAAATCTAATTCCACAAACAGTGCTAGTTTAATATGTCTCTCTCTTTGCTAATTAAATCACAAGGTCTCCTTTATTGGTTTGATGTTCTTGGGTTAAAATAGAGCTTTCAGCGACATTTGGAACTAGTGTACCATCATCACTATCCATATGACAAATCAACAATGCAATTAAATGATAAGTTGATTTTGCAAGCTATATTTGATGTTGACAATGGATAGTCCTGGAACAAATATGTTTTGCTATCATGCAGAGAATAATGCATTACAACTTGCATACTTAACCAAATATGTGACTTCATTTCAAGGACCTTCAATGGAATTTTGTTTTTTTTCCCCTTGTTTTCAGATAACCCTTTTGCAACAATATTGCAAAGTTCTTTATAGAATGGATTATGATGAGTTTATTTGATTTCATTACCTGTTTGGTTGCGTAATTGCTGATTAATTTGTCTTGAACAGACCCTACTATGGAACTGCCCTCTTATTCTATGTTGCATAATGGTAGTGATACACTAGGACCATGTAGATCTATTCTGTGATGGTAATGTTTACCCTGAAAGAGAAGTGGCATGCTATTTCTCTTCTGAAAATGATGTCTGCCTGCTTACATGTTGTTACCTCCCATGCAGCTTGGCATTGATACTGTTCCGGTGCTTGTTGGACCAGTCTCATACTTGTTGCTCTCTAAGCCTGCGAAGGGTGTAGAGAAATCATTCTCTCTTCTTTCACTTCTTGATAGCATTCTTGCCATCTACAAGTAAGCATCAACTGAAGCAACCAACTATTTTTGTTTTAACTTGAATCTTCAGTTGATAATGTCATATGTCATATAAATTGCAGGGAGGTTGTTGCTGAGCTGAAGGCAGCTGGTGCTTCATGGATTCAGTTTGATGAACCCACCCTTGTTAAGGACCTTGATGCTCATGAATTGGCCGCATTCTCTAGGGCATATGCTGGACTCGAGTCGGCACTCTCTGGATTGAATGTACTTATTGAGACATACTTCGCTGATGTCCCTGCTGAATCCTACAAGTATGTTTCTTTAGTGCTAACATGTCCTCTACAGCATTGTATTCGTTTCAAGTTGTTCTGCTGAGACAACAAAACACTAATTCTTTGCAATCACAGGACCCTCACATCGTTGAGCGGCGTGACTGCCTGTGGTTTTGATCTTGTCCGCGGAACCAAGACACTTGATGTCATAAAGAGTGCAGGTTTCCCAGCTGGAATGTACCTTTTTGCTGGTGTTGTAGATGGACGGAACATCTGGGCTGATGATCTTGCTGCATCTCTCAGCACTCTTCAGTCTCTTGAGGCTGTTGTTGGCAAGGGTAAGCATTAAATCATATATTTATTATTTATCTGTCTTTCATTGTCTGCTTTCTGTATTCAATAATTTTGAATTATTCTTTCAGACAAGCTTGTGGTGTCCACCTCCTGCTCTCTGATGCACACTGCTGTTGATCTTGTAAACGAGACTAAACTTGACAGTGAGATTAAGTCATGGCTCGCATTTGCTGCGCAAAAGGTGCTTGAGGTGAATGCGCTTGGCAAGGCTTTGGCTGGTCAAAAGGATGAGGTATGATATTCTTTTTGAACTATATCTCGTTGCTTCTTTGCAGCACTTTAAATGAAACTCTATACCACTCACATGTAATATGGAACATTGTCAACTGTAGGCTTTCTTTGCTGCCAATGCCGCTGCTCAGGCCTCAAGGAGATCATCACCTAGAGTGAATAATGAGGAAGTTCAGAAGGCTGTAAGTTCATTGAGCTTCAGTTATATAGACACACATTAACAGATAGCACATGCCAATTGTTAACTGGAAGTACGTTCTTACAGGCGGCTGCTCTGAAGGGCTCTGACCACCGCCGTGCTACCAATGTTTCTGCTAGACTGGATGCTCAGCAGAAGAAGCTCAACCTTCCTATCCTTCCTACAACCACAATCGGTTCATTCCCTCAGACTATGGACCTCAGGAGGGTCCGCCGTGAGTACAAGGCAAAGAAGTGAGTGTCTCTACAAGATGCTTTTCTTGCAATATTTCCTGTATTTCTTATTCAAAATTTGTGTGGCTGCAGGATCTCCGAGGAAGAGTATGTCAATGCCATCAAGGAAGAAATTAGCAAGGTTGTCAAGATCCAAGAGGAGCTTGACATTGATGTGCTCGTGCATGGAGAGCCTGAGGTGAGCAGTCCTAAGACTCCTAACTAATATTGCTTATTGCAAGAGGTTCTTTTGGAGGTTATGAATATGAAGCTATATTTGTCTATGGATCATTAAAACAGAGGTTGTTTAGCATATTGATAATTGTTCTCTGAAAACGAATTGTTTACACATTTTTGTAACTTAATTTATATGTACTTTCAGAGAAATGACATGGTTGAGTACTTCGGTGAGCAATTATCTGGTTTTGTGTTTACTGCCAATGGATGGGTGCAGTCTTATGGATCACGTTGTGTGAAGCCACCCATTATCTATGGTGATGTCAGCCGCCCCAACCCCATGACAGTCTTCTGGTCCAAGATGGCTCAGAGCATGACCCCTCGCCCAATGAAGGGAATGTTGACTGGTCCTGTCACAATCCTCAACTGGTCTTTTGTCAGGAACGACCAGCCAAGGTTGTTGCTGCTCCCTGCCTGCTTAAATATGTTTAGATAGTTCCAAACACCATTTTGCTCCTTCATGTGGAGGTGTTCAACTGCTTATTGGTATGCCACTTCTTGGTCCATAGGTTTGAGACATGCTACCAGATTGCTCTTGCAATTAAAAAGGAGGTTGAGGATCTCGAAGCTGGTGGTATTCAGGTTTATATCTTCAGCTTTCTTTGTCTTGTTATGATGACACGTCCATGTGGCATGTGTAACAATACGTTTTGGGCCCTCTGCAGGTGATCCAGATCGATGAGGCCGCTCTAAGAGAGGGTCTGCCGCTGCGCAAGTCCGAGCATGCTTTCTACTTGGACTGGGCCGTCCACTCATTCAGAAATCACTAACTGTGGAGTCCAGGATACCACCCAGGTAATCTTCTGAAGTGTGTGATATTCGGAAATCTTTCTTAGCATCAGTCCTGATGGGCCCCTTTTTCCTGGGCAGATCCACACTCACATGTGCTACTCTAACTTCAACGATATCATCCACTCCATCATTAACATGGACGCGGATGTCATCACTATTGAGAACTCCCGGTCCGATGAGAAGCTCCTTTCTGTCTTCCGTGAGGGTGTGAAATACGGAGCTGGCATTGGCCCTGGTGTCTATGACATCCACTCTCCCAGGATCCCCTCCACTGAGGAGATTGCCGACCGTGTCAACAAGATGCTTGCTGTGCTTGACACCAACATTCTTTGGGTGAACCCTGATTGCGGTCTCAAGACCCGCAAATACACGGAGGTGAAGCCTGCCCTAACCAACATGGTCTCGGCCGCCAAGCTCATCCGCACCCAGCTCGCCAGCACAAAATGAACAACCTGATAGCACCTCCGTTTGTTTGTTGCAACACAACGCCAACATAGCCATTTATTTCAAATAATCTGGGTCATATAGTACCCCTGCTCTTTGGTTAGGTTAGTCTTGGTACGATACACTGTTATATGTTGTATTCTATGTTTGGTGGGGATTTTTTCAGCCTGTTGACTGGGGCATGTGTGCTACGGTTATAAACAGAATTGAAAAATGCAGTCATCGGTTTGAATCTTTCAGTGTCTCCATTGTAATTCTTCAACCCTGAAGTTTGTTGCTTATTTGCAAACTTGTTTAACTTGTTTCCAGGTGACAATTGTTATGCGCAGGATACGTTTGCACACACAACTTAAGACACAAGCTTCACAGCAACAGTACATACAGGATAGAGGCACCAACTCCAGCCAGTGCAAGGATGAGAACCAAGCCAAGAACATGCAGAGGCCTAATCTTCTTCCACCACCTCTTGTTCTTGCCCTCACCATCATCAGCACCACGATCAGTTCTTGGTACATCTTGTGTGGCAATCTCCTCCTCTTGTATTTTTTCCCTGGTCTCCTCTGGTACCATCTTATTCTCTTCAATCCTGTTCTTCTCTACATCCTCTTGGGCGCTCCAGAAGCTGCCAGTGCTGCTGCCTGATGAGCCATCTGCACTGCCTGTTCCTCCTTTCTGCTCTCCATGAGGCACAGACAGAGAGCTCCCAGGCCGCTGTTCTTTCTGCCTCTCCGTGGATGATGATGATGGTTGTGATCCCTTGGGCAGGATGACAAAGAGCAAGGCTTCTTCCTTGTCCATCATGGCCCTGATGGCGCCGGCGTCAACACTCCTCGGGACCGGAAACGACTTGAGGAAGCGTGCCCATCGGGCGCCGTCGTCCACCGGGCGCTCGCCGGTGACCTTCAGCTTCCGGCTGGTGTTGTAGAGCACCTTCAGCTCCTCCTTCCTGAACCCTGAAAACCAAGACAAAACTCTTCAGAATACACTAGTCACAGGCTCACCGTGCCGCACTCGATTGAATAGGTGGTCAGTACCTGAGACGTCGAGGACGAGGGTGTCGGCGTCTTCCGTGCGTGCCCACTCGAACCGGGGGTCGACGGCCGTGTACACGCGGCGGCGTTGCGGCGGAGGCGGTGCTACTGGCGCCGGCGCGGGCGCAGCAGCCGCTGCCTGCATGGTGTTGATATGCCGAGACGGTTCTGCTCTGTTCCTCGGATCTTTCAGCGAGAAGATTGATTAGGACAGAGGAATTTGGTCGCATTATAGGAGATCACCTATATATTTTGGTTCCTGGCAGCAGATTGGTGTAACCTCTTAGACGAGTTATGCGGTGATGGTTGTTTCTAGGCTACTCCTTTCTTTGCTTCAGCTGGTCTCAGATGTTATGCTTTAGCCCCAAGGTGTACTAAACCTTTGTTGGAAGTACCATTCAGGGAGAACAAGGATGCAGATAATTTGTTAATACAAAGACCAATCTGCTAGTTTACCTTGTAGGATAAGGTGATCACTCAAACCAACCATGTAAACACCGTGTAGCATATGTACATCATTTTGTCAAGGGTAAATAATGGTAAGATAAAATGCACATTTAAGTCCTCTAATTTTAACAACCTAGTTTGGCATGTCTACGTTTAAAAGATCAAAATTGGCCCTGTTTATTAATGGCTCATTGTTTCGCCCACGCTGCATTCCTTCCTTTTTCATCACCACCAGCCTGCCCTCCCCATTCCTCACCGACTCCTTGCCCTGTTCCGCCAACAAAATATTCTCCGCTGGCTACCTCGCAGATACTTAGATTGGCCATAAGGAACTATTATATGTTCTCAAATATAAAAATAACATGAATATATTTATTTATAGAAACGTTTTCGTCTGTTGTAGTTTTGTTTAGCCTTAAAAGTTATATCGGACGTTGTATTCCTTTTTGTACCTGGAGTTATTAGTATAGGAATATTAGAGTAATTTTACCAAATTACATATTAGTGGACCAAATTATCACGAAATAATATATTTATCTTTTGTTCGACAAACCAAACTATCAAAATCAAATTGAATCAATAAACTCTACCGTGTCATATTGGAGAAAACCAACGGGCTGGGCCACTAGTCCCATTAGTGCTATCCATTTTTTTCTGATGGACCACATCAAGAAGGCAGGGGATTTGTGCTATTTCATAAAGAAGAAAGAATTGGCTGGTTTATAAGGGAAACTAGACCAAAAACCTTATATAACGGTTGATTAGAGGATTACCGTGTAAAAACCTGAACAACGGCAAACCAGTTAGTTAAACTAGACTTGAAGAACCACCCGACAAAACATACAAGCCGAGAGCTGACCTAGCACAACACAAAAAAAGGAAAAAAGCCAGACGCAGAACTGCAAGCCACGTCAGCGTCATCACCCCGGCACACCCACAACTGACTTCACCGCCAGCAAGAACCCCTCTGCTCATCATGCCTAACTGGGACCACCATCGCCATGTCCGACAGCCGAAGCTTTCACTTGGGAAGCGCCGAGGCTCGGGGCAGGGAGTGAAACGGAGCTCTTCGACAACGCATCCAAGGAGGGGAATGACACCCATGGGCGCCATCATCACTAGCACAACCTCGGTCAGGATAAGATTTTCACCTAGAGCGTTGCCCCCTACCACCCCACCAAACCATCCAGTGCAGGGAGGCCTGAACCTCACTGCCTCCTGCAACCCTTGCCGAAGGAAGCCAGCCAGTGCACACTAAGAGGGGGCAGCAATCGAGGCGCGAGCCCTGGCCACCACCAGCGCGTGCAGCCACAGCCTGTAGCACACCTGGCCATTCTGAGGGGCACCACTAAAAGTACCTATATGTCGCCTAGAGGGGGGTGAATAGGCGTTTTGAGAACAATTACAGATTTGGCTAAATGCTAATGCGGAATTAAAGTAGCTGGATTTTTCGCAAGCTCAAATCGTAAATATACTAGGCTCAATTAAGTGCACCAACACCCTATGTCTATGTTAAGGTTTACAATCCTAGGTGATAAGCAAGCAATTCAGTCTCTATAAAGCAATATAACTATTCTAATACAAGTATGGATTGCAATAATGTAAGAGAGACAAGAGACAAGTGATGTTTGTTCTGTAGTTCGGATATTCACCAATATCTTACATCTCAGTTGAGGACCCGATCACTCATGATCAAAGGTGGACTCTCTTTCAAGCCACTTCTTCTTGAGGACGGACTTGTGTCTCCTCGATCACTATGGCTAGCTCCTTCCTCCACTCCGGAGATGGCGAGCTCCACAACCACTTCACAAATCACTCGGACCTCTTCACAAGCTTCCTGAAGAGATCACCGAGCTAACACCACCAATCCATCTAAGGGTCAGTGGCCTCCAAGAGTAACAAGCTCACAAACGCTCACTCGAACATGATCGACACTGAGAGCTCAAACTGATGCAACAAGTGCAACTGATGCACAAAGAGCAACACATCATTAGAGGGATTAGAGAGGGTGGAACCAAATGGAGAGGGCCAACAAATGACCCAAGAGGCAGCAGCCACCTTTTCAAGCTGGTCAAGGTGAGTACTTCTACTCAATCCTCGAAAAGTAGCCATTGGAGCTTTTGGCTGGGGCACCAAGCTCACCGCCCCTACCTCCAACGATCAAAAACTCGATCGTTGGACACAGGGACACACACACAACTCCAAAGCTTGGAGTCTCCGACACCAAGCACTGCATACTCCGGACAAAGATACTGCACACATGGAGCGAACCGCCGGAGTGTCTGGACCGACCTTTCGGGGAAATAGAGCTCTCTGTTACTCCCAGAGTCTCTGGTCAGGGAGACCAGTCAAACTTGAAAGGACCTTGATGTCGCCTAGAGGGAGGGTGAATAGACATTTTAAAAACTTTGTCCATTTTTTAATGTGGGTCTAATCTTGCAGCGGAAATAAACTAACGGATTTTGCACAAGTGAAAATCCTAAATATGCTAGGCTCAACAAGTGCACTAACACCCTATATCAAATGTGACGAATTACAACCTCAGGGTGAAAAGTAAGCAATTCAATTCTACACAAGATATATAACTAAGGGCAAGAATGAATTGCAAGCAAGTAAATGAAGACACGGAGACAAATGATTTGTTACCAAGTTTGGGTAACCACCGATATCCAACATCTCTGTTGAGGAAGCTCGGTCACACTTGAGCTAAATTTCTTTCAACTCTTTTCCTCCCGAGGTTGCACCAAGCACTCATCAGCTCACTATGGCCAACTCTTCCTCCACTCTAGAGATGGTGAGTTCCGCTATCGCTCCCGGGCCTCCTCATAAGCTTCACTTGAGGAGATCACCAAGCCAACCACACCGAGCAGTCTAGGAAACGGTAGTCTCCAAGAGCAACAAGCTCCCGAACTCGCGCTCAAACATGATCGACGCCAAATGCTCAAACACATGCAACCAATGCACTTACAATGCGATGTGCAGGCTACCAAATCACCTCATACCTCTCACTCTTTTCACTAAGCCACAAAAGCTTTGAATCTCACACTAGCTTGACAGAGGAGAGGAGAGCACTCAAGGCTAGAACACCAAGTTATAACAGCCCAAAACTGCTGACCTCACACAAGGAGGACAAGGGGTATAAATACCCCACTCAAAAACTCACCGTTGGAGACAGATTTTGCACACGTTGGATGTTCCAATCCACCAATCGGATGTTCTGATATTCAAATTCCAATGGTCACAAACCTGCCAAAACACACACATCAAATGTTCCAATCCAACAATCAGAAATTTTGATGGTACTAACAAAGAGAGCAAGGTTCGCAAAATCCGGAAGTTCCGAAAGGATCGGAACATCTGATTTTCCCATCGGAACATCCTATGTTTTTCACCCACACTCCCGAGAGCTCACAGTTCACAAAAATCAGAACTTCTTATCAATTAGAAATTTCTATTTTTAATCGGCACTTCTGATATATGGAAAATTCTGGCACTACAAACAAAAAACCCCGGAACACTCCAAAAACGGATTCAGACACTTTCACCCAATGTAACAAGCTTAATCACCCAAGATTAAAGCTAGATCCCAAATATGACACACCAAACACAACTAAGGAAAATGTTTGAGCACTTAACAACCGAAAAGATGCAAGCTACGCATTCGGTAACCCCTCTTGATAGTACGACTATTGAACCTACAATCCGGTCTCCCATCAAGATTCTTGAGACTAGCAAAACTAGGAACACCTAGTTTGTGCATACCTTTGCCTTGAGCAATCATTGTCGGCCTTGAAGAACATGTCGTCGAAGCCTCAAATGCTTCACATTGCTCTTCAACGCTCGTCATCATTTCCACGAAGGCTTGATGATGAACTTCATCCTTGCTTCCCGTCTCGATGCTCTCTCGGTCTCCGAAAGCTTGATGAAGACCAATTGATAGCTTCCTATGCACCAAGAATAGAAGGCTTCTCTCTTCACATCATCTTCACTGATTCACTATCAAGGCATGAACCACAAGCATCAAGTATGTGAGTTGTTTACTAAGCTCAACTTGATCTTACTCTTCCAACTAGGCATATTTGAAAATCTCAATTCAACTCTTGCTATCATATGGAACCTACCTCAACTTGCTCTCAAGCACATAGCACATGGGTTAGTCCATAAACCTTAATTGACAGTCTTATACGTTAGTCACTTGGTCTATCGACCGCAAGTAACAAAGCCTTCTAGCTTGATTATCAACCATCTCTAATCCAACTCATGGATTTAGTCTTCAATACTTTGGCTCAACACATGAACTCATGGACCCTAACCCCAACACACTCTATCACAATGCAAATGGGTTAGTCCATAAACATTATTGATGATATTATACCTTTAATTACTTAAATCACACAACTGACTTAGCCTTCACGCTTATCGTCACTCTTCTTGAGTCTAATTCATGGCCTTCATCTTGATCTTCTTCCTCGATCATCTTGAGTTCACTCTTTGAACTCCAATCTTGATTTCTCGAAGTCTTTTTCTCTCCAGCTTCTTCATCATATGAGCATCATTAGAGCTCACTGATCTCGATGCATCTCTTTTGATCTCATGGCATTCCTCAATGAATCCATGCTCTATCATTCATGCATCACCTAAGGAACAATCTACAAACAATTCTCAATACAATTTTTAGTCCATATGTATTGTTAGTAATTACCAAAATTACACTTAGGGCTAGATGAACTTTTAAGACCCCCCAAGCATCAAACTCCACCATTGGGACAGGAACTAATCTGACTGCACACATAGGCTGGTCAGACCACCCTGCCGTGGACAACACACCCAAGGGCAAAATCTCAGAGCCTCCGAGAACACATCTATGAGAACATCAAGAATACTACACAAGAGACAAAGGCTAGGTCGGATGTGTCGACCACGAAGCTCGGATATTCCGAACCGCACCCACAAACGATGAAGACTAGAATCCAACGTTCTAACTTCCCCCGACACAAACGGAACACGAGATATGCAACATATGCAATGGTTTGAGAACTTGACAAACGACATGATCAAGCTACTCGCCTGATAGCCCCTCGACAATACGACTATATATCATATAACTTGATCTCCCTCCAAACTCCTTGAAACCGATAGAATAGGAAAACCTAGTCTAGACATACCTTTGCCTTGTGCATTCCACTTGAGCTCGATGACGTCCATCATCTTTGCTTCTAGTCAAAAACACCTTGATCACAGTCATTTGGTGAAGTCTTTCATTTAGCAATCCCTTATGGGAAGCTTTCTCAATGAAACAATCTTCACTTGCTCATCTTCTTTTGATAGACCGTAAGGTTCAAGCATGTATCTTCACATTTTGCTTATTTGAACTTGTGTTTCTCAAACTTGATAACAATCACCACTTGATGTCATCCTCTCATGGGCTTCAAATGGAATCATCCCTTCGATGCAAGCTCATGAGTGGCACCTAACTCACACACACTTCCACACATAGAGAATCAGTTAGTTCATACAAAGCAATAGACAATTGCTTATGGAATCCACATGATCACCTATGACCTGAGTTACACCGTGAACTTCATCTAGGTCATCTCTTAATCTTTTCATTTATCTTGATGCATATCTTTGAATTGATGGCATTCATCCAAAATCCATCCAATATCATTCATGCATCTCCTATGGAACATAACCTCATATCCATCTCAAAGAAACAGTTAGTCCATAGGAATTGTCATTAATTACGAAAACCACATTTAGGGGCTAATTGCACTTTCATTCTCCACCTTTTTTGGTAATTGATGACAATCTCTACTAGAGAGTTTATAAAAATTATTATTTCCAAGTATACAACTCATTCAAGGATAAATGGTATACTTGACAAAGTTTTGGTAGCATCGAACACCACGAAGGTATTTGAGATTATCAAAACCGACTTTATTCGCATCAAATGCTACACAAACATTTGATGTTGATAGAACTACAATGTATAGGAAAAACTCCACACTATATGCATGTGTCTATGAACATGAATTTCATTGCATATTATGATTATTAAAAAACTTCGATGGGCTTTCCCCTATACATAAACTAGGCAAGCAAGCACAATAACAATATCAATATCAAATATAAATATGTATGCATTGCATACAGAAGATCTATTAAGATATAATTTGAACAAAGATCACATAAATCACAAAGATCCATATAAATCACATCAAGCACACAAGTAGTCCAAATTACACCAAATCTCACATGAGCACACATCCAGATAGTGCAACACATAACTAGAGTAAAGGTTATTAAGCTTACAATAGGATATTACAAGAATGATCATAAGCTTAATGCCACACATGGAGCTAAGTAGATATATAGCAAACAACAAGATAACTAGCTCCCTTATCTAATTGCCCATAACAAGGAAAGCAAAGCACAAAGCTAACCCTCTAAGACTTCTTCCTACAGAAGCCAAACCCTCTAGACTTCTCCCCCATTGACATCAAGTCCCAAAATGAAAGAAATCTACTAAGTACCCTGAGAATCACCTAGTGAAAAGAGGAAGGGCCACCAGAGGAACCAAAAGGTCAACCAAAGGCATGACAGCGACGGCCAAGGTGATGGGAGAGGCGAGGAGACCTCAACTTGTTGCTCAAGCTGTATCACACGAGTGCCCATGGTGTTATAAGTCTGCCTTAGGTGTTGGAGATCTTCTCTCATTTCTCCAAACATGGCATCATGCCGAGCATCCCTCCCATCCATCATGGCCATGGTCATGCTCATGTACTGTAGGTGTCTAGTAACTGTTCTCATGTAAACGTCATAGTGTGATGGTGGAATACCAAATTGGTAAGGAGGTTGATCCTGAATTGGAACTACTGAGGGGTGCCTCAAAACCTTGCTAACCAAGTTGCTTAAGTAGCTGTGGACCCTGCTGGTGCTACTAAGGAGGAAACTAATCATGCTCTACTTCTGAAGGAGGAGCAAGCTGTGGGTGAGCCACTGGGTTCCTCTCTCGGTGTGTACGAGGGGTGAACTCCTTCAAGATCATAATGAAGACCATTGACCTCCCTATAGAGCAATCTCATAATGAAGGGTGCATAATATGTGTTTCACATCCTGCCTCCCTTGGAGGAGTGAATCTTCTTGATTATGTAGTCTATGATGTCAAATGGCTCATATCTCATGATGTGTGCTATGATGTTCCAAATTGGGTCTCTGACTTTGGTCTTCTCACTACAGCTAGTGAAAAGATCGTAGGAGCCGACTAGAGGGGGGTGAATAGGAGGCTGGTCAATTTAAAATTAACTACTCAATTTAAGCAAGTATAAGCCTTAACAGATAAAAAGGTTCAACTAGCTGTGTAACAGACAAACTACTTAGGCAGTAAGTGATATGTAAATTAACACGTAGCTGTCACACAGGTAGCTAACACAGGTGAAAGAAAACTCTAAACAGACTGATATAAGATATGACTAAAACAGGTAGCTAGCACAGATGAAAAATAAGCTAAAGAGCAACTGTGACACAGCTAGGTAACATAGGCATAGAGTAAAGATTATAACTAGATCAGATATCTATATCAGAGAGTTATACAAGCATGCAGACAAATAAATGCACAATACAATCACACAAGGAGACAAGGAATTTTTCACCGAAGTTCCCACTCTTTTCAGAGAGTACGTCTCCGTTGGAGAAGCTACTCCTAAGAGATAGCCAGCACTGAAACGTGCTTGTTCTCCAAGTACCTGAGTCTTCAGGCTTCTTCCTTTTGCTTGTGGAAGTCCTTTTGCTTGTAGCAGGTAGACTTCAGATTACCTTCACAAACGTCCGGGCCAACCCACACAAGCTTGGGTGATCACCGACGACTCCTACACCTGTCTAGGAGTAGACACTCCAAGAGTAATAGAATCCGCTGCAACAATCACTTGGAGGAACCAATTGCTCCTGCTCAAAGCTCTAACTCTCCAGGACAGAAACTAGGACACGCTCACATGAAGGTTTGGTTCTATTCTGGAGAAGAGGTTTGCTAAGGATGAAAGACAAACAAGGTTTGCAAAGGTTGAGGTCCAAGACATCCCCTGGTCTCCTATATATAGGGTCCAGAGGCACAGCTAACCTCAATGCACAACGGTAACAAGGCTTCAGGCAGACCGACACCTGTGTCACCGGTGGCTGACACAGGTGAAACCCTAACTGACGTAGACTCCCCACTCAGTCCGGCCTTGGCACATTACATGCCCTCAGCGCACACAACAAACTCTGATACTTAAGAGGAGAGAACCTCCAATAGTTTTCTGACTTAGCAGACAAACCATTGCAGTGCAGTTCCCTTAGAATTTTCAAGCTCTCCCCTAGCACAGAGATGTACCTGAGTCATAGAGCGGTTGTTCACCTGTGACACAGCTGTGCCACACAGGTAACTATGGCTCTAGGGTTTTAGGAAGCTAGCACAATAATGTACTAGCACAACCCAGTTTTCACACTTGTGCAAAACTGTTGTTACAGGGCCACTGACCTCAAGGCATCAGTGCCATTGTCCAACACTCTGAGCATTGAGCATAAGAACTTCCAAATGAGCTTGCAGCTTCATCCCTCTTGATAGTACAGGTGTTACCTAAGGACTCAAGGAAACTAGCAAACCTAGGCTTCAGCTTCCACCAGCTATAGTCAAGGCTCTTGACGCATCAAGCAACCATCACCTTGCTTGCTACTCCTAGCACAATACCGGCTTCTTCACAGCTGTGGCACAGCTGCCTAGCACAGCCATCTCCTTGACCTGAGTAACCATCCTTGTACATTTTTGGTGGTCATCCTTCCTGGATGAGTCATTCTTCCTGGAACCTAACTTTTCTATTAACACTCAAGATAATTGTTAGATCTCAGTTGAGTTGCCATTAACCATCAAAACCATTTAGGGGCCTAGATGCTCTTTCAGCTAGCAATAATGGACTTCTTGATTATTCTGTTGAGAATAATAGGAATGGTGTAAAGAACTGTGACTGGCCCTACCTGCCCGTGAAAGTTAGGCCTATGGAACTCAAGTTTATCAGCAATGGACAACTTATGTTCAAGATGTATCTTTGCCTCTCCAACATAGTTTGCAACCCCGAGAGCTCTAGCAAAGTCGCTATTGGTTGAAGAATATATGTTTTCTGTAGTCATCCACTTCGGATTCTTGCACTCAATATCAATGTACAACGTGGCATAAAACTGACGAATGAACTCTTTGTTGAAATCATGCCTCATAGACATGAGCCTGTCAAGTCCAATCGCTCTAAACATATGATGTAGCCTTGGATAGTCTACATCATCATCCACTATACTCCATTTGAAATGACCATGCTCAACAAAATTCCTATGTCTATAGACCCACTGGTATACCTGCTCCTGGAACTTAGTGTAGAACCTAGGATCTAGTGAAGAGTTGGGTTCAACAAACTGATTTGTGTGCCTTCTGATTTGAAAATCTTGAAGAGACATGGTAGAAAATCTGAATGGATCATTGTCATCTTCCTCATCCTCATCCTCTTCCTCTTCTTAATCACCATCAGCCACCTCATAGTTTTCCTCCTCATATTCTTCATTTTCGGGTTCTTCCATGATTGCATCTTCTTCCTCCTCCTCAACTTGACGGGATTTGTAACTTCTCCTTGTTCTTGGACACATAGCTCCTGTTAACCAAACATTGTGGTTACTCATGAGACAACGAAACAAAAGGAATTGAAAAAAATAGAAGAACTGCATTTTGCCTGCATTACTGTCTCAGGCGCTACAATGCGTGTCTAACCGCCACAGGGGTGCAGTCTAATAGCTGTTTGGACTGATCGAGATTGCACTCACGTAGGACTTTAAATTTTAGTGACTGAACAACGAATCCTCAAACCCTAGCTAATTTTTGGGGGGAAAACAAAATTGCTACAAAATGTGAGTAGAGAAAGAGATTACAAATGCTAGGAGCGGATTGGAGATAGAGAGGAACATCCAAGAAGCACCGGAAATTGCTCCTATCAACACAAATTCCACAAAGAAATTCATAAGAGAGTAGAAGAAAATCTTCCTTGCCACCAACACATGGAGGGAAGCAGAGGAGGGTCTCAGCGGAGAGTGACCGGAAGAGAGGAGGACGGCAGCGTGGCCGGAGGACGATTGCACTGGAGAAAGCACCGACCGGTCGCCCTTCCCTGGTCGCCACACCCACCTAACCCGAGAACCAACAGAGAAGAATGGGCCAACCGATATGAACACAGCTATGAATAGGACCACCAAGAGCAATGCAATGTTTCAAATATCATCGACGGCCATAGAGTATCCACGTGTCAAACACTACAATATCGTTGCCAATGACATGCTGGTCCACAATGTGAGTTTCAACTAAATTAACAGAACGTAGGTCTTCATCAAATTTGGTTTAAAATGTGTTGATTTGCACAAAGAAAATGAAGTATGTTTCTTTTATAGTTCTACCAACAAACGTGTAGCTTTCTGAAATATGTTCTTAGTATTAATATACGAGGGAGGAGGGGAATAGATAATTTGTATTTATGCATACCACCCATTTTTTAGCACACATATGGGCTTGTTTGGTTCCTTGAGAACCAATCCCCTAGTGGATGGCTTAATCCCCCTCACTCCACCTAATTCCCTTGGGGTTGAATCCCTCCCACCACTCAATCCCCTCAACTATATACATTGTTTGGATTAGATTTGAACCGCAGGGATTATTGTAGGGATTGATAAGAATTTTCATATTTAAACATAAGAATAACTTAGAATTTAGATAATTTACACATCTCTGAATATTTATAGATATGTGAACAATTACAAATCCCTTAAAATTTATACATCCCTAAAAATAACTAACAATCACAAAGGGCGATCCTGTAATGGTAAACACTGTTGAATTCCTTCTGATGCATACTCCATGAGGTGATCCACTTCTGTTATAGTGCATCATTTACACGAAATTGTTTAAGCTATGTGCTAAAAATGGAACATCTCCTAATCATGATGCATAATTTTCAACTTTGCGATAGTATCAAATGACCACATTTCACAAGTGACCACTAGGACTTGACAGAAGAAATAAACAGACAGGAATAACCAAGATTGCTAAGCAAAGAAATAAATCACCATCACTAGTATAAAGATAAAATTGACCGTCCTAATAAAGAGAAAAAATATCATCAATAACATGAAGGAGTACAAACTTGGTGCATCGGTTTTTTGTGTTATCATCATTTGCAAGTTTGCAATCACCGCAACCAGATTTGGGCAAGATCAAGCACATGCCACAACAACAGGTTGAGATCAGCATGGATTGCAACATTTTTCTCTGAATTTTCCAGAGATAACCATCATGCAAGCTTTAGCCAGCCATGGTATTTGGTTCCCACCAACTGCGATGACTGGAATTAAGAGCATCTACATAAGATGTGTAAACTTGGTTATTTTCTAAGTTTTCAACTGATCAATTCATTTTTCCTGTTGCAAGAGAAGAAGGAGAAAAAAACATAATTAAGCATGCCATCAGGTCCTAACTGAACCTGATGAATTCACTGACTGTAAATCTCTCGCTGTAGCTGATTCTTTTCTGATCGAGATGTACGGATCCATGTGTCTACATACCTAGATTATGTTCATGGATTAACGAAAATGTGCAAGAGCTCTACTTGCCTCTGCCATTCTATGAGTTGCTTCCTTTTTGAGTATGGCACCTCCACTCCCTTTGGCAGCATCTACTTATTCAGAACTTAATTTGAAAGCCATATTTCGACCCAAACGCTTTTGGGATGCTTCTAATAACCAACGAATGGCAAGTGCTCTTCCTTGTTTTGATTCTATTTCAATCGAAACTTTCCGCGTTGATCCTTTTTTATTACATATTGTTTTTACTCCTATATTGGGAGTTACTATACATATTGCTTGATGTAAAACCAATAGTGGATTTGTTTCTACCTTCTGTTGAATCTTTTTCATGGCTCGATAGATAATTTGATAAGCCAATGATTTTTTTTCCATCCTGACCCTTGGAGAACAAGATTAACCCCTCCCTGCTCAACAGGGGTGCAAGTGTTCCCCATCTCTCCCTTAGAAATACTGCTGAGTAGTAGTCCTTGTACTGCTCATGCTCCCGGAGCCATGCATCACCTAAGATCTCACCCATCTTAGTACCCGTTAGGTGCTTGAAGAAGTGCCAGTGCGTGTTCATCATGAAGAGATATGATAGTGTCACATCCTCCACTACTATAGAACACACAATTACAGTCGGCCCAAAATTGCTATCTCAGCCGGTTTACCTTCCGGCTGTAGAGAAAAGGTGCTAATAATATGAATTATCTCAGCCGGTTATAAAACCGACTGAGATAACAACTTTTCAGCCGGTTAGAACAAAAAACCGACTGAGATATTATACTATCCCAGTCGATTCCGAATGAAAAACCGATTGAGATAATATAATATCTCAGTCGGTTTCCCAGCCGAACCGACAGAAGAGTAAACTTTTGCAGTCGGTTTTTACACGGGAACCGACTGAGATAGTAGCATATCTCAGTCGGTTTCCCCTGCTCAACAGGCAACGATGAAGGCTCATCTTAGCCGGTTCTGGTACAGGGTAGGCAGAATCGGAGTTTCTGCTTGCCCTGAAACAGAAAAAGCAATTTATATTCCCAGATTCCCATAATCCCCAGAACACATTTCACATCCAACTTGAATTCATAATAGAGATTCATATTGACATCATATTTCAATTGACAACTAAACACAAATGAAAGTATATAGAAATTCAATATTTACACCACAACATCCATCACATGTCTTGAGGAATTTGCAACAGATTGAAATGCAAGTGACAACTAAACATCGATCATTTGATTCAAAACAATTGTCTTAGTCCTCGGATCCGTCGTAGTAGAACTCGCCCTTTGGATCAATGACGCTATCAAGAAGGAAACGCGTCAAGTCTTCTCGAATACTGGCTAGATCCGTCTTCGGCAATTCCGTCTGTGCAACAGTACCAACCTGTCGATATGAAGATCATACTGTTGCTAGGTAGAAGATGAATAAAACAAAATCAAAATGATAATTAGCATACCTCGGTAACTGAGAATTTGTGAGCGGAAGCTCGAGACATGAGAAGGTTCATGTGATGGCCAACATAGAAGCCACACAAATTGCTAAAATTGGGTTGCTGGTGGCACTGCAAAGATATACATTTCCTCGGTATGTAGTTCTATAAAATTGATACCAGTGAAGTTTTAGAGAGGCCGTGGAGGAAGTATTGGGAACGCACAAGTTTCCTTCTCACAAAGGGAAAATGGAGGCTGAACTGAATGGGACTGCCATCTTCACAATGGAATCTTGGGCAAGTTGCTTTCTTTGGAGCTATTTTGCAAGTTATGTTAATTATGCAACTATGCTTTTACATTGCCGATGTCTAATTTCCTCTGTTTTCTTTTCTAGCTAAAAGATTTTGTGGCGGAGGGGGGCATCTCTGTGAATGTAAGTAGGTACTTGTATAAAATGATGTATATGTAATTGGAACCCGTTGTTAGTTACATGGTGACACCTTTGTGTGTGATTTTAGGCTGGTGAGAATGAAGCTCGGACTCTGTTCAGATAAGCTCGTATGTCATACCTCTCCCAATTTATTTGTTGGAGTACATCTGTAGTATTTACTGAAAAACATTCCTGGTTGCCAATATGGAAAGAAGAGGTAAAGTATGGGAGTATAATTTTGTTTCTTGCTCCCCTTTTCACTTACTTGTCAGTTGTTACTCAATCAGTTCTATCTGCCATTGGAATTACCAGGAATCTTTGCAACGATGGGCAATAAGAAGTGGTTACTTTTGTCAGAGAATATGAGAAGTACAAGAGAAGAACATGGAGAATCTGTAATTTCAGAGGAAAGGTTACATGAGTTTAAAATAGGTAAACCGGAAGTAACCAGTAAGACTCCATGAACAAGTACTTCAATGACTTCTCAACATATACGATCAGGGTCTTCTGTTTGACATAAGAGCTCAAGAAAGAACATGCAACTTGAAATTGTCACAGTACATTAACACAGTAAGCAACATCTAAACTAAGACTCCCATCAGCCTAAAAAGACTAAGACTTCCACTCGACCAATATGGAGCCCAATACATCTAAGCTAGAGTAATGTACCTTGTGTGCTGGACCGGGGAGGAGGTGGCGGCGGCTCGGGCGACGGAGGCACCGGCCAGGGCCACATCGGCGACGGCCCGGGTGACGGAGGTGGCGGTGCCTCGGCGGCTTGGGGACTTCGTCCGGCGTGTCGGGGAGACCATCTCGGAGGAGGGACGGCGGTTGAGGCGGCTGGAGCAGCGGCGGTTAGAGGCGGCAGTGGGTCCTGCGAGAAAGACGGGAGTCGAAAACTTTGTGAAGTTCCAGAGGAGGGAGACGAATCTTTTATTAACCAAAGTCATCGCAGCCGGTTAACCCCAAGAAACCGACTGAGAAAATATACTACAGTCGGTTCGGTCAAAAAAACCGACTGAGATAATATGCTATCTTAGTTGGTTTGCTGAACCGACTGAGATAATGTTCTATCTCAGTCGGTTCAGGCAAGGAAACCGATTGAAATAATGTACTATCTCAGTCGGTCAGGAAAGGCAACCGACTGAGATAATGTACTACCTCAGTCGGTTTGGGAGATGCAACCGACTAAGATAACATACTATCTCAGTCAGTTTGGTCGCCTGAAACCGACTGTAATATGTTTACCCAGTCGGCGCTCCAGAGGAACCCTAAACCATAATCATAAACCCTAAACCCTAAACCCTAAAGTTATTTTTTATTTAAGTTATTTTCTTTGTATTGAAGTTCTTCTCTTTGTAGATCAGTTTTTTTTTGTTTAAGTTATTGTATTTGTATTTCAGTTATTTTTTTGTAGATAAGTTATTTTTTATTTAAGTTATTTTATTTGTATTTAAGTTATTTTCTTTGTAGATCAGTTATTTTTTTATTTAAGTTATTTTCTTTGTATTGAAGTTCTTTTCTTCGTAGATCAGTTATTTTTTTATTTCAGTTATTTTCTTTGTATTGAAGTTCTTTTCTTTGTAGATCAGTTTTTTTTGTATTAACGTCATAGAACATATACGATTATTCTAAATCATAGGAAATACTATCATATATCATTCATATCCGAAGTACAATACTCCTGTTTGAGGGCATAACTACGTGCCGCTTCTTGTTGGATGGATCGGTAATGTAGAAGACTTGATGAACTAGTTGAGCGAGGATGAATGGTTCGTTTTTGTATGCGACACGTTCAAGGCTCACGGTGGTATGGCCTTTGTCGTCAGGTATCACTTGTTTCTTATTGACCCAGCGGCAACGAAACAACGAGATTTTAAAATTTTCGCTGTAGTCAAGCTCCCAAATCTCATCTATGTACCCGTAGTACATTTGTTTCTTGCCATCTGTTTCGAGAGCTTCTACACAGACACCGCTATTCTGCACCGTGCTTTTCATATCTTGTCCTTTTGTGTAAAAGTGTATCCATTGATTTCGTACCATTTCCATGTGATGACCGACCATGCTGGACCTCTAGCTAAATATGACAACGCACCACTTGATGGGAGTACACGGAATCGCTCTTTGAACCATTCATTGAACTCTGCATTGTGATGTTTTCTGGCTCAGTCATTTGCGTGAGTCGGATTTTGTTGACGTATAACGTCCTTGTGTTCATTCATATATGGCGAAACAATGACCATGTGCTGCAAAACAGTTAAATAGGTTTGAGCATACTCAATCTGAACATGATTGATCACTTTCCTTCCAATGGTCCCTACACCGAGCAGTCTACCCTCATGGCGAGATCGAGGCACGCCTATTGGTTGAAGATGGGACATGCAATTAACATAGAACTCAATGACCTCTTCTGTTGCGTAGCCTTCGATGATACTGCCCTCAGGGTGAGATCGATTCCGAATATAGTGCTTCAAAATTCCCATGTAGCGTTCGAATGGGTACATGCTGCAAAGAAACATAGAGCCGCACATCCTAACTTCATGCACTAGGTGGACTATGAGATGAACCATGACATCAAAGAACGACAGAGGAAAAAACATCTCGAGCTCGCATAGAGTCTTCACCACCCCATCTTGCAAACTATCTTCAAAGTGTGTTAAAGAAACCACACAGCTTCATGAGAGTCTGCCGCATGTTTGGTGGAAGAATATTCCTAATTGCAACCGGGAGCATCTGTGTCATAAGCACATGGCAATCATGTGACTTCATGCCAATTAATTTTAGATCTTCCATGGAAACAAATCTCTTGATGTTGGCGGAGTAGCCAGATGGAACCTTGATACCATGCAAGCAATCACATAACTCAGTCCTCTTTAGCTTGGAAATGGTATAACAAGTAGGCGGAAGGAACGTCTTTCCGGTTGCTGTTTTCTGCGGTCTTAACTCTGGTCAGATTCCAATATCTTCCATGTCTAGCCGTGCATTCAGACCATCTTTTGTTTTGTCAGGCATGTTCAATAAGAGACCCATTATGCTATCACACACATTCTTCTCTACGTGCATCATATCGATGCTGTGACGGACTTCTAGATGCTTCCAGTAAGGGAGGTCCGTAGAATATTGACCTCTTCTTCCAGATGAGCTTCTCAACGGGCTTCATTTTCTTCGCTGTACCTCATCATTTAAACATCCCCTTTCTAAGCACGACTTTCAGGTTTTTAACCTGATCGTGGATCTCAGTGCCGCTAAAAATATGTGGAAATGAGCCTTTCTCGATGGTTCCATCGAATTCGTGTCTCATCCTGCGGTAGCGGTGATCTCTTGTAAGGAACCTACGATGACGCGTGTACACCGTTTTATTAGAGTGTTTTTAGCCACCTGCTTGCTGTATTAACAAGGCATTGAACACATGCATTGCTCCCTTTAATAGTTTGCCCCGAACAGTTACCGTTGGCAGGATAATCGTTGACGGTAATGAACAACATGCAACGTAACGTGAAGTTTTTCTTTAGGTGTGCGTCCCATACCCTTACGCCTTTATCCCAAAGAAGTTTGAAATCATCCACTAATGGGGCAAAATACACATCAATGTCATTACCGGGTTGTTTCGGACTTTGGATAAATATTATCATCATGATATGCTTTCTCTTCATACACAACCAAGGTGAAAGGTTATACATGCATAGATTCGGCTACTCATGTTGCTGAATGGGTTCATTTCATCAGTGCTCAGTCCGAACCTTACATTCCTCGCCTCTTCGCCGAACATAGCATACCTCCTATCAATATTTCTCCACTGTAAAAAATCTGCTGGGTGCCTCAACATTCCATCATCTATACGCTCATCTGCGTGCCAATGCATCAGTTTTGCCTCCTTCGGGTTCGCAAATAAGCGCTTCAAACGGGAAATTATGGGCAAGTACCAGGCAACCTTAACAGGAGTCCTCTTCCTCACCTCTATGCTTTCCCCGACATTATCACCGTCGATCTTACGCTTATATCGCGAAGCTTTGCACACCGGACATGCCCACAAATTCACGTACTCTTTACGGTACAGGATACAGTCATTCCTACAAGCATATATTTTCTCTACCTCCATTCCCAAAGGGCAAAGAACCTTCTTAGCTCTGTATGTAGTTTTCGGCATCTAGTTTCCCGTTGGAAGTATGTCCCCTAACAATGTTAGGAGCGACGAGAAGCTCTTATCGGTCCATTCGCTGCTAGCCTTCAGTTTTAGCAGTTCTAGAACGCCCGACAACTTTGTGAACTTGCAGCCAGGGTACATTGGTTTCTCCAAGTCTTCCAATAAGCAGACAAATTTCCTGTACTCCCGATCATTCTCACAGTTTTCTTTGACATCTCAGATCATCTGATCTAACTTGTTGTCCTCATGCGACGACGTGTCGTCTTGCGACGCGTCCTCTTGTGACGCACATACGTCATCACGCGTCTGCTCAATAGTTGTGCTATTGACAGTATCAGCCACGTTGTTGCCTTCATCCATGTTTGCTGGACCTTCCTCTACAATCTAATCTTTACCGTGGCTGGTCCAACATGCATACCCCTTCATAAATCCTGTCCTGATCAAATGTGATTGGATCTGTGCAAGGTTTGCGAAGCTCTTCAAATTTTCATAATGACAGCATGGACAGCTGATCCACGTCTCCCCTGTGTTCAAACTATACTGTTCGGCTACTCGTAAGAATGCCGAGACGCCTTCGATGTACTCATTGCTAGCACGATTCTCAGCGTACATCCACCGTCGATCCATCTATAACAACATGCAAATTTTATTAAATTGAATAAGAACTATCAAAATATTATGTGCCACAAAATTGTATAAAAGTTACCATAAAATTTGGCAACACAACCCCAACCAACCTATATCAAGTGCACCAAACAATGGACACCTGCATTCAAGGCTCAGCTGGGAACTTCGGATAGCATTTATGGATCTCGAACCACATCATCTGAGTCGGTTCCAATGAAACAACCGTCTCAAAGTTATCTCAGCCGGTTGGGAAAAGAGAACTGACTGTAAAAGTTCACTAACCTCAGCTGGTTTTACTGGACAAACCGACTGTAATACTATCACAGTCGGTTTTCCGCTCTGAACCGGCTGAAGTTAGATATTATCTCAGCCGATTCATTCTTTTTAGTCGGTTTTTTCACACCAACCGATTGAGACTTGAGTTCTTACTGTCGGTTTTACTTGCACCGGCTGAGATTTAGGGTCCAGAAAACCCTGTTCTGTATTAGTGCTCATACGCCTTTGACCATGTATCAAATTTGGCCTCAAGGGCCTTAACAATATTGAGCACTGCATCAACAAGCATCTTGTCATTGAACGCTTCCTTGTGCCAGCTGCGGTGGATGGTAAGCACTTGCGTAAGCACAGAACAATATTGCTCCCCGAGGAGTTGGTTGCAGTACTTGGGAACAAAGGTAACTAGACGTGGCACTCCGCCATCAGCTGGGGTGGCATGTTGCGTTGAAGCTCCACCTGCACGAGCAACTCCTCAAAAATTTCAATGGCACCATCCACCACCGTCTTCACAAGCTCCCTAGTCCTGCTTTGGATCTCTAGACATGCCTTTCCACCAAACAACCGGTTGAAGTCCAACCTCAGCTTGTTCAAAGAATCAAACACATCAAGCAGCCGCAAGAGCTTGATGGGGTCCTCTCTCGCATCAGCAACAGAACGGGCAAACTTCAGGAAATCAAGAATGCCGACACGCGCTGCAATCTCTGCAAAACAAGAGGATGCAGCCTCAGGTCGCCTTTCAAATACCGCAGCTTTAGGAACAAACGTTTGCAACACACGTCACTAAATGTTTCCTGAAGCTGTTAGCAAATATATCAAGGCCTCTGGGATGCAAGTAACGGTCGGACCTGCAGCATGATCTAGCATTCAACCAAATTGAACCCGAAGCAATACTTGCCAAGAGAAATTTGGGAAGGAAGAGCGTACAACTATAAAGATTACCAAGTTCTTGCCCAGGTTGACACGATGGCATTCTGCTCTGGCATTTTGTCGAACAACCAGCGCACGGCGGCCTGGCATGAGCCCTTGGCATACTAGTTGACGAAGTCGCCCGAGAGGAAGACGAGCTTGGGGTGCTTTGCTGCCTCTCGCCGGCCACCCTCGCCGAGCTAACCGCCAGCTTCCGCCTCCTTGACTTGTAGAACACCTCTACCCTACTCGTTGACGCCTTACTCGCCGCGGTGGCCGCGAACGACGATGACCCTGCGCGCGTGGACGCCATTGCAGAAGAACGCGTGGTCGTGAACGTCGTGGGTGAAGTATCTGTGCTCCTCTAGTCACGTTGCTTTTCCGCCGTGCTTCTCTGGTTGCTGGACCAAATAGGATGGCGGCGTCGGGCTAGCGGCCGAATTTTGGAGAGAAGGGCATGGGGCGGCCGGACGTGCCGGCGGTGGGGTATGGGGATGACAAACGTGCTGAGAGGGTGGCTGAATGCGAAGGCACAGGGTGGGCGGGGCAGCAAGATGCCGGAGATGGACGACGGGAGGTCCTCCTTGTCGGCCGCACCCGCCAAGAGCAGCAGCAGCTCGAGGCCGTGCACGGCATCGAACGCCTTGAGCACGGCCGCTTCGGGCCCGGCGGCGCGGTCGATGTTCTCCCTGGCCCCCTCGAGCGCATCCCGCGGCGCGCGAGTCGGCCGCACCGCCGCCTCAATGAATTTGTTCCACGGGTTGGAGGAGATTTTTCTTCGCCCCGTGGATCGACGCGGATTGGGTCAGGAAATTCCCCACCTCGGCCTGATCCAAACGCGTTTATTGGCTAGAGCGAAAATAATTTCAAGCCTGGGACAAACCACGTGGAATGGGCCAGGATCTCGACCGGAATGGGCCTAATCAAACAAGCCCTAAAGTGGGATAAGAGACATAAAACTTTACCATAATGTGCATATCATCTTATTCATTAAATTGATCAACCAAGCACGTCTTTTTAAGACGTATAACACCGTATCATTAACAAACCAACCACATATATACCCCTTTGTATTTTATACTTGAGTGCTTCACCCATCCACATACGAACTCTCAGTCTCGCACCTCAAATACTTTGCACCTGCTCACATCTCGTCGCCGTAGATCCCGGCTCCCACATCCCCAACGCCGTGGTCGCCGCCTCCGCCGCTCAAGTTGCGCCACACGTATACGGTGATCCCGATGAGTACCACCACCGCCACTGCCACGTTCACCAGCAGCCCGCGGCTCGCCGAGACCGGCCCCCTCCGCTGCGCCATGTCCATCTCACCCATCATCCTCTCCTCCTCCTTGGCTTTCTTCTCCTTCTCCTCCACCATCTTCCTGTCTTCCTTCATCTTCCCTCTCGCTTCCCTCTCCATCAGCCTCTCATCCTCCTCTTCGGGCACCGCCTGCGGCTTCTTGGTCTCTTTCACCCACTCCTCCGTCGGCTTCGGGACGGCGGCCAGCTCGGTGGCAGCGCCTCCATTGTACTTCTTCGGGGGTTCCACTTCCGGTGTTGGTGCTGGCACGGGAGGCGCGGGCCTTGCCGGCTCGGCAGCCGGCGGCTTCCTAGGAAGCGATGGCCTGCGCTCGGAGACGGGCTTCTGAGAAGGAGCAGGAGGGAGCACCGGCGCTCTAGGCGTCGGCGGCGACGGCTTCGCGGGCTCGGGAAGCGCCGGTGGTGGCCTGTGGGGCGGTGGCATCGCCGGCCTCCTGGGCTCGGGCCTGGTTGCCGGCATCGGCGCGGCCTGCGGCAGCGAGGGGTTCTTCTTGGGGATCGTGATGGTGAGCGCCTCATTCTCGAACTTGGCGCGGGTGCCGTCGACGTAGCAGTCGCCGGGGATCTGGAAGTCCTTCTGGAAGCGGCTCCACCTGTTGCCGGCCACCGGGCGCTCGCCGCGCGTCCGAAGGTTGCCGTGGTTGTCCACCAGCACCCGTATCTCCTCCTTCTTGAACCCTGCACATGCCATGTATAATCCATGCTCAATTTGTTGCTAATTTTTGCATGCATGCACGCATTCATGATGCGAATTGCTTGCCTGGGAGGATGATCTTGACGGTGCTGGCGTCGGCGCCGTGGCTCCACTCGGCGACGGCGTTGTACTCCTCGAAGGTGCGGTTGTTGCCCCTCCCCTCCATGGCTACTTGTGGCTTCTTGTTTTAATTCGCTAGAGCTGAACTCCTAAATAAATCTGATGTGGCAAACTGGATGAATGCGTTGTGGGAATGCCTGTGGTGGTGTGTGATGCCGATGGCCTTCTGTGGTGGAGATGTATATATAGACATAGGCAGCTGCAGGAGAGGAGAAGAATAAGATTCTTGGATGGATCGGACATGGCTTGGTAGACAAGTGATCGTTCCACTTCATTTTCCATCTTCTTGTGTGTCTGGGTCACCTCCTTGCGTCGGCAACGCAAAGTGATCAAGTATTCCTTGCTTTGTTTTCGGGTGGAATCCATGTGGATTGGCGGGAGACGTTGGTCCCAGGCTCAAGAGAAGCATATTGGTTATAGTGGGATAGGTATTAATTAGGACCATGCATAATTTGATTTAACATCGGTCAAACTTTTAAAACGTTGATCTAGAGATTGCCTGGTGTGCTCTAGTTTATGGCTTCTTCCAAGCCATTAATCGATGGATCTTAAAGAAATCGGTACCTAATTAGTTAAAATCTCTGCTACATGAACCGATCGGTAACCAGCATGAGCAACCCTCTGCAACAGCTAACTCTTGAGACCCGAACTTCTAAATCCGGCTCGATCTTGGCCGTTAAATGTAGATAAAACTGCCACTGAGAGTGTGGGGTCATGGATTTCAAGTACCAGCTAACCTGGATTTCTGATTATGACCATTTCTCGTTTACATACATTCAGTATACCATCCATCAAAATAAATGAACAAGATGCAGAATGACTATCTGTCATCTGTTCAAGCATAAAACTGCAGCTCGGCAAGTAGCTGGCATATGTCTGCTGCTTTTGTTTCACTGTATGGATGTCGAAACGGCGTAACTACTTTTTTTTTAGGGAAGGCGTAACTACTTTATCTGATTGATCCAAAAAAACACATCTATGGGTACTCAGCCACTCATTGCCAAACAGTTGAGAACAGTAAGCTGACAGAATGGAAATTCTTTAACACAGGATGCTTCCAAATGTTCTCACAGAAATGAACTCAAATTAGAACAGCTGATTCAGGAACCAAATCCTTTAATACAATGAAATTGTTCGTAGAGCCGTATGAGCAAATCAACTATAAATCTCTTGGCCTGCCTACATGAGCAGAAATCCCGACCGGCATTCAACTATGAGACTCTTTCTTTTTGTTAAAGATGGAATTCTGAGTTTCGACCGATGTACATGAAAAAGATGCTACTTGAATTACATTGCCTTGTTTGTGAAACATAGAAACCTTGGCAATTCATGTGTGTCCACGACCTCCGCATTTAGAGCACATAATGTTTCCAGTTCCTCCACAACCTACAGTAATTGTAACATTACCATGTACAGATCATGTTAGCCATGTATCATCCATATAGCGGTAACACATATACAAATTACTGCACAGTGTTTGTCAAGCTTGTTTACCTAGACATCTGACTTTTACGATGATTCCTTGGCTCTCTAGTATCGAGTCGACGTACAAGCCTGAACCAGCACAAGTTGCACACAGCACAGCACCTTTAGTTTCGCAGCTCAAGCAAGGAGGATTCTTCCCGACGTTCTTCTTTTTCAAATCTAAACCAGTTGGTTTCCCGATATCTTCCTCTGGAACAGATTTGTCGTAGCAGAATAAAGATTCAAGGTTAATCTTGCTTCTTTGCAGATCATTGATTGCACTTGCTCTAATCTGCATGCGATGAAAACTTATGAACCTCTTAACACAAACTTCTATTATCATACTGGAGGTCCACTTAGCTAGTCAATCCAAATCATGCAATAGAGCACAGCACCATTTTGAAGGTAAAAGTTGTTCATCCAACTACCTGTCTCTAGAAGTAGATCGTGAGTACACTGAGGTTGGAAAGGGGAGACATCCAGTATTAGCATTTGAACAACAGAATTGTATGAAATTGTTAAGGTAAGCTGTTATTATTGCTTTCAGTGTGTGTGATTCATCTAGATAACAAGATCTGTGAATGCTGAACAAAGGACCCTAAGCAATATTTGCCCAGATTAGCCTGGATAATAAGAACAGTAGAACACCCTGACTTCCAAAAAAAAGCACATGCTATATTAGATCTTGTGAAAAAAAAAGAGGTGCATCCAACATACTTATGCACGAACAACTATTGTCAGTTACCACTGCGCAGTACGACTACTTTTATAGACACAGGGGATAAGACTTATTCCCTACTACTTTTATAGACATAGGGGATAAGACTTATTCCCCTCCCTTGTCAAATTAAGGTAGAGGTGAGGCTCGAAATTAGGTTGCAGGTTCCAAACCATGTGCACCCACCACTGCAACCAGAAGTGTTCTAGCCACTGAGCAGAAGTTCTAGCCACTGAGCAGTACTTACATGCCGCGCCTTACAATATATGAAGAGTGAACACACACTTGTTTGCGTGTTATATCTGTAAGAGGAACTTGCCTGAGGGAGGCAGAGGTGCCACCTTTGTGCACGGCAGCATCCTTGTAACAGGAGGTCAACTAGGTGGAAATGCGCCATGCACAAAAGGTAGGATAGTTTTGTTTCACGCCCACAACCCCATCCACGATTTATATCCACCTGGTCAGTTCCGTGCAAGTTATTCTGCTAACCCATCTATATTGTCATGTTCTAATTATTACAGCTTACAAGTTACACCTACCCTCCTTACTGAGTGCTGGTTCATCTACGCACATATAGGTATCATTCCGTTAGAAATTTCACTAAATTTTCTCATAAGGTACCAGAACCACCAAGAGCACGCGTTTGCAAAGGCATCACAAGACAACCAGCACATAAGACGGCAATTTTTCTTTGGGCATATTCACCATTCCGGAAAGGGTAGTGCATATGATGGAATGCACTAACTCCTAGTCAGTTCGACCACGGACATTGCAATAACTCACTCGCATTTAATTTGACGGCCTGGTCTCGTAATTTCTTGGCTCATTTCAACGTGTTCACGATTTTCAGAGGCCATAAATTTAGGAATTTCCCCCCATTCATGCAGCACTGCCAAGTGCCAGCCCTTTGGTTCAAGCAAGTTCTAACTCCTCCTATTTCCTTTCCAGTAAGAAAAGGACGAACAATTCGGGGGTGGAAAGCTAAACAGGACGCACCGAAACATCAAAATCCAGCCGCGAAGGTCCATAGTGCAAGTTCAAACCACGTTCGGAAGCAGCAATTCGGAAGGAAAGCATCGGAGCTACACGCCTTCCGGCCCCCGGAACCCTACGGACCAAACATGTCCTGATATTTCGCGAGAATGCAACAAAATGAAAACCCCGAGGAAGCAAGGAGAGTGAGGCACCTTGGTGGAAACCGCGCGGGAGGCGGGCCGGACCGAAGGGAGCAGGCGCCTCAGGGATCCTACGCGGAGCGACGCCGTCGAGGGGGGCGGCGGGCGGAGCCTAGCCGAGACCTCCATCGCCGAGACCGAGCGCTCGGGTTGGTGCGGAAAGAAATTTTCCTAGCCTCGGTCGCAGTGGGGGAGGAGAGGAGGAGCTCTTCGGTTTGTCCGTCGCGTTCCCCAGATTCCAAAGCCGCACCAGCTTGGGTTTCATCGCCCGGACGGGGAAGGCCCACACGCAGAGACTCGGCTGGGCCCCAGTTTTATCCTCCGGGGCCGGCCCAGTCCGGATGTTAAACTGTTCGGTGTGTAGCGTGTTAAACTGTCTGGGCCGCTTTAGGGCTTAAATAGCAACACGAAATCTGGATCAGCACGTTGCGCTGATTAAAAAAATAAGATCAGCACGATACAATGCAAAAAAGAAAAGTTCACAAGGAGACACAGAATATCAGGTTCTCTCAACCAGTTACGGTGTCTAAGGCTACCCCTCAATATACAGTGGTCCTTTCGGGGTGTAGGAAAGACCAATGACTCGTCCCTCAAATTGGTGGTGGAACATCGCCTGCAGAATAGGGACAATGTCATCCCCCCACCCGTGTAGATCTCGCTGTCCCTTAATGCAAATTAAATATATTTTTTAAATGGTTAAGAAGTCTTTACACTTCGTTTGACTCTCAAGAATTGAATTTGATTCATACAATTAGATCCTAAATTCAATTTTAGTATAATTTGATTTTGACTTTAAAATATTACAATTCCAATTTTTATGTTTGATGTTACATAGAAGTTTTTCATTTCGTAAAAATTTCGGCATTAAGAATTTCAATCTCGCTTTCACACCATAAAATTTTCTCAAAATCAACTGAAATTTGAGTGACACTATTCACATACAGAGGAGCTACATTCTGCATATTAACGGACCAATGAGTGCAAGTGGGTCCCACAGACTTGTAGAGGTGTCTGTCATAAACTTTTGGTATTCTACATTTAAATCTCACGTTCACATCATAAAATTTTCATAGAATCATTTGAAATTTTTGGGGATGACTTCGTTCCTAGAGGAGTAACTTGTATATTGACAGCGCCATACAAGTAGGTGGGCCCCACAGACTTGTGGAGGTAGCCTTCCTAAGACCTTAACATTTAAAATTTCGTCCTCACATTCACACACAAAATATTTATAAAATCAATTGAAATGAGAACAGTTATGTTGGAAGGTAAAACTTTATGCATTTTAATGAACCCAAACGTGTAAGTAGGTACGACAAGTTTGTGGGACTCACAAATTTCATTTGATACTTTATTGATGGTAAAAGATTGCTTTAGTTATATTCTCAACCTTTAAAATTAATATTAAAATTTATGACAACATTTGTGGCAGTTAAACACCCATATTTTAAAATCTAATTCTAATTCTTGAATCATATGTTCAATTTATAAGAGCTAAACGAGGTGTTAGCCGAATTTAAACTTTACTGCTTCACGTATCGTATCATCACTTTTGAATTCGTACCCACACCTGCCTTGTGGTGTGCAAATCAATGTACCGAAGACCACACAAAATACTTCTGCCAGTAGAAAAATAAGTGACGCTTTGGAATTTGTGTAGCCGATACTCCTCGTACCTCTATGAATATTTCGATCGGCCAATTAAAATGATATATACAGATTTATCGCGAGAAATGCTTTTAGTACGGAGTATCATATTTTATAAATACTTTCTTTGTTTAAAAATATAAAATACATGTATTTTTTAAAATATATCTTTGATCAGTGATTAGTTCAACAATGTGTAAATTATGTAACACAAAATTGCTACCATTTAAAAAAAGTTAAATTTAAATATGACGATATCAAGTTTTAATCACATAATCTACATAGTGTCGGTTATTGATTAAAGATGAATCTTAAAAATTGTGTCCATTTTATGTTTTCCAACAAAAAAATACAAACAATAGAAATTGGTGTTCATTTTAAGACCATGTCAATAATTGAACACTATCTAAAGAAAATATCAATAACCGAAAGTTCACTTATTTCTAATACGAGAGAGCCCGTCTACAAAAGTGCAATCATCGAAGGAATCGGGTTGCTTATAATTTTGTCAAGGATATCGACTTCAAACAAATCGATTGTGACATTTATGTATAGTTGACTTGACTCATAATCAATCACCGCAACTCTGTTATTGCCCCTATCAATTTTCCAGCCAAGAAATAGGAAAGCCTTGCAGAAACACTAAATTGGGAAATAGGCACTCCTATCTAGGACTTTCTTCGGATCTGACGAAACTATGTGTTGGAGATTTCTCTCCACTGGGATAAAAGATGTTTAGCTATGGCTAAATCGGTTATACATCACCTCACCCAACCTTCTATTTTCCGTAGCTTGAGCTTCATGTGACCTTTCTCCATCAACAACTGGACAAAGGATCTCCATGCACCAGCTTGGCAAAAAGGTATGCAAGTTAAAGGCATGGTAAGATGAAGATTTCACTCGAACAGTGAAAGTCGGTGCTCCTACCGGCAACCGCTGCCGCTCGCATCCTGCGTAATCAAATGTCTCGCTTCGTCTGCCACTGTTCTCTTCTGGTTTTATACCTAGCGACCCTGTCATCACCGCCACCACCTCTCCTTTATATTAGAGTCAAGAAGAAACCCTTTCCAAACCAAATTTTTCTCAAACATCGTTGGAGATCCTACCACCATTATTGTAGAGGGTCTATTGTTTTCAAAAAATTATATATATCAGTAGTCTTAGTTTTTTATAAAACGAGTTTTCATTGCACGAAAACAAAATGTTTGCATTGCACGGAGGAACCTTCCATGACATAAAGACATATTTAAAAATAATATTTTTATAATATAATTTTCATACTACATATACAGAAAATAGTTGAATTATTATGTTTTAAGATGGTCATATGTTATATTAGGATCAGGCCACCAATCCCTAGTATTTTTCCTTGTTTTCTCGTCTAAATTTGTTATTTTGTATTGTATCGCCTGTTTTCAAAAGGGACCGTTAGGCTATATCATCCACAACCGCATACACGACGTCCATGAACAGAACGAACAACGCGCACCAGATGAGAGAGCCTCCCAACCAGTGACGGAGCCAGCAGGTGGCGAGTTGGGGCCCCATGCTGAAAATTTTTCTCAAACCCCCTAGATAGTATGTGGAGTTAATCTCTAAATTCATATATATGGCCATCTTCAATGTTTTACATGTCTATATATGTTTAATTGGCCTCCCTTTAATAAAATTCATGGCTCCGTCACTGCTCCCAACGGCAACGGGACGACCTTTTCGTGTGAGATCGATCGACACGCCAAATCCATCAAAAGCTTTGGGTGGCAACCTCACGTCGATCAAATGCGCGGGCCAGCGTGGGTGCATGGATGGATGGATCTCCTGGTATCTTTTCCGCGCCCAAGGCCTGTCGACTACTCTGGGTTGGAATCCTCACGGTTCCATGTCCTGCCCGTGCTCGTGACGCAGATCTCTCCAGAGCCGTCGACGCATGGATAGACGGGGATGTGCTGATTAGTAGCCGATTTCGGCGCGCACGTCGCGTCGGCGTGCAATTACGTCTTTCCCCGGTTTGTCCCAGCATTTCGTGCCAAAAATCCGATTTGCAACTCGTGCAAGCCGTGTGTGTAACCGTTGATGGGCTAGCACGTCATTACTTGATCGATTGTATTCAGTAATTTGTTTACTGGTAAGTCCACATCAAGCTGTCGCGCACCGCAAAAGCTCTCCAGACATGGCACAAATCAAACTTTGGCCACATTAGCTTGCAAATGGCGGTTGTGGCGGAGATCATTGGACGCCTCGATGTGGCCATGGAGGAACGCGCACTCTCACCTGACGAATTTGCTCTACGATCTGAGCTCAAATGCCGGTTTGAAGGATTGGCAGTCATCCGCAAGACCCAACACCGCCAGAGGTCCAGGCTCACCTGGATTCGAGCGGGAGATGCCAACACGCGCTTCTTCCACCTCAAAGCCAATGGATGACGTAGGAAAAACTACATCCATGCATTGCAATCAAATGATGGGGTCGCAGTGACCCATGAAGATAAAGAAAGGGTGGCTTTGGAGCACTTCCACCATCATCTGGGATCGGCTTTCCACAGGATGAGAGGCCTAAACTAGCAAGGGTTGGGCTACACCCCATCGGATCTCTCTTTCATGGAGGAGAGCTTTAACGTGAAGGAGATTAAACCGGCTGTCTTTGCCATGCCATCGGAAAAGGCCCCAGGCTCGGATGGCTTCACTGAACTATTCTTCAAGACATGTTGGGATATTATAAAAGATGAGGTTGTTGCTGCCGTCAAACAGGTTGCTGGAATGCGTGGATCTTGTCTCAATCTCCTAAACTTGGCCAACATCGCCCTCCTACCTAAAAAAGAGGACGCCTCGCGCGATGAGCACTTCCGGCTGATCAGTCTCCTCCACAGTTTTGCGAAAATCTTCTCCAAGCTCCTAGCTATGAGGATAGCTCCAGCGCTCAAGGACATCGTGTCGGTAAATCAGAGTGCTTTTGTCAAGCAAAGATGCATACATGACAATTTTTTGCACGTCCAAAACCTCATCTGGGAACTTCACCGAAAAAAGACCCCAGGCCTTTTCATCAAACTAGACATCTCCAAAGCCTTTGACTCCGTGAGCTGGCCGTTTCTGCTCGAAGCCCTGTAGGCCTTGGGCTTTGGTCCAAAATTCAGAGACTGGCTGAGCATCCTCTTTGCTTCATCCTCGTTCTGTGTGCTCATCAACGGTCGGCTGGGTAGTCCTTTCTTTCATCACCGAGGACTACACCAGGGGGACCCTCTATCCCCAATGCTCTTCATCATTGCCATTGATCCTCTCCAACGCCTGCTTAAACGAGCGGCAGACGTAGGGCTTCTCAAGCCGATCAGAGCCAAAAATGGTCTTTTTAGACTTTCTCTGTACGCTAACGATGCGGCCATATTCACAAACCCAGACAGGGTGGAATTGAGGGCAGTCAGCACGATCCTCAAATGCTTCGATGACGCAAGCAGTCTGTTCACCAATATGGAAAAAACAGAAGTTTTCCCAGTCCAATGTGATGGCGTTGACATCTAGGATGCCCTACAGCCGTTCCCAGCAAAAGTGGGTCCTTACCATGTTTTTATCTAAGGCTCCCGCTACACTTTAGGAGCCTCAAGAGAGTCGACTTCCAACCGCTTATCGACAAGGTAGGATCAAAAATGCAAGAATGGAAGGGTAAGAATATTTCGCGAGCAGGACGGATTATCCTAGTAAAAGCCGTTCTCTCCGCTGTTGGCATTTACCACATGACAGTCTTTACCCTACCAAAATGGGTGAGACAGAAAATTGACAAGATAAGAAGAGGTTTTTTCTGGAGAGGCGATGATGGCGAGCACTCATCGGGGGGACATTCACTCGTAAATTGAAATATGGTGTGCTGACCACAGGAATTGGGAGGCCTTGGCATCCTTGACCTAAACTTCTTTGAAAGGGCACTTCGCCTACGATGGCCGTAGATGCAGTGGAGCGAACCTACACGTCCATGGGTGGGCTACACTCTGCCTTGTGATAGCATTGACATGGATCTCTTTAGGGCTGCTACAAAAATCACGGTGGGGGATGGAGTCAAGACCAGCTTTTGGTTTGATAGGTGGCTAGAGGGCTCGGCGCCAAAGGACCTTTTGCCTTCCCTGTTTTCAATTGCTAAAAGAAAACACTGGTCTATTCACTATGAGCTCCACAGTGACACTTGGATAAGCTCATTTCGTTTGATCTCCACGACGGCTTAGATTTGTAAATTTGTGATCCTATGGTCCATGCTACAAAACGCCCACCTCGACCTCTCTACTCCGGACACAATTACTTGGTTGTGGACGGCAAGTGGGGTTTACTCCTCGTCCTCAGCCTACAAATACCAATTCAATGCTGCTTCCATCCCCTTCTCTGCGTCCAATGTCTGGGAATCCAAAGCGGAACCAAAATGCAAGTTGTTCGCCTGGCTACTACTCCATAGGAAGGCCCTCACTGCTGATAGGCTTATGGTAAGGGGGTAGCCGCACGAGCACGTGTGCAGATTCTGTGCAACCAAATTCGGGACTAATGATCACCTCGCGAGAGGGTGCGTTTTCTCTAGGAGCGTGTGGGGCATTGTCGTTGGTTGGACGGTCCTTCCTCCAAGCCAATCGCCCAATTTCTCCTCTCTTAACAACTGGTGGGATGCAAGGATTGCGGAGCTTCAGGGCCCACAGAAAAAGCTGTTCGGCGAGGTTATCATGTACGTCCTGTGGAACGTGTGGAAAGAGCAAAATCGCCATATCTTTCAGAATAAGTTTATGTCCGCGCTAGAGGTTGCGTATATCACAAAGGGCGATATTGACCAGATGAGATTAGCTTATGCCTCTCTGATGTAACTTTTCTTTTTCTTCTGTACATAAATCTTTCTCCCAACTAAATGAAATTGACAGAGCGCCTGCCTGTCTATGTTTCAAAAAAAAGTCCATATTAAGCCATATTCAATACTCGTTCTTTGTCAACTATAACTCCTTTTTAGTACTAGGTCCGCTGACGACGACGGGCGTGTGTAAGCATGATGAAATGGGATCAGATCTTGATCCTAAAAGTTCGGATCAAATCATCAAGCCTCCAAATACAACAGTCCACGACGGAAATAGGGATACAAGGAACGGGCTCGCTGCACTATTAGGAAACCGATTATTTGATAGCCCGATAGTTCCTCTCCCAAATGTTTAAACTAATCTATTAAAGACCGCTCTGGGCCAGAATAACTAGCGAAAACAAAACAGCGACGGAACAGACAACCTATCCAATTACAACAGCAAAAGGGAACAATCCGCCACTTCAACATCGGAACATCAAGCCTCCAATATCTCGAGTCTCACAGGCCAGCACCTTACTCGTCAGGTCAACACGACCACCATTGTCATCACCAGGCGCAGCGAAGTGGAGTAGCACACAACGTCCACAGCTGAGGACTAATGCAAGTGAGGAGTTACGTCCACTCACGAGAGCACACCATCCCGGCCTGGAGTTGTTGTTTCTCTAGACCCAGCCAATACTGGACTAAGAGACATTAATAGAAGATTAACTCAATAGAGGATCTAACGTTCTTTTTTCTGCATCTCTGGATATCCCGGCAAACAGTGGCTAAATCGACCAAATAGACTTGTTCACCATGTCAGACATAAAATATTACTCCCTCCGTCTACAAATGTAAGGCGTGCATGAAATTTTAGGTTCAACTTTGACAACAATTAAGTCAATAATATTGAATTATATAATAAAAAATGATACCATTTGTAAATACGTTTAAATATGAATCTAATGATACCACTACTATATCATATAATTTAATAGTATTGATTTAATTATTGGTTAAAATTAAACCTAAAATTCCGTACACGTCTTATATTTGTGGACGTAGTCATTTAAAATAAACATTTCAAACATCTACATCCTAAATGCTTGAAAATTACTCCTTTGACCTAGCCGCACTTATAAACTGAGCTACCTGCTACTTCCTCCGTTAATAATATTTTAATTAATTAAAATAAAATTCTAACCATTAATTATTTTATTAATATATAATTTATATAATATAAAATCATAATTATAAAATGTGTTGTATTATATGATGGAGGGAGTAAGTAGTTCTTAGCGGCCGACAAGACAAGGCTCCCCTCGATGAGAGAGCCTGCCCCTAGTACAGCACAAGGGCGTCCATCCGATGCAGCCACAGCGCGCCACGGAGCACACGTCCACGCTTTACCAAGCCTCGGCCCATCTCGACAGACAGAACAACAGAAAGCATCGCTCCGCCTCCACGTACACACGTACGTTGGGTCACCGCCCAATCCCAAATCAGCCATTCCTTGCCCCTCCCGGCTTCCACGCGCACACACCTCGCCTCACCCTCTCCCACTCGCTCGCACCGTCGCACGCACGCACCTTCCCTCCCTTTACTTAACACACAAGGACCCCAGCCCAAATCTTCCTCTCCTCCTCTTCCCCCTCCGTTGTTACGCGGCACGCACACCACCGAGCCCAGCATTCACTCAGTCCCGAGTCCTGAGAGCTGAGCTCCCAACCCGCGCCGCAAACCCCTCTACGCCGCTCGTCTCTTCACGACCGCCTCGCACCAAGATCCGAGCGCCATGCCGGCCTAGCTAGCCGGCCGGACCCGCCCCGCCCTCCGTCCGATTAAAAACCCCTCCTCGCTCCCCTTTTTATGGCGCTCTTGCCCCGGCGGCGCGCGTACAATGCCGCCGTCCCCAGCGCCTGCTTCCTGCTCCTCCTCCTCCTCATCGCCGCCTTCCTCCTCCTATCCGACCGCCGTGACTCCACCGCCGCCGTGCACCACGTCGTGGAGGGGATAACTCTTCGGAGTTCGTTCTATGGCAAGGAGAAGGGGAACTGCCAGGAGCTGCAGTCCCTCGAGGGCCCGGAGGCCAGGTGCTCGTACCTCCTGGCGCACGCGCCGTGCACCCCGGCGGGGTACGTCGACTACCTCCGGCTGTTCTACTGCGGGTTCGGCGCCGCGCCGGCGGCCGGGTACGCGGCGTTCCTTCTGTGGCTGGTGGTGCTGTTCTACCTGCTCGGCGACACCGCGTCCGAGTACTTCTGCGCGTCGCTCGAGGGGCTCTCAGCGGCGCTGCGGCTGCCGCCCGCCGTCGCCGGCGTCACGCTGCTCTCGCTCGGCAACGGCGCGCCAGACGTCTTCGCCAGCGTCGTCTCGTTCGCGGCCGGGGACGGCGGGGACGGCGGCGGGGTGGGGCTCAACAGCGCGCTCGGTGGCGCGCTCTTCGTGTCCACGGTGGTCGCCGGCGTGGTCGCGCTCGCCGCCAGGTCCCACAGCGCCGGCGGAGCCGTCGTGGAGCTGCGCGGGTTCGTGCGCGACCTCTGCTTCCTCTTCTTCGCGCTCTGTTACCTCGTCGGCGTCCTTGTGACCGGCACGATCACCGTCTGGGTGGCTGCGTCCTTCATCTCGCTCTACGCCGCCTACGTCGCCGTCGTCTGGACCTCCCAGTGCTGCGCCGAGCCGGGCAAGCCGCCGCTCGCGGACCTCGCGGCGCCGCTCCTCCTCGACGACGACGACGACGTTCCGCAGCTGCCGTCCTACTCCAAGACGACGCCAAGCTCCCCAGTAAGAACCTGCCTGCATTGCTTCACGTACGCGGTCCGCATGCCGCTGTACCTCCCGCGCCGCCTCACCATCCCGGACATCGCCGCGCACCGCTGGTCCCGGCCCTACGCCGTGGCCTCCGCCGCGCTGGCGCCCGTCCTCCTCGCCACGACCTGGACCTCGCACAGCTCCATGGCTTCCTCGCGCCGTCACGGGCACGGCTTCGCCGTCCTCAGCGGTGGCGCCTTCCTGGGTCTCCTCCTCGCCGTCCTTGCCGCGGCCACCACCGACGCCGCCTCCCCACCCCGCGGGCGCCGGCGCCGCGTGCCGTGGCTGGCCGCGGGGTTCCTGATGAGCGTGCTCTGGGCGTACACCCTGGCGCGCGAGCTGGTGGCCCTCCTCGTGGCCGTCGGCTACATGCTCGGCGTGAAGGCGAGCGTCCTCGGCGTGACGGTGCTGGCCTGGGGGGACTCGCTGGGCGACCTGGTCTCCAACGTGGCGATGGCGCTGCACGGCGGCCCCGGCGGCGCGCAGACGGCGGTGTCCGCCTGCTACGCCGGCCCGCTGTTCAACACGGTGGTGGGGCTGGGACTGTCGCTGACGCTGGCGGCTGGGGCGCAGTACCCGGCGCCGTTCACGCTGCCGGCGGACGGGGCGGTGTACGAGACGGTGGGGTTCCTGTGCGCCGGGTTGGCGTGGGCGCTGGTGGTGGTGCCGGCGAGGGGGATGCGGCTGGACCGGGTGTACGGGGTGGGCCTCATCGCCATCTACCTCGCGTTCTTCGCCATCCGCGTCTGCGAGAGCTTCGGCCTCTGGAGATACCCTTGGTAGCTCGCGCAGCAGCACAGCAGCAGCAGACGCGCACCTGCTCCCGTCAATGGCGGCCACTGATGTACCTACGTAGTACTAGTGAAACGAAGGACTAATAGAACAGATGCTGTACAGTAGTACTACATGGATTAGCCTGTAGCTAGTGATTAGTGTTGTAATTGCTCATTGTTTTGCTTGGCATCCAGTTAATTTCCACTGTTCCGCAGTGAATTGAAAATACTAGTACCGGATTAATTGCTCGATCAAAGTTAGCTCGACGTCATTCTCAACTGCATCAAGTTCATGGACCACGATCTTGCGATGCTCCGTGCATATGGCTGCGTGTTTGTTATCTCTGTGGATGACGGTTCCCAGGTCCAGCATCGCTTTCGTCTAAACAAGGCGAGTCTTTGCTTGGTCATTTTCCTCCCAACTGCCCAGTGTTGCTGTTAATTTGATTCGTCAGCTTGCGGCGAAATCTAGGACGAGACGAGACCGGATCGGTCTTCGTCTCGTGAGCTAAGCATTGGTCAGCTTGTTGATTTTATCCTCGATCTTCTTGTCCGTAAACCAATTAAACAATGTCGTTCTAAGAGAGACGTCATGATGCACTATACGCGCTTAGCATCTACACATGTAATTAACTCAAAGTTGCCTTTCCTTGATCGGGATATCGATTGTTGAGCGCAGGCAGTTGTGACACCGATCCGGCATTCCGGCGGGCAGCAGTGTTGCCTCTGATATTTAGCATTCGGAGACACCTGAAACGCGCTTACGAGGACATGAATAGCTTCGGTTCCAGTCGCCCTCAACGCGGTGGTGCAAGACGTCGACAAGATTCGACGTGTCGTGAACAGGTGCAATCGATGGATGGCACAGGTTCTTGTTCTTTTCTTGCTTATCAGATTAATTGTGTACTTGGGTTAAGTAAGCATAGTATCTGCTGCTTTGCTTGCAGCAGCAGCTATCGGTTTCATGGTTTTTTAAGAGTTCTGCCTTGTCTATTCTAGAATTGATCTTTACCCGTGTTCTCTCAAGTGGTGTCAAGTTCATATTGAGCTTTCCCATATATTGATTGATTAATAACATCTCACCTTGTATCAGTTGGGATGGAAAAGATGGAATGTCGACGTTGAGTTGACTCTCACAAAAGACGACGGGACATGGTAAGGATCTTCTTTCCTTTGCACCCTTCGGTAATTGGCACGCCGCCGTCCCTCAAAAACAGGGAGATCACACGGTGAAGATATAGCTTTCACGCGGTCACACGAAACTACAGTGCAATTTATTGGACTTGTGTTACGCAAAATTGGGGCGGTGATCGCACCTGCAATCACAGTAGCTACGGAAGGGAGCTACCCAACTATGCTACGCGTGGCCATTGGAAAAATGAAATGAAATTCTTGTGTATTTTGGCCCTAACTCTCCGGGATCACTCTACACCATGGACATGTATGAGGTGACGTTTGCCCGAACAGCAAAGCGAACACGATTACGGTTCTTCGTCTAACTGCCAGTGTGAGACCCCTCTTTCTGGTTTGGCCGGTGAGCCCGTGACATCACAGTAGTCGTGTTTCTTCCGCTTTGCATCCAGGAGGCGCAACTCTGTGGTCCAGGGACTAGTCCCTTTCTGTTGGTCTGTTCTCCGATCGTGGCAGCGTCGTCTGTTCTCTCTGGTGAAATGTTGCTGCCTTGCCCTCGCTTAGCTCCGTCTCCTGTCGTTGTCACGGGCTCACGGCACTGTGCATCGCTGCACAGGAAATCTTTTTCGAGCGCAGTGTACTTGTCTGTGAAGTATGATAAATGCGCGAAATGTACATTGACGCACCAGTGGTCTAGTGGTAGAATAGTACCCTGCCACGGTACAGACCCGGGTTCGATTCCCGGCTGGTGCATGTTTTTTTGATACTCGATTTTTTTCTGCAGTGGACGATTCATTTGTTCTAGCTCTCTGTATTTTTCACATGTTCTGACGATCAACTTGACCTTGGCCGTGACAATGCATCGATCTCCTCGATGACATACACGACGGAGGCATCTCGTCAGCTGTAGCCAGAACGGCACGAGGCAAACAAGACGAGAAATGAGTCCGGGTGCGACCAGTGGCCAGCCTGCATCTGCATGCCACCTCGTGAAGGTACGGCCCGGAGGAGCCCAGCCCCGACCAGATTCCCAGGCCCACTCGTTTTGGGCAGCCTTCGCGTGCAACATTCTACAGACTTTCTACTCCATCGTCGAGTACTCTGAACTCTCGAGGACAACACTTCCTAGTTCAGCACTGCAGCTGTTTAACCTGCAGAACGCCAACATACACAACATGAGAACGTCGTATTTTGTATCGATTGATTTATTCTGGTAATTCGCATATGTACGTAGGACCGTCCGTTTGTTCTTCCCCAGCCTTCAAAGATTCATCATCCATCATCCATCACCGTCAGATGTAAATGCACTCGCCGCATCGAGTAGGTGTAGGCGGCGCGCCATTTCAGAGACACTAGCAAGCGAGCTAGCTAGGTCGCTGGCAGCAACCACCTTGGCTAGCTTGATAATAATGCTTTTCCCTCGAAATAACCTGTCTTTTTATAACGGAAGGACATTGGTCCTGCTTTCCATCAAAGCAAGATCTGTGAACTTATCTGCTCCTGTTCATCACTCGAGTCTCGATGGCTTCAGCTGCAGGAATGCATCTGCAGGATGGATGACCTGCATGCCTCCTTCGGTCCTGCTCTGGCATGCACGCCACATCATCGGCTTCTAGTATCTGCATGTGCCGGATGGCCAAGCGCCGTGGGCGTGCAATCTGTTAAGAACCTTGTTAAAGACACGCGACTGTTGTTCAATTAATTAAAACTGCTAATGACGTTTTAAATAACAACTGCTATCTCTTCAGATTGTATATATATGTATCAAACATCAATAATAAATACAAGAGAATTACTGTTCATTATTCAATCTCTGTCTCAAACATTTGTCTCCATTTCATACTCTAATATGCTATTAGCCACGTTGGTCTACAGAGAGTACTGCATCTTCAAACAAGAACTCCGACCATAACTTCAGCAAGAAGCAAGAACATAAGAAGCAAGGGTAAGCCATAGCTGACACCGATATTCAGCACATACTTACCATCTTGGCGACGATCGACGTCGCTCAAGCAATCCTCCGTCAGCTTATTGCCATCTTGGAGACGATCTCCTCAACGGAGCCCTCACCCGCGGCCGACGGCGAACCCCTCCACGGCCGGCGCGCCCCAACCAGAGGCGGCGGCAACCACCCGAGCGGGCCTTAGCCTGGCCCCGGCATCGGCAACCGGCCCTGGGCGCACGGCACCGGCGGCCTCCCCTCACTAGCCAAGCGGCGGCGGAGGTGGCCGGACTTCCTCGACCAGCGGGGACCTCCGGCTCACCGGCAGGCGACCCCGGCGGCAGGACGCACCGGCGGCCAAGCCAACGGCACCGCGGCGCCCTCCGGCGCATGCACCCGGGCGGCGGCGGCTTCTTCGGCTGGGCTCATTCGGCGACGCGGCTTCCCTCCGGCGCCTCCCCCCTCGCTAGCCGGCGCGTCGCCGGCGACCAAACAGAGGCGGCGGAACCCGGCGCATCGCCCCCACACCCGGCCACAACACGGCGGCGGCGGCGGTTAGGGCTAATCCCTAACCACCCGCGCCTTTTAAGGGGCGGCTCTGCATGGGCCCAACAGGCCGATCCAACAAGCCGGCCCATCAGGCCGGCCAAATTAAAGGCCCATCCGGGCAAACAAAAAATAAATAAAAAATTTCGGCACTGATGTTTTTGCAATTTAGCCCCTATATTTTCAGGCAATTGCAAAACAGGCCAAAGTGCAGTTTAACTTATTAATCTAATTGATGATTTATGTATTTCTTTGTATTGTAACTATGCTTCAGACCATGTTTGTCTAGAAATTTAATATATGTCCCATGTGTTTGCCCTTTGAGCATTCCCTATGACATATAGTTGTTTCCATTTTGCAATTAAACTCAAGTTTCTTGTAATACATTTAGTAATTCGCCTAAATTAAGTCCACTGACTTAATCCATGGAATTACATATGCAAAATCATATTAATGTGACTACCTCCATATGATAATTGTGAATCACAAGGTAAATAGACACGAAATCTACTGTATGATTGCAGATTATTCTCCATTTGCTGTAAGGTCTACGTTATGTCCATATCGACATAATGATTACCTTTAACGTGCTTTTCTAGTTATCTATGTTTAACGTATAACACAAGGTGAATAGGATATGACATCTACTACTGACCATGTCAGATTATGTCCCTATTGACTATGAGATCTACACCTACGGGTGATAATCTTCAACGTGTTAACTTTAAATTAAGAGGTCTACATTACTTTATTTCAAATTCTTCAATTTGAATATTACAGTTTTGCATATACTATTGCAACATACCCATGATGGTTTTAATTTACCCGCAGGTAAATTAATAAAATCTCTGGTCTTAGTTCCATGTAGATCAAGATGGCCAAACAATTTGAAGAGTTTGCGCTCGATGGTCACAACTATCCTACATGGGCAATGGATGTTAAGGTCAGCCTTGCGTCCCGTGGGATTGTGGCGACACTCAACGCTCCCGTTGAGGGAATACAACCGCTACAAGAACATCAACAATATTCTGCTTCATACATTATAAGGCACCATATCCATCCGGACTTCAAATCCGAGTACCTAATGGAAGAAAATCCACGCACATTGTGGCAAGCACTTAAAACTAGATACGAACAGCAAAAGCGGTTATTCTTCCCGAAGCCACTCATGACTGGGTACAACTTGGACTTCAGGACTTTAAGTCCATTGAAGACTATAACCATGCTGTTCACAAGATCTGTTCTAAGTTACGCTTCTGCGAGAAAGAACCCTCTGAGGTAGATAAGATTGAAAAAACTTTATTAATAATGCTTCCATCTGACCGGATCTTGCAGCACCAGTACCGCGCCAAAGAATTCCAACTTTACTCTGAACTTATACATGTACTCCTACAAGCGGAAAAACATGATGAACTCACTCTAAGGAACCATCATCAGCGCAATGTCGGCGCAGCCCCGCTCCTAGAGGTACATTATAACGCTCAGAATAACAACAAGTTCGCTGGCTCTTCCAAACACCAACAGCAGAACTTCAAAGGAAAGCACAAGCGAAACTGGAAGAAAAAGCTGCGTGCCATGGACAAGGGAAAAGGCATTGAAAAGCTAAAATTTAACAAATCTCAAGTATGTCAAAAGTGTGGATGCTACAAGCATTCCACCAAAAAGTGTCACACCCCCTCGACACCTTGTTGATCTATACATGCAATCTGTGGGATGCAAGAAACAAGCTCAAGGATCAAAATTTGAAGCACACTTCAACCTTCAACTGACAAGTCAAAGGAAATCGGTTGTTCCACAGCAGTTCTCCCAGAACCCCAGGACAACCAGCATCTCCAACAAATCGAAGATCCGCAGAACACGGAGAACATGATCATTGAATTTGCTTCGAATGACATGTTTGGTGATTTTGAATAAGCCCCCCCTACTCCACCAAAGTTATCATAACATCCAAATTATATTATTATGTTGTAATAAGTTAATTGACATGTTGTCATCATATTGTTTGCCGGGACCCAAATTCCACAACAGAGAGTTTTAAGTGAAACCACCCGCTAAGTCGAAACGTCAACCCCGATCTCAACCCTTGGGTATCAATTCCAAGAGGAGTGGGGTGATATGGCTTCGAATAGTCCGAGACGTCAACCCCGAACCTTCTCCGGCAAACTAATGCACAGATCAGTAGGGTGATATGGTCTTCTCACTCTTTTCTTACTGAGCCGGAATGTCAATCCCAAACTCGTCCTGGCAAATTAATGTTCGGCTGGAGTAGGATGATATAGTTCCCAACCTCTCAGTAAAAGAGTCACTTCACAGGGGTGACTAAACCTAATAACTCTATGATATAGACTCTGAAACCCTACCCACATCATGTGCTTCAATAACATACACACATGGCACATGAGGCAGGTGAAAACAACCAGATTTCACAGCAGTAACTCTATGACTGAAACTGCAATATTATAAGTTCTTGAAACTTAACAATATATATTCACATAAGGGATCCGAAGATCCAATTCAACTACACAGCGGAAGAGTATATATGGCTACGAAGCCAAAAGGTCAGGCCAAAAGTGGCAGCAGAACAAACCAAGTTGCCAAACCCCGGGGGCAGGACCACTGCCTGGGATTTCCAGCGACTAGTCATCGTTGGCGTCGATCTCTAGGTAGAAACCACCCTCGGGAGGGGTAGTTTCCTCTGCAACAAAAATATCAACGATAGCAGGGTGAGTACAAAAATTGTACTCAGCAAGACTTACAGTGGGGAAATTAGTAATAGATGTGACATGTATCAATAAAGGGTAATAGTAGACTATTTTTGCGGAAAGCTAATTTTACCTTTGTCAATAGAAGTTAAGTAGATGAAAACCGACTACCAGAATACTTTAAAAAGGAGACAAGTCGAACACTTCACGAACATTCCTGACTGCAGATCACCACACCTTAGATACCCCGATTCTTCCTCGACCACCCTGGGAAGAAGCAATCGCTAACACCATAGCTTTAGAGTTGGCAAGTTTTAGAGTTTGTTGTAATTGTTTAATTTGATGCAAAATCTTACCAACCTGTCCATAACCGCGGACACGGCTGTTCAAACAATTCAAACCCTGCAGGGGTGTACATCTTTACCTACACGTATTGATCGCCTCTTAGTGCTAGGCCAATCACACACTTCACGAGGTGTGCTAGCAGAGGGTGATCAAACACGACCGTTACAATGCTTTCGACTTAGGTATGAGCCACCCTTACGGGCTAGTCCATGTGCATCAGTCCGGCCGCAACTGCGACACGGTCCCATAAGTTGTGAATCGAGGTACATCCCCGGTCTCCCAGACCGTGTGTCCACCCCACCCTTATATTGAGATACCACACCACATCCCCTTTTTCGCGCACACGGCAAATAGAAATGACAAACTAATGCAGCTCATACACTAAGTCTAGGCAAATTATTTAGTCATGGGTGGCCCCATAATCCACCCGTGTAGAAGTACGCAAATCTTGGTTCGAAGGGACACCGGTAACCGGTCCTTGTGGGAAGATGAGACAACCCACCATGCTCCCAGCCATGGCCTCTCGTCTAAACCCAAATATGATTAAGCAAGTTCATTAGTTAACCCCTGGTGAACACCCACCTACCACGTAACCCATCCAGTGGTGTTGATTCGTCTGCCATCCAAGAAATTATGACTTTTACATGTTTAAGCATGTCTAAGCATTATTAACATAGCAAGCATTATAACAGTGCACACTATACTACTCTAGATAGGTTGAGATGGTGGTGGAGTTGATTGAACGACAAAGTAAGTTTTACACACCGAAATAGGGTTTCTGCTTAACGAAAAATAAGATTTGAACGCATGTGATAATGAATTTGAAAACAACTAATACTTTGCAAATAGTAGGTGTCTGCAATGTGATCAAAGGGGCTGCTTGCCTGGTTACTCTGCAACTAAACTCCGTTCGTGATTGAGGTTGTCCTCTTCTGGATTTTCCGGCTCTAACGAAGAAGAACGAAAATACCAGAAAAGAAAGGGCATAACCGTAAATATCAAAATGCTGAACATCGGCATGAGATGCAAAGCATGCCATGGCATAGAGGATGCAAAATAAAGACTAATACAAGTGGAATCAATTTAATCGGAGTCCAGACGCTCAAAATATTGCGATTCGAAAATCTTCCGGCTAATCGGGGAAACCTTAATTTGAGTTTTTAGCTATTTATGATTTTCCTAGCATGAAAACATGCATGAAAATGACATATTTGAATAGCTCTCATTTTTCTGAACATTTTGATATATTATTTGCATTTTTCTGACTAAAAATGAATTTTCTATGAATTTTCTAAGATTTAATCCTCTTTTTGTATTTTCTCAGTAAAGAAATAATGAAATAATATTATATTCAATTTTATTATTTATTTCAAAAATAACATGCAAAGGTTGACATGTGGGCCCTACTGGTCAAAGTTTGACCAAGGTTGACTGAGTCAATGACAGGTAGGGCCCACTTGTCATATTTTTCCTTTTTCTTTAATCTTTTCTTTAATTGTCTGCCTGGTGGGACCTACATGTCATAGAGATGGAATAAATAAGTGTATTAATTACACTGTTAGCCATTATTGGGGTCATTAATGTGTCAGATTAAGCTTTAATAACCATCATTAGTGATTAATTATAGTACTTAATTGGTCGGAACAGTAATCACTGGCATTAAGCACACTTAGCAATTAATGAGCATCATTAATATGTCACTTGTCATTTAATTGGTCTTAACCGGGAGTTAATGGGCATTAGTGCCCTAATGACATATTAAAAAGGGCATTAGTGCCCGCTTAGCTCGGTCGGGAACCGGCCGCTCGGCTCGGTCCGATGGTGGCCTGCTCGGCGCGGCGCCACCGGCGGCGAGGCCCAGGGCAAGCGGCGGCGAGGCCCAGGGCAAGCGGCGGCGAGGCGGGCCTTACCGGGAGGCAGCGGCTCGGGGAGGCGGTAAGGCTGAGCGGCGGCGAGGCGGGCGAGGTAGCGAAGCTCGGCCGGCGGCAGCTCGGTAGCTTCGGGCGGAGGGGCTTGGGTGAAGCGGAGCCGAGGCGGCAGTGGAGGAGAGGCGGCGCGAAGAGGCACCGGCGGCGAGGGGAGGGAAGGAGCCGGCGTGACGGGGCGACGAGGCCGAGGCGGGGTCGTCGGGGCGCGACGGCAACGGAGACGAGCTCGGGTGGCGGGGCTGCTCGGGACGAGGCGGCGGAGGACAACCGGAAAGCTCGGGCGGCGAAAGAGAATGGGGAAAGGGAGAGAGAAGGCCCGGGCCGGGGCTTAAATAGGGGAGGCGGCGATGGAAGGGCAAGCAGGAGGTGGCTCGGGCGCTCGGGTAAGCTGCCATGCGAGCTGCTCGGTGGCCGGGTGTGGATGAGGCCGACGGGGGAGAGAGAAAGGGAGGGTGGCGGCGGTGGCTTAGGGGAGAAGAAAGGAAGGGGGCTAGCGGGCCAGGTGGGCCGGGGAGAGGAGGATGGGCCGAGAAGAGAGATGGCCCATCCGGGGGTTAGGGGAGTTTTTAGATTAGGTTTTCTGTTTAAGTTTTTGATTTTTTTTGTTGATTTCAAATTTGTGCTACAAATTCACATAGATTCAAAGCTTTTCTCTGGCCTTAATCCTTAGTTCAAAAATTCAATGGAATTATGCCATGCCACGATGCACATTAGCAATTACTCAAAAGTAGGGATGTTACATTGTTTAAAGACAATATTGTAATAACATTATATATATGCACATTATCTATGTATAATAAAGAATTAATTCCTTGTTTTTATATATGAATTCTACGGGAGTCAATCCGATGAAAGAAGATATGTGCCTTGTGGACACCTGCACCACAAACTCTATACTTAGGGAATTAAAATATTTCCACTCTTACTAAGAGAAAAGGAAAAATTTAACAATCGTTGGACGCGATGATGTAACTGTTGACTCTGCTCGGGCCACAATTACTATCCTATGGGTACTCAAGTAATAATCGATGATGCTTTATTGTATCTCGATTCAAAATTGTATCTTACTAAACTATAGAGATATCCGTCAGAATGGGTTCCATATCGAAACCTGCGATGACAACAAAGAGGAATATCTTTCTCTTTACCATATACAACGGATATGGCAAGCACATTCTCTCCTTATCGTCAAGATTGTACTACACATATATCAAACCCGTAGCATATGTTGCGTACAAAATAATTTTCTAGAATGTCATTACATTCCAAACTTGGCTTACTCGCCTTGGTCATCCCGCATGGGGATGAAACAGAAAATTATCAGCAATTCCATTGTTCATGACTCAAATGATGCTAAATTTCGATAATATTTGGATTTTATGTGCACTGCATGTGTCATAGGGAAGCTAATTTTAAGGCTCGTGCACCTTAAAACCCAAGCTCGACCACTCAAATTCCTTGAACACATCAAGACGAGGTATGTCTTCTCAACCATTGACTGGACTGCTTAGGTATTCCTTGGTTCTAATAGACACACTATACGATGGTTTCACATATGCCTTTATCCACATGAAACCATGCATGTGCTCATTATCCTGAATATCGAATTCAATCAATTCGAATGGACAAGGCTACAGAATTATCCTCACGTGCCTTCAATCACAATTGTATGGCCTTGGGATTGCAGTTCAGCACTTTGTCCTATATGTCCACACTCAAAATAGTTTGGCAGAATCCCTTATCCAAAGAATCAAGCTCATTGCACGACTCTTACTTCAGAATTGCAATTTACCAACTTCACGTTGGAATCATGCAGTCTTACACACTGCTGACTTGGTTCAATTGCGACCAAAACTGCACATCACAGTTCTTCCTCTCTATGATTAGTACGTGGAAATCCACTAAGTATTTCCCAATGCGATAATTCAGTTACATACCGATATTACCACCCCGGCATCCATCAATGGCCCCTCACAATATATTTGGGATCTATGTGAGAATAACTGTATTTCTGTTAATACCTCAAGCCCCTCATATGGGGAGTTACTCAAGGCCAGTATGCTGATACCATGAGGACTATTTCTAGGCATTAGGGGGAGATTCCAAGTACCAGACAGAATGCCAGGAAATTAGTTGGAATGTCCAAGACATTTCTGCCTCAAATCCACATACTCAAAGCTCTGAACCCCATGTTCAGAAAATTTGCAACACATTGCAAATAACCTGCCAAATTCATTTACTGACTATAAAGGTGTCACAAAATCCTATAATCCTACAGAAATACGCCGAAAAGAGAGTGGAGGTACCAACAAAAGCCGCTCAACTCCCCGTTCAAAGTAATAGGGGGAGAAGTACGGCCACACATCAAGATTCAGCTTCCTGCAAGCAACAAAGGATATCGAGGCTTCCGAATCAATAAATGCAAGTCAACTCCATGTTAACAGACACCTAATGGGTAGTATACACCCGGTGGATGGGCAACCTCCACCAACCCAGCTCAATAGTGCACACAATGACTGGGACATCGGAAAACCCAGACTCAACTGCATTAGGAAACCGCGAACAGTCACCAAGGGTAAACGATATTTCCATCAACTATATACATATATATAGATTCTGGAGAAACATATAACCGGAAATCTACAGTTGTCAACATATATTTCTCAACTAGATTGCAAACAACCTTCCAAATGATTCAGATCCAAAGACCATGGCCATGGCAAAGTGTGAACAACACTCGGACTGAACTCAATCGAAGGATACAATCCAAGTAGAAATAACCTTGCTCAATAAAAGGAAGGTATTCACAAAAGTAATACCTACACCAGTTTTCTTCCTAAAATAGAATGAGAACAACGAGGTGGTGAGACACAGAGCGAGTCTTGTAGCACAAGGGTTCACGCAGATACCCAAACCTATTCTCCAGATGTGGAATCTCTTTCCGATACTTTACCTTAATGGCAGTACAAATCATCTATCTTCATAGTTGATAGATGTAGTGACCGTATCTCTTTATGTGTCACTTGATTCAGTCATATAGGTTCCCCATGGAATCACAATGTTGAATCCAAACACAAAACGCAACATATATTGTGTAAAATCAATAAGTCACTACATGGCTTAAATTAGTCGGAATATATTTGGTACAACCGACTTAGTGAGTCCCTTATACAAATGGTTACTCCTACAATGATGATTGTCCATGCATGTTCATCAAGAAATCCTCTATAGAATTTTGCATTATCTCAGTGTATATTGATGAACTATACATCATTGGCAACACACAAGATATTGACGATACACGTGATCATCTAAAGACGAAATTAGAGACAAGGATTTGGGTAATGCCAAATTTTGCTTGGGATTACAACTCAAGCACTTTCACTCATGTGTTATGCTACACCAAGCTGTCTATATCCAGAATTTATTGGAGAAATTCAATATGGACAAGATTTATCCATCCAAAACTCTCCTGGTTGTTCGATCACTAGACGTAGAAAACGATCCTTTTTAGACCATGAGATGATGGAAATGAGATATTGGGACCCAAGGTTCCATATCCTAGTGCCAGACCCACCAAACACAATTGGTTGGGAGTCAAGAATATCTTTCGATATCTCCAAGGCATGAAACATCTTGTCATATTCTTTCAATTTCAGAGAAATCTGGACTTCAATATCATCGGATACGTTGATCAGATCCCCACTATGTCAGATCACAGACAAGCTTTGTGTTCCTACTCGGTGTGATTGCCATCCCATGGAAGTCTTCTAAACAGACCCTAGTGGCTACATCCACCAATCATTCTGAAATATGAGACATCACGTGTATGTGTGTGGCTCCGCAGAATGATAAACCACATACAATAATCATGTGGAATTGATTCCATTGAATCACCAACCATTATCTCCAAGATAATGTTGCTTGTGTTGCTCAGATGCAAAAGGGTTACATAATGAGCAATATCACTATATTGCCCATCTTGCAAATTAGATTATGTGGTAACCTCGCTGATTTATTCTCAAAGTCTCTACCAACTTCAAACACTTCTATAGTATGTTAATGTAATTGGTATGAGGCGACTTCGTGATTTGCAAGGACCAGGGGGAGTATCTTCCTGAAATTTTAACCTGTCACAAACATCATATTGTACACTTTTCCCTTTATGAGTTTTATCTCAAGTTTCTCGTAAAAGATTTTTAATGAGGCAATATTGATACAAGCATTATATGTCATATCATTTTCTCCTTATTTTCCCCATTGGGTTTTAAAGGAGTTTTCCATGACATATTATCCAACAATAAGAATTCATATATGCCATACCATTTTCTCCTTATTTTCCCATTGGGTTTTAAAGGAGTTTTTCATGGCATACAATTCATTATATTTCTCCTCATATTTTTCCCACAGGGTTTTAGAGGAGTTTTCCAGATGATCTCTATATATAATGATGTAATTGATCAAGGGGGAGTGTTAAGAACCGACGTCCCTTGTTGAAGAGACGGGACTGTTGATCAATTAATCAACCATCATTAGCAGTTGCTAATGACGCTTCAAACAACAACTGCCATCTCTTCATATTGTATATATATGTATCAAACATCAATAATGAATACAAGAGAATCACTGTTCATTGTCCAATCTCTGTCTCAAACAATTGTCTCCAATTCATACTCTAATACAATCATACATGTTGCATCGATCTGTCGTGCATGCATGTGTTACAAATTTGTGTGGATGTGTCATGACAAATTTTTGCCTGTATGCATACGATATTATGTTCATTTCCTCAAGAACTACTTGGTCTGTTTCTACGGAGCCACGGCCCAGTTTTTGTAGTCTTTGCTACATGACTTTTAAGTCCCATGGCATGCCATGCATCATGCAAGGAATGCTGGCTTGACCACTTCCAAGTGCACGGTTTCCCATACACGGAGGTCAGGAAGTTTGCTTGGTCAATTCTCTTTACACATGTTTTTTTGGACAAAACAACCCCTTGGGTCTGACTTTTTATAGAAAGCTACAAACGGCAGGGTACATGCTGGAGATACCAGCTTACGATGCAATGCACATGTCTACATAAGAGTTGAAACAAAGAACATACAACACTATGACATTCACACAAACAAACCATAGTTATGCTACGTCGTCAGCCGATCCCCGACGTCGCCGGTTCAGACCGGCACCCGCGTGCCTAAAGCAAAATTTGAGACGCCACCCCTTTCATCTTTTCCCTGTTCTCCTCGCCCAAAAGTAGCTTCCAATGCTGTAAGAAAGATTCAATTTTCAAAACCGTGAGCCAAAGTGCCCAGCACGTAGCTGACAGAGCAACCCACTTTAATTTTGACTTTTTGCCCACAGACCCAATCACATCCCAAAGCTACTTGGGATCTTCTTCGACCTGAAACTATCTTTAAGAACACACCACATGTGTTGCGCCATCAGGCATCGAAACATGATGTGTTCTGTTGTTTCCTCTACCGCTCAAAGCTGACACTCCATCTCCCCTTCCCAATTTCGTTTTCGAAGTTGCAACGTTATTCGAATTCTATCTTTAATCGCCAACCACATGAAGTGTTTGATTTTAAGTGAAATCTTTGCTTTCCATAAATCTCTTATTCTGACATCAGTCTTGCCACTAAAAGTCAAGAATTTCATGACAATAGAAACAATTTTTTTTGGACCCCACATCTCAGCCGGTTACAGGAAAACCGCCAGAAAGAACAGCGCTCTCAGCCGGTTATACATTGATTGGAATGAATGTCGTCCTTTCTTGTTTAACATCCGGACCACATTATCATATCCATCAGTCAAAGTAATTTTCTGTACAATCTCTTGTAATCTCTGCCATTCCGCTATGTCTACCTCTCCAAAAGTTCAGTGGAAAGTGAAAACCCCCTGTAGAGCTCCAATCACATGGGCAACTGCCATCTCTTGTTGTTCACCAGTTGCAAACAAATGTGGAAATTCCAATCGTAATATAGCCTCTTCTAACCACCAATCTTCCGATAGTCGAGTCTGTCGTCCTGAATGAATTTGAAATTTTGCTCCAAAACAGAACCAGCCTTTCACTTTATGCATATCTCGCCACAGTTGAGATCCTCCCTGAGCTTGTGATTGGAAAAAACTCTTATTTTGCAGGTATTTCTATCTCAGAATCTGTGAGCAAAGATCTTCCTCTCCATTGACTACTTTATAAATCCATTTCAACATCAGTGCGATATTCATAACTCTAGTATCCATGAAACCCACTCCCCCATATTCCTTAGGTCGACATAAGTCCCTCCATTTCATCATATCATACTTCTTCATTATGCCCACACCTTGCCAATAGAAGCGACCTCGTATCGAATCTAACTTCGTGTGGACCTTATTTGCAAGCAGATAAAATTCCATTGCATAGAGAGGAATCGTGGATAAGCAAGAGCTAATCAACATTGCTTTACCTCCATAGGATAGCTACCCACATTGCCAGGTAGCCAGTCTCTTTTCACCCTTTTGAACCAGAGAATCAAAAGTTGCGGCACCAACTCTATCTGGGCTAATTGGTAAGCGTAGGTATTTCGTAGGGAATGAGCCAATCTGACAGTTCAATTGATTTGCCACTTGTTATTGAGCTACCTCACCCATTCATATTGTAAATATCTCACTCTTCTGGTAGTTAATCTTCATTCCTGACATCTCCTCAAAGCAGTAGAGGAAAAAATTCACCGCTGCAATGGTCTGAAGATCGTTATGCAAAAAGAGAACTATGTAGTCCGCATACTATAAATGAGTTATTCCACCAAGAGCAAGATTAGGAACTAAACCTCTATCACTCCATTTCTTTTAGTAGCAGCCAAAATCACAGATGATGAATCTCCTACCAAGTTAAACATCATAGATGATAACAGATCATCTTGTCTTAAACCTCTATATGTCTAAAAGAACTTCGTTCTCTTTCCAATGACATTAAACAACTCTGCACCCCCTCCCGCTCAAATGCCTATTGCACCCAACCAATCCACTTACTGTGGAAGCCCTTCTTCTGCACTACCTCTAGCGGGAACTTCCATTGCACCCTATCATATGCTCTTTTGAAGTTTAATTTCAGGATGATGGCCTCTATTTCTTATCTCCTTCAACTCATGTAACGCCTCGTGTATCACCACACAACCCTCTAGAATAGATCTACCAAGGGCAAAGGTAGTGTGCTCCTTGTTGATTACTTTGTTCGCTCCTTGCTGATTAGTTCCTTCGCTACCTTATAGATGCGCCTAGTTTTCACTTTTGTCAAAAGTTTAGATTGAGATTTAGTAAACAGATTGGTCTATAATGTTTAATTGTGTTCGCATCTTTAATCTTTGGTATTTACAATATCACCCCATAATTCAGTCTCTATAGATTCAGCTCATCTCTATCAGCATGTCCAACATCTCTTTTATCCAGTTTTAGCATCGGCAAGAAGGCTTTGTAGAAACCAATGGGAAACCATGCAAGCCTGGTATTGTGTTGTTCTTAATACTTTTTACTGCTTCCTCTACTTCCTCCATTGTAAAGGTTTAATCAATGCAATGTTATCTTCTTCTTCCACCAAGTCACTATCTGTAACACCCTGAATTTCCAAAACCTGAAAATTAGGGCCAACAAAAACTTTTTGATAATAATGCTGATTAAAATGCACCATAACAAAACTTTTACTCAAATCATGCTCCTGCTAAACTCTAAAGCAAGGCAACCATAATAAAACTTTTACTCAAGTCTTTCCCCTCCGTTCCTGCTTCCTTAATCTCTGCTTTGCCGAAGCTCTGTCCGGCAAGGAGTTCAAACCCTGCTTATCCCTTGTCTCCCTACGTGGCTAACCACCTTGTTTTCCCGCCACGGATGCATCCTCGGCATCCCTTCCCCTTCTGTCTAGCCGGTGCAACCTAAACTCTCACCTGCCGCAAAGTGCCCACATGGTACTTCTGCGAAATTGAAACATATACTCATCTTAAATCTTTTCTGAATGACTTGAAATTCTACCATCTATTTCGACATGTCCTATCATGAGTATGTGCCAAAAATATACTGCTTTTATGTATACGCACATACACAAAACCCTAATCCATTCCTTCCGAACTACGGGTCAAAACCCTAATTCATCGTTCGGCTCTGCCACAACCCCATGCATATACACATGCATATCTCGGTGGCAGCATTCAACCCCAACTCTCTGTAACATCGCATGCCCATTCCATCCACATACAAACCCTATATACGCTGAAAATTCCAAGTGTATGTATATACATACACACCGCACCCTAAATTATTTATCTCCCGGTAAAACCATAGCCACTACGATTTCTCTCCTCCTCCTTACCATATGACATGCCAATAACTTTTCACCTTTATCATGTTACCATGCCGGGAGATAAATATTCGTCCCGTTATATTTCCACCAAATAACCATTGATCCATTCATCTTTTACTATAGTCAAAACCCTATTTACCGTTCGCCATACTTACCCATCACTCGGACATGAGTATTATGTCAATCCATGTGTATGTATATGAGTACATATCCTCCCCGGGACCTATGCCACCTTTTCTCTCTCCTAGATACACCTCTGGTATACCCCCTAAATGTTGGCCATCTCCTTCATATGAAGATTCAGAAATTCGTGAACCTACGTATAGTATTAACCCATTCCATCTGCCGGTGATTGTTTCTCCAACCCGACTAGGATATATATATATATATATATATATATATATATATATATATATATATATGCGCATGTGCATGTTTTATACGCAGATGCATGTACTCGCAGTGCTCCTCTTGCCAGCTCATGCACCGAGCACTGAGATATTTTTCCCAGTTCCCCTACCGTGCACCCTTGAACCTGTGCTTTGCTGCCACTAATGTGTTGCCAGCTCTTTCCCTACTGCCTTGCCATTAACTCACCCGAGCTGCCCCAGTTACTTACCTCTCTAGCTAAGCACCAACAGCTTTGGCAGTGACTTGCCCTTTCCACAAGCCTCCCCAATGCTGAAAATTCATGTGCCAAGCCATACATTTCCCCTATTCCTCAAGTCTTTTCCTACTGCCTTCGTTTATTTCTACAGCACGCCAGCTACACCATGCCCCTCACTGCCACACTCCAAGCTACCAGGTGCAGCAGCTCTTTCTTTTTCCTGCCATGCATGTGCTGTCGTATGCCTTCTTTTAACACCAGCACCTACCAAGTCAACTGCTCCCTTTCCTTGTGTCCTTGCCCTCATTTTTCCAGTTAGATGCCCAACCTCTCGTTCTTTACTACTTACCTATCTCCCCTGCTACCAGCGCTGCTATCCGGCCAGCTCGTCAACCGGCACAGGAAACGTGACAACTCTTTTTCCCTCTGCATAGCTGCCTGCCTTGCTGCTGGAACTCCTTTTCATTTGTTTCCTATCCAACTCCTCCTCTGTACTCCCTCAACCGAGCTGTACTCCCAGGCCACGTCGTCTACCCAAGTCAACCGAGCATCTCTTGCTCCCTGCTGCTTCTCCTCAACCAAGCTCCACACCACACTCCCTCTCTCCTCCTTAATGCTGATACTACTACACACTGCGGCCTGCTGCGAGTACACAGCAGCAACACGCCATGGCCCTCTACCCCAACTCCCCACGTCTCCAACCTGCTCTCTATTGAATTTTCCCCTCTCTTCTCTCTCCAAACCAACCCGAGCAGCTACTTTCCCCTCCGAGCTCCATCTCCTCTCCATTAGAGCTCCGGCCAGCTCCCCATCTACCCGAGCTCCCCTAGCTCCTCTTTCCCTTCTTTATCCTCTGCCAAGCTGAGCATTCCTCTTCCCTTCTCTTGCCCATGGAATCCTCCTCCCCTCAGCCCCTCCATTCTCCTCCATTGTTTCTTCCAGCTGAGCTCCCTTGGCTCTGCCGCCGCCACCCCTCCGCAGAGCTCCCCCACGCCCCACTCTCTACTCCCCTCTCCTCCGCCGACCCCTGTTAGCTCGACGGCGTCGCCATCCCAGCATAACTCGGCTCTTACTACTCGGGGCTCCGCTTCTCACTGCCGTGGCCTCGCTCGGCAGGACCCGCCCCTCCCTCGCCGCTCCGACGAGCCTCAATCCCTGTCGGATCTGCCGCCCCTGGCCTCTGCCCGGGCCTCCGCCCGGGCCTCCCGCCGCCGTCCAGATCTAGCCGCCGCTCCGCCCCTTGCTCCGGCCGCCGAGCAACCACCTACTCCAACACCACTGCCGCCGGCCGCCGCCCCAATCCCAGCTGTGCCGCTACTTCACCCTCTCTGTCGCCGCACCCAAAACGCTGCCGCGGCAAGCCATTGTCCCTGCCGCGCCCCCGCGGGCTCTCCTCTTCAGTTGCCTCGCCCAGCAAATCGTTGCCACGGCAGTCACCCGCTACCGCGCCACCCCCGGCTGACACTCCCTGCCGCCGCACCTACCACGGCAGCACCGCGCAACCCTCTTACCCACCGCGGCAGCACAGCAGCGACTTCTCTCCTCCACGGCAAGCTCATCCCGCCGTGGCAGCCCCGCAGCAGCCGCCCTGGCCACGGGACCCTCTTCGGCCTGCCACCAATAGCGCCGCCGTGCTCCCCGTTGCGGCCACCAGCCCACCGCACCCATCCATCTCCCCGGCCGGCCACTTTTCCTTGCCGTCACCTCTCTCCCTCTCTCCTGGCTGGTTCCCCATTTTGCTCCACAGGAAGAAGAGTACCTTATATGCACCTCTAATGTTTCCCAACTCCAATGGCGCCTTTTTTATTTACGTCTTCTTCCCTTGAAGGCTAACTCCCTCCTGGGACCGCTTGCTGGCTGCCGGAAGCATCTCCCTGCTATGCATCTTCAACACTACCTCCTGTGCAGCCAACGAGTTATTTCTCTTCCTTATTTCTAACTCAGCACAGTGTCAGGAACCACTCCTTCGCTGTTTGCAGTCCTAATCAACTAGATTCTGGTTTATGACCCTATTTATTCCTATAGGTTTCATGAATTTTGAAATTTCTTAAGGACAAAACTAAGATACCTTTTAAATGTGCATGCCAAGTATAGAACTTCCTCGATCTAGCTTCCAGTAAGTCAATCGCCAGAAATAACTAAGCTTACTAGCCTTAAAGTGATAAGAATAGTTAGGGGGAAGGAAAACCTAGCAAGCTTAATATAATGTTAAGTGAGGAGATACCTTACTGTGTTCATTAAACCCTAATTCGGGCTTAAAGACCTTCAACGTAACCCTTGTACCTCGGTTTAACAAATAAAACTAAAACATAAAGGATGTCTACCCAAATGCAAAGTCAGTCGATGAAACCCTAATTCAGTCGTGTAACGTTGGTTAATATTCTGGCTTAATCTAATGAGCCTAAGTAACTTCCTTGAAATCTCCTAGTTTTGTAGCTACCCTAACCCACCATGAAGTAATGGTTTTGATGAGCTGGTTAATTGTTTACTGTTATTGGGTTTTCACTCGCACCATTATTTATTCGATGTTTCTTGCGGCGTGTAGATACGACGTAGCGATACCGCGACGGAAGAAACTAAGGCGTTGTCGTACCAAGAGCGAATCTCAGTCAAAGGCCAACATCTGCCAGGCAAGCTCTCCACCATTGATCATGTTGAAATCCCAAGTTTATGAAATATTATGTTGTTTACGAAACATGCATGCTATGTTTTACAATTGTTATTTTATGTAGCGTAGCTATGCCGATGCTTAGAAAACCCTAGTCCGACCCTGAACTCCTTGTAGCCCTAAGGACTACGTATTCCAGAAATGTTATCGGAAAACTTAGGGTAGAGTATATACATATATATATACATGCTTAGCCCTGCCGTAGTAAAATTTGGATTTTAAAAAGAAAAGGTGATAACACCCCATACTTCATGTGATGAACTTTTGAGAAACGGACCGTCGTGTCCAGAGGTGTATGAAGGTAGCATAGCTATGGGTTAGTATGTTTTACCGTGAATGGTTTTGTGAAACCAAGCTAAAAATGGAGAAGATTTTGATCCGGGTCGGTAATGAAGGGTGAAAGCAGGGAGTTTATTAAAGAGCGAGGTAAGGCCCAGCGTGGTTCTCACTGCCCGTTTACGGGAGTGGTGTGGAGTCCTTCTCGGATCACCTAAGGACCGATCTTAAGTGCCGTTTGACCAAGTCTTACCGTACGTCCACATATCCTTTGTGGGAAGGACTTAACATAGTACCCGGCCTGAACTAGCATGAACCCGTGGGCAGTTAGTAGAGTGCGGATGGGGTGGTTTAACCTCTGTAGAGAACAAATACAGCGGTTTAGCGAGGCATTGTTCGACACAAAGTTGGAACACCAACCTCCTTGCAAGCGATGATACTGACTCAAGCTAGGTTTGGGACATGTCCTTCTGGCGGGTTCATGGCTGGGTTCACACCGGCGAAGAGTCTTGTTGTAATAGCTCTGTCAGTATACTTGTAAAGTACTCCCAGGGTGACCTACATCGTGTGGGTTAAAACTATTCGAATAGCCGTGTCCGCGGTCATGGACGAACTTGGTCGGGCCACACTAAAGTAGACTGACTTTCAAAGTCAAAAATGGATTATGGGTTATGGGTTTAAGAACGCGATCCGCCGTGTTCGCAGGGCAGCATGCCAAGTTCCCGTCGTGTCGGGAAAAGTGAAGAAGGGGTTCCCCGTGGACTCGGGCAAACCCTAGAATCCCCGTAAGTACCGGGAGGATGATGTTCCCTCCCCGAGGAACCGGGTGATTACCGTGTTTTTGTTTGTATCCCCGTAAGTACGAGGTGAGCTGTGTCTCCCTGAGGAACCGGGCGAGTACCATGCTTTGCCGTTGTAGCGGAAAGCACAGAGATGAACTCCCCGCTGAGACGGGTAGAGTGAATCAAGCAGGTACCTCATCTTGCTGCGTCGAGATGTTTTGTTGAAATCGCTTTTACACCTATTTACTTATTGCAAATACAAACTTACTTTCTCGCACAACATGAAACCTAGGGTAGAGCCAAGTTCTTGTTTACTCCTGTGCATGCTCATATCCGTGATAAACTCCCTGGCGGAGCGCTTGCGAGTACATTCAATGTACTAACCTGGCTTGTTGATTCGGCCAGACAGAAGGGCGACCGTTCGAAACGACAACGATATCTGCGATAACTAGGGTGAACCCCCAGTCAGTTGCCTGTTGGGAACGGCATATTGATGGGCACATCACCGCTTGATTTCCGCTGCAAGACTTCTAGCCAATGGGGCACATCACCCAATTGGCTTTCGGAATTGCCCTCTATTGTACTTTAGGGGGAACACGAAATTCATTGGAAGGGGTAGGCTTGCTTATTGTCGGATTGCCCACACATTTCGGGAACCGTCTTTGCTAGTCACACTTGCACAAGTGTTTTTAAGAATTGCACCTACAAGTGGTATCAACAAAATTGCAAATGTGCAAATGTGGGGTGGCTACCCTAGGGTATGCTCTAGCGTTGATGTTCTTTGTAAGTCGCTAGGTCCCATTGGAAAACGTAAGAGTTCTTTTATAGTCATGTTGATTATAATTGCTATGCTTAGTATTATAGATGAAGCTTAGTTGTTTGAGGCTCTCTAGTTGCGATTTGCCATATGTGAAATCTATACATAATTCAAATATGAATCAATTGACTTTATCTTGTGCTAGCTCTTTTACTACTTCATAAATATCTTGACATGATTTGACTAGCACATGTGTGCATGGCTTGGTTGCAATTTTATCAATGTTGTCAATCTTGGCAATTTTTCAATTGGTATCTTTTCCTTGGATAATTCTCAAAGCTCGCTAAAAATTGAAAAATCAAAAATTCCATTCCATTCCATGCATACATACTTATTCTTGATATTCTATCATTGCATAGTCAAAAAGGGAGGCGTGGAGTCCCTTGATGACTATAGTGCCAAAGGGGGAGAAATAGTAGTATCAATCATACCTTGGCCTGTCTTTGCAAGATAGGCATGTGTGTGCATTTTTGAACCTGATCTCGAATGGATTTTACCTTGATATGGAGTAGATCATAAATGCATTGGCTGTAGGAGTGAGGGGGAGTTTCATTGCATATGTTAAGCTCTCACTCACATTTTGGATCTTACTTTTATTGACATTCTCTTGGCCCGATGCTTGTTTATCTCTATCTTATGTCTCTCCATGCATCAATTGAGGGGGAGTTTGTTCCCTTGATGCTTATATTGCCAAAGGGGGAGAATAATGTTAAATCAAGATGATAGCAATTGTTGGGGGAGAAGAATGAAAAGGGGGAGTTTAGAGTTTATGTACGTGCATTTACTTGCAATGTGCTTAAATGAATAATGAGAGCTAAAAAGAAGTGGGATCAAGTGCAAAATGGGTTAATCAAGCGAGGGGAGTTTTGTTCATTGCATTTTGCTCTTGCTTGTTATTTGGATCCTTTTCTCGCAATGATCAAGGTCATATAGTCATTGCACATGTACATTTGGACCTTGGGCGAGATTGAACACTTCTTTTTGAGAATGTTGATAGGTTGTGAAGCTTGAGTGTTTGTTGCTCTTTTTGTCGTGTTGCATCACAACTTGTTTGTTCACTTGGCCATATGTTGCTTTCTCTTTAATTTGGGCCAAGTGTGAAATCTTGCAACTCGTTTGCTTTTCATCTTCAATCAACTCCATTTTCTTGACTCAATGTAATTTTAAAGAGGGTTGGCAATATATTCATCAAGGGGGAGATTGTAGAACCTAGGGGAGTTGTGTCTGAAGGGCTCATATGTCGTAGTGCTTCCCTAGGATTTAGATGATGAACATATTGCCTAGTCTCTATTGAGTTTGGAGTTGTGCTTGAGTGTTGCAAGAATTCAAGCTTTTCAGAACATCCGGTTTTGTATCCGAAAGTTCTGTTTTGATCGGAACATCTGGTTTTCTATCCGGAACATCTGATCTAATCGGAACTTCCGATCCAGCTTTCGGATGTTCCAATCAACTTTCACGTTTGACCATGTGTTGATTGATGAACTCGAGTTTGGTCAATTTATCTCGTGAAAATTGTCTAGAAATCCCAGTGTGTTTGGGTAGGTGTCTCGGTGGTTCTGAGATGTTGTGCTCATGGTTGAGCTTTTGTTCTGGGAATTGGAGCTTTTGCAGTTTGGGATTAATTGCAAAGTCCAAGAGTTTGGAGTTAAAGTTTTTTATCATTTTGTCTTGGTAAAAAATGATAGGATGAATTGTTTGGACTAACTTGGGTCAAGGAGGAAATCTTGTGCTTGCAACGCTTTGCTTGGTCTATTGTGTGCAGGTGTGAGTTGGGTGCGGCGATGGTTCGGCCACGTGGGACCGGCATGAAGCTTGGAGGGCGGAGTTGCGGTCAAGGAGATGGCGACGACATCGTGCGGCTTAAAAGCATGTACGCGGAGGACAAGGAAGCGGTTGGAGCCAAGTCGTGAAGACCAAGTTGAGTCTCGGGGGCGTTTTGGGAAAAGCGTCAAATCCACCAAGAAGCTTTTCAAGAAACCGCGGCGGAGGCGCCCAAGGAAGCGGTTTAGGGATTGCTTAGGGTGGAAGGAAAATCGGATAGTGGCTAAGCTAGCTAGATGCTTTGTGATGCGTGCTAGTTAGGTTAGGCCCATAGGGCATTAAGGCCCAAGTGGTGAGGGGGTTTGTCCCTCCCACTATAAATAGGTGTCAAGGGGGTGCTTACCTCCTTGAGCCCCTTGTTATCACTTTGTAAACCCTAGGAGAGGGAGAGCTGCACTAGAGAGTGCTTTGGCCTAATCATGAGAGGCTTTTAAACCCAAGAAAACCCACGAAAATTCAATACAAAAAGATTTCTTCAATCCCTATACGTTCTTGAGCTATCTACTTCATTTGCTCTTTTGAATTTTCGTTTTCTTGCTTTTCCTCTGGATTGATCCGTGGTATGGCAAGTAAGTGATGGGAAGATCATCTCTATACTGATCTCATCCAAGCATATCCAAGGATTCTGTCTTTTCCTTCTCTATTTCGAGTTTTCATTGAGAAAAGGGCAAGAAAAGTGATTTTCGTGATTGATCTTTGTAGAGGGGTTAATCCTATGGTTTGGGACTTGGAATAGGTTGCTGGGACATGTGAGATGACACCATATCGATTTCAGATCAAGATTCCTCACGAGCTTCCTTTTCTCCCAAAATTTCTCTTTTTCTCACTTCTAGAGCTGATTGGAGAAAAGAGGGTAAAGGTCTTATCTTGAGAAGTTTTTATGGAGATCAACACTTGATTTAGACTCACAAGACCTTCCTACACCTCTCTATCAAATTTGGTTTGATTTGGTTGGGTAGTTTTTGAATTGGTTCAAAAATTGGATTGAAATCTCAGTTCTGGACTAATCTGCCTTGTCACTCAGCTGAGACTCAGCTGAGACACCCAGCTGAGTCACCCAGCTGAGACTCAGGTGTGAACTGCTGTTGCTGCTTCGGACGTTCACTGTTTTTGGTTATAACTTTTGCATCCGGACTCCGTTTTCAGTGATCTTGTACTCGTTTTAAAGCTAACGACAAGCTCCATGTCGTCAATGACTTTCTAGGTGTTTTCCACTGCATCTTCTTTGTCATTTACAGTAGTATCTCAATTGCTATCTGTATTTGAATTTGAAGAGAAATTTATATCCGACATTCACCCCCCCTCTGTCGGGAAGCCACCGATCCAACATATCTTACTCTAATAAGGGTGTGTATGACCTTGATAAACAGGTTAACTTGTATGTACCGGCTACTGATCATGGGACCGGTACAGTAAACACAAGGGCTTATCCGGCCTTAAAACCGGGTACGCCACACTATCTTTCCAAATCTCATCACTCGGTCTTACATCACCAAAATTTTCATGACCAAACAACCTCTTATAATAATCAACAATGTGTTATCTTAGTCCCTCTTGTGAAAGTGCATCTAGTCGTAAAGCGTGGTTTTGGTAATTAATTATAATTTCTATGGACTAATGGTTTTCTTGGGTTGGATCCAAGATTATGTTCTATAGGTGATGTATGAAAAATATTGAATAGATTCGAGTGATGAATGTCACATAGTCAGGACATGCATCATGATCAATGTGTTCAAGAGGTGAACTTTATGTGATCAAGAAGAGATAAAGAAGTGAACTTCTATGTATCAAGAATGGGCCCAAGGTGTGAGTCATAGTGGAGATCAAGAGAAGATGAATATTGAACATAGTGGAGTTCAAGAATAGACCAAAGATGATCACAATAGAGCTAAAAGGATGTGCCACTTGTGATCGTGTGATCAAGTAGATTTGGTAAGCAATTGTGTATTGTATTTTGTGAACTAAATCATTTTCTATGTGTGAGAAAAGTGTCTGTAGGTTAGGTACCATTTGGTGAGAGGACATCAATTGGGTGAACTCACAAGACTCAAGTATGGAGAGAAGGATAGAGAGCCAGACGGGATGGGGAGCGGGATAGAGAGCCGGCTAGAGGGGGATTTTCTCGGTTTCGCAAAAATTTGACTATAGTGAGTGGGATACATAGTCGGTTGGAGGTGCTCTAAGTGAGTATAGATGCATACATACGTGTGGTGGTGCACCTGTATTCATGGAAAGATGGTAATTTATCACCCTACACCGTGAGCCCAGCCCACGCTCGCGCAAGGATTGCGCAGTGACACGGCCACGTTGCACGTGGGGTCCCTGCCTCCTTGCGCTTATTTTATTTTTGAATTCCAGTTTTTATTCAGAAAATTACCGCATGGTCCTTGTTGTATGTCTGTTTCAACATACCCATATGCATCACAAGGTCCAGTATTTTCATGCATGGCATATTACTACCATCTATTTGCACGCATGAGACGCAACTCTCTTTCCAGTGCCTCAAAGTACCCTTTCTAACAGAAGGAAAAATATTTAAAGCAACATCTGATTACGATTTCAATCTTGTTTTGAGTTCTAGACTCGCATGGTCCAAGCTCTCCACTCGTACAGTGTGATCTCTCAACTAGGGTATTTTGATTTTTCGACTAGGACTCTCCAAGCTCCCAACTTGTAAACTCCGACCTTTTGACTTGGACACTCTAAGTTCTCGACTAGTACAGTCCAAGCTCTTGACTCATACAGTTCGAACTCTCAACTAGGGCATTTCGATCTTTTGACTAGGACGCTATGAGCTTTTGACTTATACAGTTCGAGCTCTCAAATAGGTATTTTGGTCTTTCAATTAGGACCTTCGTAGCTCTCAACTCGTACACTCCAACCTTTCAATTTGACTCTCTGAACTATTGACACCTACAAGCCAAGCTCTCGACTCGTAGGCTTCGGTTATGACTCAGATACTCCGATCTTTTGACTCGTGCACTTCGGGCTCTCATATCGCACACTCAGAGCTTTCGACTTAGATATTTTAATTTTATGACTCGTACCCTTTGATCTTTTGGCTTGTACACTTTGACCTCTCAACTAGGACACTCAAGCTCTTGACTTTCAGATGTTTTGATTCGGGATTCCGAGCTCTCAATTCGTACACTGCGACCTTTCAACTAGGACATTCCATATTTCAACCAGACTCCAACTCAATAGTTGGAACTACCAAAGTACTGGGCTACTTACTCAGATTTTAAAATTTAGTTGGTATTTAAATTTGAACAAAAAATATAGGCAAAATAAAATAAAATAAAATAGAAGGACAAAAGTAACCACGTTTGATGCCATACCGATTGCTAGAAACTTGTGGAACCGAAAGGCCAAAAAGGAAAATCTTATTGGATGCAATGTGACGGACTAGTTAAGAGAAGCAGCATCATCATGTGTTTCGCTGCTTGGGATAGGACAAGCACGCAACATGTGGGCCGGACATGTTCGAAATCAATCGAAGCCTTCACGTATCGGGGTTGTGACGCGCATTGTGATACCTAAATGGGAAAGCGCTCAAGCGCCAGAAATGGAAAGCTAATATGACGTCCTCGCTCAGGCAGCATTCGACGCGTCCTAAAATAGTGCAGCTTCATAAAATAGTTTTGGAGAGAACTAGGAATCAGACTATCGATCCTAGCAACCCATCAGACTAGCGCATACCCATTGAATGATACCCATGGATAGGCAGATGAGCCATTCTACTTCACCACGTATAACAAAAAATACTATTTCCATCTATAAATTCGGAAATTATGGATCAATTGTGAAAATCTCATGCAGCCCATCTCACATGGTAAAAGAATTATGATTTTTATAATTTTTCTATTCCAAACACAATAAATCAACCAATTTTATTGGATCAAATTCCGTTGTTTGTTCGTTCTGATGGAAGCATTTTGCTCATGCAATGGAAAGACTTTTCTCGCACGATGGAAACATTTTCCCGTGCAATGGAAACAACTTGCTCGTGCGATGAAAATAATTTTCTTCTGCCATCGTGACATTTTTCTTGTGCGGTGGAAATATTTTTGAATTACAGAACAAGCCTTTTGGACAGATGAAACAATTTGTTTTGGTAGGTGTAGCAATTTCTTTCATGATAGAAATAATCTATTTACACTTGTGTAATAATGCAAAAATAAACCGTGTTGAATGCAACAAGATGCATGAAGCATTGAAACAAATCCACCCAATATACGCAACAACTTATAATTTTTACCACAATAAAAATGATACAGTACTGCAACAAGAGCCTAGAAAATAAAATCACTATGTATTTACAACATCATCAACCTCTGTCCATAACAAAAAAAAAGATAGGATGACAGTATCAAAAATACATATATATGGAATCGCAACATCACAGTGCCTCACGCCGCTAGCTTTCGAACACCCTCGACCCCACTTCCTCCTGCCTGCCAATGGCAGCATGGGTATGTTGGTGACAACGACGGCCTCCTCGAGGTATCCATAGGTGGAAAAGATGATGCAGAACGAGTTGGAATTGGCCTCTCAGCCGAGGCCACGCACAAAAAGCTTGTGGAGGGTTGGGTCTTGTTCTGCTGTGGTGCTCACAACATCGAGCGCAACCCTGGAAGCAAGCACGGCAGAGATGGCGATGTTTGGCGAGCTGGTCGACACCAGCCTCCCTGCCTAGAATTAATCGTCATCGTCATCCTCGGCTACTGTTATGGTTGTGGCGGGGATGGGCGATGGTGATGTCGGCGAGGGGCTCAAGAAGGCGGATGATGTCGTCTGGAGTGAGTCCGAGCGCGGTTGCCCGATGGCGATGCCATTCCAGATGGTAGGGAATCCATGAAAGACGTGAGTGGATGCGACGGGCAAAGCCTGGATAGGGCATGACAATGTAGGTGAGGATGGATGGAAAGATCAATATGGGATTATATAGGTTAAGCAATAATGGTTAGATGATTCACATGTGTTAAACGGTTTTGCGCTGGACCAACAGGAACTTCGCATTTGTACACCGATAGGAAGAGTTTTCCAATAGTTTTTTGGGTGTCCACGTGCGAGTTATATTAGGTGTTTTAAGAGAGCTTTGTGCTTACACTATGAATGATAGTTTTACCCATGAAGTTCGACACTCGTGGATAATATACCCACTGAGTGTGGGTATGGAGGGCTTATCTCCTCCATAGATCCTCAACAAGCGGGTTCCGTGAACGCCACAGGTGGGCATAGAGCTCGGTATTACCCCATAGATACACATGAGTACCTGAATATTTATTAAAAATAAATTTACTCTAGTAGCAAAATGGTTAATTACTTAGTTGGATAGCCCATCAAGGAAATCCTCAACAACTCATGTTCAACTATCCATGGATCTCCATGTTCCTAAGCGTCATTAACACACACAAACACAAACACATGCCCACTTAAGCATTGTAGCGCATGTACCATATAATAGGACGTTCTGTGTGAAATAATCAGTATTTGTCCCAAGAGGGCGGGGAGCACTGATGGGTTCAAGCGCGGTTTTGGTTAAAGCCTTACCCGCCCGAATCTGCCCCGTCGATAGCGTGCACCCTCGGCATAGACCAACTTCCGTGTGAATTGTGTGCTCTATGTTTCACCTGGTTAAAACTGTGGCCCAAAGAAAAAAAAACTGAAACTCTCAAACATTGGCTACGGCCGATGGCAATGCCCGCCTGAAGGGATTTCCTCAAGTTGGGCCGATGAAAAATGGGCCTTTTTCAGAGCAGAAAAATACTGCGCGCTTGGACTGACCTTCTCTCACCTTTATTGCCGTATCTGAACATCCTTTGTCTCTTATAAATTTTCGCCCAGTTTGTGTAGCTGGAGTACAACTTTGTTGTTTTTGGAAGTCTACAAAGTCTTCAGTGTACATATTTCAACACTACTTTTGCTAATCAAATGTTAATAAAAATTGCTAAAACTATGGTTATTTGAAATTATTTTTTATGACCGATTAGTCATAACATTTGCACATGACAAATCCATGAAGTATTGTGTATATTAGCCGTTAAGGTTTCAAAACATTGACTACACACATCCTAAAACGACATTAAAAATAATAAGGTAGTATAATATCGACACATGAAAAAAGATTATATGACAACGGTGCCATAAAGGTTTATGTGACTGAATTGTACGTCGCACACTTCAAAGAAAAAGATTCAGAAATTCTTAGGTGTGCATTGTTGAATGGGGTATGAACCTGTAATTTTTTGACTAAAAATATGTTCATCTACGTGTTGTAAAAGAAATTATATACTTATATGTGTTGTTTTAGACCCGTTGCTCCTTGTATTTCTGTACAACCCGAAACTTTAAAAAAAGTTGAAATGATCATGGGTATAGGTCATGCTATAAAACAAGAACCTGTAAAAATTCATCAAAAACTACGAGCATCTTTATTCTGTAAAGAAGAAAAGATAAGAGGTGAATGGACCTTTTTTTTTATGGAAAACAGGTAATAGTATCATCTGAGCTTATTCCGGTTCAACAAAGAAGCATCTGATGTTCTGAACATACTGTTCCCCTCCTTACGTGTTACATCTAAGAAACAAATCACCAGATAGCTTGTTAATGTAAACAGCTTTTACACTAATAAAATATTTACTAATATAAAAGCCATGAGTTGGGATGAGATACTTTCGATCTGAGATGTTCAAACATTTTAATCTAATTTCATAATTTTTTATCTAATGAACGTGGATAAAGGTTAAACTCTCCCTCCTAATCACTCTCATACTTATTACCTCCTAAATATACTTAATGTCTCTTAATTAATTTTCAGTTTCAATATATATACCAAAGAATTGTTATTTTCATGCTTAAAAAATGTTTTTAACTTGGTATTATTTTATTCAGAAATTTTGATGCTTACTTTTTTTAGCGTATGCTTAATGCATCCTTCACATAGTTTTCTACATATATAAATATGTATTTTATGTAATATATGTTATTAAAAAAACCGTGGGACTGTACAGCACAGTTGCTAGTAGCATTGAAACAGTGAGCTTTGGCACTTGGCTGACCGAAAGGTTTTATTCTTTTTGACAAAACAACAGGAAACGTATTATTCTTCTAGAACTCGAAACCTACCGTTTCTGTAGACAGTGATGCCTGCCGACCTACCCGTCTGACCGACTGGCCAAAATCAAATTGCAAACAGCCATAGGGTCAGGTGCAGCTGTTAATTAAAGGGGAGCAAGAGACCAAGACAGCAAGTCGATGAATGCAATTAAAAGTCTATGGGATTCAAGCATCCTTGTCATGAAAACAACAAATGCCACAGCTCATTTTCATTTGATTCCCGTGAGACTCTTTTCTTTCTTTATTTTTCTTCCTTTCACATCGAATCATCTCAACCGGATAAAAAAAGTTATTCTATTTTTCTTTTCTGACGAACGCAGTGGACGAACTTACAGTGACATGTATGATGAAGATTAAGGTTAACCCCCATTTAAAAAGAAGGGATTATTGTTAACCTGTGGCATGATGCAAGCAGCTACTGCTATCTTACTGTGTCTCGTAAAAGAAAAAACAGGAAAGGAGGTAGCTGTCCATTTGGTCATCAATTTCTCATTTTCCCGTCTCATGAGAGTCGTAGAGGAATACCACTAATTTCGTGGTCACGCTGTCGTGTAGTCAAACTGGGCGAAGAACTTGTTTGAGGTCACGTCATTGAACGAGTGAGCACTAGGTCCTCACAATTAATTTACTAAGGATTTTGCTTAGGCTCAAGCATGCTCCACTCCGGTTGTAAGTTGTAACACGCCTCCCAAACACTCCTGTCAGCCAGACACCTGGGAAGCAGAACGATGTGGATGAGTGGATCAACTGCTTCTAAACAAAAGGCTGGTGAGATGCTAAAATATTTCCAATTCATTCATTCTCAAGCCACAAATATACTTGTAGAATTCACTACACAAACTCATGTGCTCCCCAAATCCAATGGTAGGGAGGGGCTCACGAAAGGTTTCAGGAAAAAGAATCATAGAAATTGCTTTTAGAAACAGAAAAAATAAAATCATTCCCTCTAAAAAAGGACAGGAAAAATATATCCAAAGAGGGCTCACTTTCCATCTGTTGCATTAGCCACTAACCTGACCTCTAGCGTGGTGCCTATCCCATAGGTCAACATCACCTCAAGAAAAAAAAATGGTCTACTATATTGTCTTAGTGCATCTCTAACAGAACCCCTATTCTATAACCCCCTAAACTCTCCCTAATGAGGAGTTAAAAAACTGGGCGCAGCTAACCGATCCCCTATACTTAACTCCCTAAAAAATTTTTTTGGCTAATTCTTCCATCCTTTGGCACATACATTTCAAACAATTGCACAACATTTCAACAACAATTTAAACAATTTCAATGCACCGTATGCAACAATTCAACTACAAACGTAATTATAGTTCATCCAATCCAACAATTCAACTAAAAACATACACATATTTCATCCAAAAGCCACCAAATCCAACAAGTTTATCCAAAAAACCACCACATAGCATATAGTGGATCAAAAGCATCGTCAAACTCCACCAAATCAAGCACTCCCATGGTCACCACCACCACCACCACCATCATCACCACCACTACCACTTGGGCCGAACCTCGATTTGGCCAAGATCTCACCACGAGTGAGTTGCCAATATTGCCTCGCCGTTTCATCCATCGTGCTCGGATCCATGAACATGATAGCACGCTCCTCGGCCTTCCTCTCTTTTGCAAGCCTTTCCTCCTCGAGTGCAATCCTACGCTCCTCCGCTTGTAACTTCCTGTCTTCGACTGCCACCTTTGCTCTCCACCTCTCCTCCTCCATCGATTTGAGCTCATTCCACCTCGCCATTTTCTCTTCTTTGCGTTCGGCCGCCAACGCTTTCTTGGTCTCGATCATTGCAAGGAGCTCCTCCTTGTAGGCGCCAACTCCGCCATTCTTCTTCCTCTCTTTTGAATGCTTTTGCCCAGCCGGCCTAGAGTGAGGAGTTGCGGGATTTTCCTCCTCAAAATCATCGTCACCATCAACCGATATGCTAATTCTTGCCCTCTTCGGTGTGGTTTCGTAGTTTCTCCTTGCCCACTTCTCATTGTTTTGGAGCTCCTTGTAGCAATGGTGCAAAACGAATGGCTTGCCGCCACCCTTTTTGTTGCGTTGCTTGTATAGTTCTTGGATGATAGGCCAATACTCATTGATTGGCACCCCACTCGGTGGTGCGATGTTCACTTGATCAACACAACCGGACCATCGATTGCATTGATCTTGGATCACACTCCACCGGTGGGCAAGAGACCCTTGTGTGCGGTTGGAACGAACGGACACATGGCTTGAGTAGTAATCTTCAATCCTACTCCAAAATTTGTCCTTCGTTTGATCGGTACCAACCGAGGCATCAAGCGAGACATTCATCCAAGCATCGCACAAAGCGATGTCCTCTTGGGTCTTGTAGTTCAACGACCTCGTCTTCCTCATGGCTTGTATCTCAACAGGCTCCTCGACCTCCTCCACTGCGGGACTAGCTCTCTCACGATCATCCATCATAGACATCGCGATGTCATCGAGGCCGAGAATGTGCGATTCATCCAATTGAGATATGAAACTTGCTATGCCATCTTCGTCCACACTACAATCATCACCAACAAACACGTCACACGGTCATCGCCGCATTGCATCACCGAAATTCATCGAGAAAAATGAAAAAAGATCGATTTGGACCTTTCGGGCATTTTGTCAGACACTTGGTGGGCATGATCATCGCCGGCGGCGCCGGTGGCTGTAGGGGGCGGCGGAGGAGGTGAGCGGGTGACCGGGGGTGGAGGAGATGGCGTCGGCACGACCAGAGGTGGAGGAGGCGTCGGAGTGGGCCGCGGCGATGGCTTCTTCTTCTTCGCCGTCGCCTCGTCGAGCGCCTTGCCCGCTGCCGTTGGCTTCCGCTTCCGCTTGCCGTCGGTCTTCGCGGACGGCGCGGCGAAGCGCATGGCCTTCGTCGTCCCAAGCCGCTTCCTTGGCAGGGCGGACGGCGCTTCCCGAGCTGCTTCCTTGGCGCGGCGGAGCGCACAGCCTTCGTCGTCCCGAGCGTCGGCAGGAGGGGTGGCTGGGGATGCAGAGGGGGGCGGCGGGTCCATTCCGGTGGCGAGCGGGGCGTTGGAGGGCGGCGGGGGCGACATGCGGCGACAGAGGTGGGAAGAGGAGGTGAGGCGCGGGCGGGCAGAGGAGGTGAGGCGGGGAGGAATCTTTTGCTGAGACTTTGGAGGCGCTGCTCAAATTTGAGCAGGAGGGGCAGATTTTGAGGCTAAGGAGTTAACCATTTGGGGGAACAATTAGTTAGGGCTTAACTCCTCGTAAGAGAATCTTTTGAGGAGTTATAGGTTTTTGAGGGTTCTGTTAGAGATGCCCTTACTTCTCCATCTTTACCCCCCCAAACAATCTAAATCCATCAGCTTGAGCTAGCTCACCACAGAGTTCTTACTTCCAACTAATTTGACATAAATTGTTTTAGTTAGCTCAGGTCTAACGTTGCCTTTATTTCTAAATGAGTTCAGGTCTCACCTTGCCTTTATTTCTTTTTCTTATTACTACGAAAGTAGATTATGTATGGCTTAATTGTTTTGATCTCTTAATTTTCCCTTAATCTCTTGTTCCTCCTCCTCTTTTGGCTTGATAACAACGGTGTTATTTCAAGTCTATGTGACAAATCAAGAAATGAATGTATAGTTGTTCTTGGAATAAAAAAGTCTGAAACTTTTGTAGCTGCCTTTCTCCGCCTTCTCCTACGTGGTTCTTCCTCATCACACGTCCAGTTCTATCCAAAATCCCCCGTCCTTGTCCGCCCTCACAAAAGCAGAGCACTAGAATAATCGATCCTTGCGATCTCACCATCATCCAATTCGCATCTTAACTCCTCCTTCCACACCTCACAGAAACCGTGTTTCTCGAATTCTTGCGTGCGCGCGTGCGTAGCCTGATAGGATTTCCCGGTTGTTCGATCATGGCGGGCTCTCGGCTAGCCGGTGTGTCGCTGCTGCTGCTGCTGGCCGTCGTCGGCGTCTGCAGGTTTCCCGCGGCCGGAGGGCTCGGGGTGAACTGGGGCACGATGGCGTCGCACCAGCTGCCTGCGAGCACCGTGGTGCGGATGCTGCAGGACAATGGCATCAGGAAAGTGAAGCTGTTCGACGCCGACGCCGAGCCGATGGGCGCGCTCGCCGGCTCCGGCATCGAGGTGATGGTAGCCATCCCAAACAACATGCTCGACATCATGACGGACTACGACACCGCCAGGGAGTGGGTGCACAAGAACGTCAGCGCCTACAACTTCGACGGCGGCGTGAACATCAAGTGAGTAGCCTAGCTAGCTAGCCCTCTTTGATGCTCTTCTTTGATTCAGAATTCTAGATGCTCTTCGTGGTGCAATTCTTTCTGATGCAGTTGCCAGTTGATGCTTCAGGTGTCATGCATGCCGTAATAATAGTTCCATTGGATTGAGATGTTCATCTTTTTCAGAAAAATGTGTCTACTTATCAGTTTTTCCTCTGATCATGACATATTCAGTGCATATTTGTTAGAGATCTTAATTTTAAGGATATACTTAGTAGTATGTTGTTACTAGGATATGTTAGAACCCTTCATGTTCCCGACTCTAAATTTTACCTTTTTCTTTCTTTTTGACAGTCGAATTTGTCAAATCTTTAGTAACTGATATTGGTTAACATTACAGTAGTTGCTTAAAGTACTTACTATAGGATGACGCGGATACTCTGTTAGCTGATTCAAGGAAAGCTTTTTTTGCCTGCAAAGTGGCAACCTTGGCATCTACTTGTTGCAAGATAAAGTTATGCATATCCAGAGCATATTTGCATTTGTCCTGTCCAGTTGATGTCTGAAGAATCTAACCTAAGACTTATCTGCTAGTTGTGTTTTGGGATTGAAATGTCTGAAAATAATTTGCCATGCACAACGAGTGAGCGCACAAGGATAAAAGGCGATTAGTTAGCTATCTTAAAGTAGAACGCTTGCTTAACCTAATTGCAGTGACTACTTTGCGTCTAGTAGACATGCACTAGTCTTTACAACATGGGAACTGTTTAGTGCAAAGTTCTAAAGAACAGTGATCACTTGGATAAGAATCTTCAGATAAACAAATCATTATCCAGTTGGCTTGTCCCTGTAGCACGCCTGAAAATGTGTGCACAGATTACTTCACTACGAAAATCTCTGGTTTCAGTTAACCACATTAGCATTCCTCACTAGCTGTGCTCAAGTTAGAAAATGATTCGACTACTTTGATAACAATGGTGAAAATTATGCATTCACCTGCAGATACGTGGCCGTCGGGAATGAGCCCTTCCTGTCGTCTCTGAACGGCACATTCTTGAACGTCACGTTCCCAGCCCTGCAGAACATCCAGCGCGCCCTCAACGAGGCCGGCCTCGGCGACACCGTGAAGGCCACCGTGCCGCTGAACGCCGACGTGTATGAGTCCCCGCCGGACAAAGAGGTGCCCTCGGCCGGGCGGTTCCGGGAGGGTCTCGCCGGCCTGATGACAGAGATCGTGCAGTTCCTGAACCAGAGCGGCGCGCCCTTCATGGTCAACATCTACCCGTACCTGAGCCTGTACGGCCACGACAGCTTCCCGCTCGACTTCGCCTTCTTCGACGGCACGAGCAGCCCCGTCGTAGACAACGGCATCCAGTACACCAACGTGTTCGACGCCAACTTCGACACGCTCGTGTCGGCGCTGACGGCCGCCGGCGTCGGCGGCCTGCCGGTCATCGTCGGCGAGGTCGGCTGGCCGACCGACGGCGACAAGCACGCCACGGCGGCCTACGCGCAGCGGTTCTACGCGGGGCTGCTGCGGAAGCTGGCGGCCAACGCCGGCACGCCGCTGCGGCCGAACCAGTACATCGAGGTGTACCTGTTCAGCCTCATCGACGAGGACGTGAAGAGCGTGGCACCGGGCAACTTCGAGCGGCACTGGGGCGTGATGCGGTACGACGGGCAGCCCAAGTACGCCATGGACCTGTCCGGGCAGGGCCGGAACACGGCGCTCGCCGGCGCCCGGGACGTCGAGTACCTTCCGCGGGCGTGGTGCGTGTTCAACGCCAACGCGGCGCCGGATAACATGAGCAGGCTAGGGGACAACGTCGACTACGCGTGCACCTTCGCCGACTGCACCTCACTGAGCTACGGCTCGACGTGCAGCGGCATGGACGCCGTCGGCAACGCCTCCTACGCGTTCAACGCCTACTTCCAGGTGCAGGACCAGGTGGAGGAGGCGTGCGGCTTCGAGGGGCTCGCCGTGCGGACGCTGAAGGACCCATCCACGGGCACCTGCAACTTCAGCATACAGATCGCGCCGACGTCGGCGGGGCGCCGGCGCGGGCCGGTGGTCGTGGCAGTGGCGACGGCCGTCTTGGTCTCGATTCTTGCAGTCCTGGTTGCGCCCTGATTGATACGGTCGATGCTAGTTACGTAATCAACAGCAGCTAGAGGTTACACTTGTAAATCCATTTTTGTTTGGTTTATATATATATATATATATATATACGAACTTGTGTTGATCGTTCAGAGGTGTTTACTATGTATGATCCCTTGGATTCCGCATCATTAGAAATATTGTTTTGGAAAAGTTCCCTGATGCTAATGGTACATCTGCTGACGGTCACCGAGACAATCGGACAACTCGACCAAGGGTGCTGGACATCAATCTACTATCCGTACCATTCGTTGTGCTTCTAAACTCGTGCGGAGCACTTTAGAAAACATTTCACGCGTGGAACATTTCACATTTCAGCTCTCTCTATACAATCTAAATGTGACTAGAACATTCCAACCTCCACCCTTCTCTGCTAACATTATTCCTCCCACACTGTGACCTCTCCACGCTCATACCTCAAGTGTGAGCACCCTCGCCGCCTCCCGGACAGAGCCATCTCCTTCACTTCCAGTAGCCACCCCCTCCACACCACGATCGCCTGCCCTAACAGCAGTGCCACCTAATGTGTGTTCCTCGAGCTCGAGGCCAGCGTCCCCCAAGCATCCTCCTGGAGCGTAGCCTAGGTCCTCGAGTCCAACCGTGGGAGGTGGTCCTCGCGAGGCTCATCATCTGTTGGTTGTTCAGACATGACGGGCCGAGCTCGAACGTGGCGGCGCCGGCCGTGCTTGTCATCGCACTCATGTGGCCGCCACCTTATATACCGTCATGTCTCCTCTTTCCCCTCCGACGACCTAGCATGTCTCCGCAACAAAGCTTGCAGGCGTACTTGCCTTGGATCCATCGGTGGCAACCCGAGATCTGGATCAGATAGACTTCTTAGTTATAATTTTTCTTCAGTTTCTCATGATTCTCTCTGGATCATGGTTTTCTACTTGATTTCTTATGATTGTTGTGATGGATCTAAAGTTTAGGCTCGTTGTGTTGCTCTAGTTCTTGATCTAAATCAGAAAAATATATTTATTTCTACGTCAATGGTGTTACCCGGCCGCCGTCGCATCCGTTCTCCCCGAGCCCCTCTAGCCTCATGGAAATTGTTCATGTTCATGGATCGGAATGGTTGAAATTTTGGATTTTTGTTCTTATATGCGGTATTTTGGTTCATGCAAAGTGGTTCTTTTTCCTGGATTATTTTGGTTCATGGAAATTGGTACTAATCTGAAATCGTTTTTTCTCTTGATGGAGCATATGTTGTAATTCCATGAACGAAAGGTTCTTTTTCTTGAAGTGTGATGGTATAATTTTTTTCAATGATCTGATGGTACACATGTACATTATCCTAAATGATCAATGTGTTCACAATTGTTACTTATGTTCTCAAATCCAAAATTTGTTCACGATCTATGGCAGAAATATGCATGATTTCGGTTCATGACTGTAAAAATAATCCGGTGCTTGTTCATGCTCTAGATTCATAAATCACTAATGCTCGGTACGTGTTTTCGCTGCTTTCTTCCCCAAGAACGTCGTGTCGTTGCTCCGGCCCTGCGGCGTTGATTTGTCATCGACAGTGCTCGCCAGAATAAGACCCATACACGTGTCACACACTCGCGTCAGATTTTGTGTCGACGTTTGAGACGACAAGCATTTTGGAGTGGAGCAATGCACGTGTAAATAGACTGTTGGTCAACTTCGTCACCTACAGGGTGATTGGTTGACGATATTCACAGGTCCAACCAGCGTAGTTGCATACTGATACAACGCCGAGTCCGGTCTAAGGATGCGTAGCAAAGATATAGATGTAAAAAAAGAGACGAGTAAAAAGAGATCGTAGAATGTTGTAATTACGCACTTATACAGTAAATAAAATTAGAGACACAGAAATATAGAATATTGCTCTTCTTTTATTCCTCCTCTCAACAATATGTTACGAGAAAGAATTATCATTTGTTTATAGATAAAAAGAGATTTGCTTAGTCAAGAGATAAGGAGCATTAAGTAGAGTTAGTCGAGCCTTCTTTAGGGCTAATCCAATGGTTACTCAGCGCATACATGCTCATTTGGGCTAAGCCAGGTTTACTGATGCAAGTGGGGAGTGATATATAGTTGGTTACACGAGACCATGCATATAGATTGCCAGGAGTGGGTGTATGGTTCGTTGCGTGAGTGATAAGAGTAAAATGTGCATAGGTGAAAAAAGTGATCATACCTTAATCTTGTGTTGTGTACTGTGTGGGTAGCATTGGTGGCTTTCAACAGACCAACGATAATATGACATTTACAGGAGTAGGAAATGTTAAGAGAAGGAAAAACACCCGTTACTAACACCCAAGCACAAGCGTATGATTCAATTTTTTTTATTACAGAGACGTGTGATAAGCTTTTTGTCTATAAGTTTGGGTATTCGTGGATACCCAACTCGATAAGATTGTGTATGAGCAGCGCTCTAGATCTATGAGTTTTTATAGATAGATGCCCGATAAGGTATGACGTTGATACTAATATGTACCTATGGGCACCCATTGGGCATAAAAAACTAGAAAATCAAGTAAATATGTTATAACATGTAGATCTTAAGTGATGTAACAAGTAAGACTAATTACTATATTGTGTGGCTGATTGTGTGTCTTTATGATTGTGACATGTGAAATGATTTTAGGTCTAAGACTAAACACTATCCGTAATATTGTCACTTAAACTTTTTATTAATGTGTTGTACCCATTGGGTACCAGCTACCCATTGGTTTTGGGCGTGAGCACGCTTCTGTGCCCATAGGTGCCTTCATGGGTGGCAGAAGGTAGCGTTATAGATTTGGACGATGGATATAAAAAAGTCATACCCACCCATTGTCATCCTTATGACAATTTTATAATATTTGTAAGACACAATTCCTCCGACTAATAGTGTTAGCATCACTGAAGAGTTGGTATTTGCATACTTGGGTGTGGGGGTAGGGGCTCTGACCCCTTTATATGTTTTAACACCCATAACCATAATTTCTAATCAACATTTTACTGTGCAGAACGATTCTGACAGTCTGGGAGTGTCAGGTCGATGTGGCAAAGGGCCCGCCCATAGTCGGCATGCCACATCGGAGGTGTATTTTCACAGGTCGCGTCCCATGTTGATGTTGGACACTTCCAATAGGCATTAGCACATAAGGCATTAGCATCTTCTGTTCCTAGTTCGAAATACTACTTCCGATATTTTTCTTGTGTTTTGTATTTCTACATTTTACTATCTGCATTTTTAGTGATTTCATGTTTTTGACCATCTTTTTTAAGGTATACTTTTCTTCTAAAGAATGCCCTAGAGAGGGCCGTGCCGTCTCCCAGATTCCTAATCATTGCGCGCTCGAACTGCAGCAAGGCAATCGCTAAGAGCATCCACACCAGCTTCCCTTTCCCATTCCTTATAGCTAAAATTTAGCTAAAGTGACCAAAGAACGTCTCGCAGCAGCTTCCCTTTCCCATTCCCTAACGCATCCCGTTCCCTATCTCCGCCGTTCCCCAAGTCTAGGGAACCCGAAGAATCCCCAAATCGCAACCACCGGCCGCGGTGATCTCCCTCGCGCCACGCATCCTGGCCATCTCCGACCCGTCGGAGCCCGCAACTCCCTCCGCCCCGCGCGGATCTACTGCCTCGTCGTCGGGGAAGAGTGGATGGAGTGCGGGTTCTTCCCCATCTGCCGGATGGAGGGCGGTGCCGAGCCCTAGGGCGCCACCGACTAGCCATCCGTCCGCCTCCTCCCCCTGGTCAACGTGCTGTTGCTGGTCCGGCTCCCTAGTGGTGGTTGTGCCTCGTCGTCGGGGAAGAGCGGATGGAGTGCGGGTTCTTCCCCATCTGCCGGATCGAGGGCGGTGCCAAGCCCTAGGGCGCCGCCGACTAGCCATCCGTCCGCCTCCTCCCCCTGATCGACGTGCTGTTGCTGGTCCGGCTCCCTAGTGGTGGTTGTGCCTCGTCGTCGGGGAAGAGCAGATGGAGTGTGGGTTCTTCCCCATCTGCCGGATCGGGGGTGGTGCCGAGCCCTAGGGCGCCGCCGACGAGCCATCCGTCCGCCTCCTCCCCCTGGTCGACGTGCTGTTGCTTGTTCGGCTCCCTAGTGGGGGTTGTGCCGCTACTCCGGCGGACCCCTGGTGGTGGTTCCGATGCTGGTGTGGATGCTCTTATTTCTGCTGGTGTGGATGCTCTTATTGCATCTACTCGCGCTCGAAGGTAACCTCCGCACACCCAGCCACAAACATGGCGATTTTTGTGTAGTACAGTGAGCTTGATTTGCTCTGCACAATTGCTTCTCTGCTATTTTTGTTTCGCCTCATCAATTCGGTCTTGTGACTGTATGCGTTGCTCTGTTGGGTTAACCATTGCAAGCTAATTGGTATGCTTGTCTGATGCTTGATGATGCTTATCTGATGCTTGATGATGCTTGCTGAGCATTAATACAATATGGGGAAGATTCAGAGATATATATGCACTGGTTAGCTGAGCATCAATAATGCTTGATGATGCTTAACCTCAGGTTGATGATGCTTATCTCATTCAGAGATATATATGCACTGCTTAGCTGATGATTGAGTACTGATATGAACTGATATGAATTGATTCAACTGATCTGCATATGAAATCTCCATACGAACTTAATATAGTTTATCTGATTCTGCATACTGATGCTTATTGAGTACTGATTAGTTATGGAGTACTGATTGAAATGATCTGCTTGCTGTGTAGATTTCAGCACTGATGGTTGCTGATTCTGAGATATATATGACTGATTTGTGTGAATTGATTAGTGCTCATGCTTTAGGCCCCCTTGTGCACTGATACTAGCTGATTCAGAGATATATATGCTAGCTGATTGGTTTAGCATTTAGATGCCTAGGTCCTGCTGGATTAACACATGAAAGCAGACCTTAACTTTCTTTTAAAACAAAATCGGCTGCCTAATGGAGGTTAGTTTAAACATAATTGACTTAAGGAGTTTAACTTGTTGCCTTGGTTGCCTAATCGTATTCAAATATCTATTTGTTGCCTTGGATGCCTACTCGTATTCAGATATCTATTTGTTGCCTTGGATGTCTAATCGTATTCAGATATCTTTTTGTTGTCTTGGTTGCCTAATCGAATTCAGATATCAGGATGTTGCCTTGGTTGCCTAATAATGCTTGTTGCCTTTAAGAATCGGTGTCCGTTGCCTAATTGGAATTAAATTCCTAAGTCAAATTAACTCACTTGAATCCAGAACCAGTTCTCTGGATTCATAAAACTAGCCTCCTAAAACAATTGCATTTCAAAAAGAAATGCAACATTTTAATCTTGACCAATAATGCTATTTTTTTTCTTTCTGGAGTATTTCTCTGAATTGTGTGTAGGACGAAGAATTTGAAAATGCAGAAAAGTCAAGGAGAAGAGTGAGGATGAAGATTAGCATTACATAGGACTTTGTCTTTCTTTTTTTTTCTTTGTAACATATATGTCTTGTATCATTTAAATCATTTGTAAAGTCCATTTACGGACAATTGTAATTGTAATTGCAAAGTCAATTATTTTTGTGGTAGAGAAGAGATCCATTGATGCGCTGGTGCAGAGATGACATGCCTGATCAATTCTATTGAATATGCTCGATTTAATTCATGTAATGTCCGAACAACCTTCTGAAGATAGCACCGTTTGAAATTTATCCGTCACGAATAAATAGCCGTTGAGGATGAAGTGGTAGTTATGGTATATCAATAAAATATAGGATGGTGGGATATAGGGAATGAGTTTTGGGAAAGCCGGTGGAGTGAAAAGAGAAATATGGAATGAAACTTTTGGAGAAGCTCTCTATATGGAGATATAGGGAACCAGATATGGGGAAACTGGTGTGGATGCTCTAAAGGCCCGGTAAAGGAAAGACGACCCGTGAAGAGGCGCGCTAACGGGGAAGCACTGGGCAGATCTTACTTTTCTTTTCTCGCTTGTTTCTTTCTTCCTTGTCTCTGCTTCATCATTTTCAATTCACTTCTTTTTCCTTTTTTTTGTTGATTTTTCAGAAATTTTCAACCGTGTTCACTTATTTCAGTTATTTTGTTTCACCAATGTCTGTGAATTTGTTTCATGCGCATTTTTTGTTCTGTTAATTTTGAACATTTGGTCCCACCAAAGTCGTGACTTGTTACATTATCACTTTCAGTTACTTCCCTTATTCCCTTTGTTCTACTAATAGTCTTAATTATTACGTGATTTATTTTCTTTCACTAATTGGTATGATTTGTTCCAATAGTGGTTTTATATTGTTCAACCAAAAATAATAGATTAATACAAATACGTTCATCACGTTTATTATTCAGTTATAGAACAAATTTTCTCGAAATTCATTGAGCATTGCTTTGATGCTAATAGTATTTTTTTAATCCGCATAACAAAACATTTTTCATGAGTTAGGTGAACATCTTTTAAAATAGATGAACATCTTGAACAATTGAACATTATTTAATAACATACTATTTTTTATTGAACATTTTTCGTGAAGTATAGGGACAATTTTCCTAAGCTATAGGAACATCTCTAAAAGATAGTTTTATTACTATTCCGACTATTTTCTTGTGAAAAGAATATTTTTGTTAAATAGCGAAATATTTTTCACGAGGTGAATATTTTATTAAATAGATGAATATTTTCCATGAACATTGTTAAAAGTTTGTACATACAGAACTTTTTGTGAACTTCTAGAACAATTCTTGTGGGCTGTATAAAAATTTGCGAAAAGAAATTGTTGTTTTTATTTAAAATATATTTTTTCACCGATAAATTCTTTAATTCAAAATTCTGAACGAAAAGACTAGTGGTATAGAAATGATGAGAAGACTGGTAATAGTATTAAATCACCAATGAATGAAAGAGGTTCTTAGGACCTCTCAAAAATAAAAATAAAAAGCGACCCAACATCGGACGTTTCTGTCGGCCCACGCAGCCGACTCGGACGCCGACGCCGGCGCCTCCGTGCTTTGCTCCCGGCCCGCGCGCGTCTCAGGAAACAACCACCTTATCCGCTCTCTATCCCCCCTGTTTCCTCCATTTCCACCTCCCACCACCAGTCCACCACCTCCTCCTCGCCGCTTCCCCTTTCCCCTCTCCTCTCCCGCCGGCCACCCCCGTCGCGCCATGCACAATGGAAGCGCTGGCTGCCGTCTCCACCTTCTCTTCCTCCTCCTCCTCTTCGTCTCCTGTAGCGCCTAGACCCCACCACCGCCTCGGCCTCCTCGCGAGCTCCGCCTCGGTGCGCAGCACCCGGACGCTGCTGCCGCCGCCCCGGACCGTCGCCTCCTCCTCCCGCGCGCCGCTGGTCGTATCCCACCCGCCGCCTCCTGCGCCTACCCCCGCGCCCGGGCTCGCCAAGGTCGACCGGTCCGGCCGGTTCTGCAGCCCCCGCGCCGCACGAGAGCTCGCGCTGTGAGTGCTCCCTCCCTAACGAGCTCCCCCGTCTCTTGGTTTTGGGTTGCCGTGCAGTGCTTATGGCTGCTGCCAACGTTGTTGTAGGATGGTTTCCTACGCTGCGTGCCTGGAGGGCGCCGACGTGGTGCGGCTCTTCGACCGTAGGGTCGCCGCGAGAAGAGGTGAGCGCTCTGCGGACGCCTCTAGTATCTTGCTGAATCGAATTGTTTCAACGACCACAGCAACGGGCTCTGCTAATCCGTCTGCACTGTTTAGTGTGAATTGCCTTGGGGTATGCTTGCAATATTTCGGTTTGCCATCTGTCCTCACTCTGGTCTTCTTTTATATACTTTTGCAGAGGCCGGCTATGTTTTCAATAAGGCGTGCATGCAGAGTTACAACTTTATGAGCTTTTGTGGGGGACCTCTGGAGGTTGCAACGGAGGAGGAGGCCGAGAAGCTCATGAATCAGAATGAGAAGGATTCAGCAAACGGTAACAACTATGACCATGCAACTTCACTTTTGAAATGCTAATCTCTTTGAAACTGGCGCTGCAACTTACTGAAGGTATCTTGGGGATATGGAACATGATGCAGCTTGCTCATATATTGTTATGAGATAGGAGATACGAGAAGCTCATATTGATATTGCTGCGTGGTGGAGTTAATCATGGGTTCTTGTAATGACTATTTTGGTTAATTAATATATCTCTCTTTCAAATTATTGTTATGAGATATGGGATTATTTTGTAAGAAAAAGCTCATATAAGGGGATAGTTTGAGCTACCATAAACGAACCGCAAGGTCAAATTGCTCTATGCAGCAACATGCAAAGGGCAAAACTTTTACAGATTACCTCAAATCATATTCTTGTGAACTGTCAGAGAACTTGATTCACTGGTGCAGAGTCAATGTTAGCATTGGGAGATTGTTCCTTTTAGGTCCTAGGATAAGGATATAATGTGTGCCTTGTATGCTTTACACAGTATTGAGTAAATAATCATGTACACTAGGATAAGGATATAAAGATGGGCATGCAACACAATAAAGAAGGAAATGATAGAAAACTTTCAAGTTGCTGTTGTGAATTTCCTGCCTTACAGGCTGAAGCTAGGAGATAAGGAATAATCTGACCTTAAATTGAAGATATTTAAAAAAGTGTGTAAAACTTGCCATTAACCTGATGTTGGCGTGCAATTCCTTTAAAGTTTCAAGGGATAAAATATAAACAATATCATCTAGACATCAGCATTGTCTGGATGTCTGGGCTAGCATTCCTTTTTTTTTCCCGATGCCAATCGTTTTTCTACCACATAAATGACTACATGTAAGCTCCAGTTTGTCTCGATCATACACTTACATTTTTAGTTATGTTTCGATTATTCATAGTGAAGTGTCTCAGTCTTAACATGGATGACCCTTGCTGAATTCAGAACCTTGATTTAATATTTTGAAACGAGATCAGCCTGAAAATTGTTGGTCTTGTTGGTAAGTGTAGTAGAAGCTATGTGAAACAACAGGAATTGGCAAATTGCTTATTGCATGCTAGTAAGTTACCGATTAGGTCAATATCTGTTAGGGTGAATGTATCTTGAATCATAGCTCATGTTAACTGTAGTGTAAACACTTTATGTTATTAATATTTTTGTGAAAAGAGCAGAGTATTTTGGATGAACTTTTTGTAAAGTATGTTCCAGTAGTGTTTTGTTCTCGTGAAAAGAATTTGACATAAGTTGGTTCATTGATTTTCTTGTAATTCAGAAGCAGAAGTTCTTTCAGCTCCTCCAAGGCTGGTGTACAACAATTTTGTGTTACGGTATGTTTCCTTCTCATCCCCCTTTTGGTTGAAGGCATATCAGATAATCAGATACACTGTGATTACATATATGTGAATATATATTTAATGCTTATTCAGGTCTGGAGCTCTTGTAAGTATCCTTCTAATTAGATATTTTCTATTATAGATTGGCCCGGGACATGTTAGTGGCAGTTGCTAGTGGATGGGATCAGCACGTCGAAATCATCAACAAAATAATTCCCCAGAATTGGAAGGTTGATACTTCTTACACAATGTTGTATATTGGTCCATCAAATCCCTCCACATGTGCGTCAAGTTGTTCATATGTTTATAAGCTCAGTCAAAAGGCATTGCATGATCAAGCGTCCAAACTAGAGACCATAATCCCCTACTTATAATGCCTGAAACGATCAAAAAATACCAAAGTTCAAGTGCATTTTCTTACTACTTTGTGACATCAAATATTTTTGGTTGCTTTGTTTCATCACTGCACTAAACAATCAGTATGGCGCATACCAGAAGTGACTGGAACTGGATGAACATTTAGGATTGTTTGTTGCTTTTGCATCTTCCTTTTTGGCACTGTTGGATCGATGGCTTCCCGACAGAGTGAATGTCGGATACAAATTTTTTTTCAAATTCAAATACAGATAGCAATTTAGATACTACTGTAAATGACAAAGAAGATGCAGCAGAAACACCCTAGAAAGTCATTGACAACTTGGAGCTCGTCGTTAGCTTTAAAACGAGTACAAAATCACTGAAAACGGAGTCCGGATGCAAAAGTTACGGCCAAAACAGTGCGTGCAGCGCAGCCAGATTTTGGCTACCCGGACATTCCGGGGTAAAATGTCCGGACACTCCAGATGTACAATCTAAAAATCAATTCCTCTCGGGATGATGTCCGGAGACTCCGGGGTGAGCCCAGACACTCCGGATGTGTATTTTCAAGCACTCAAAATACACACCCAGACATTCCGGGTATTCTAGTCCGGAATCTCCGGGTGTAGTCCGGAATCTCCGGGTGTAGTCCAGAACTTCGAAAACCCTGATTTCTTGATACGTTTTTCGCTCTAGTTTGAAATCCGTCCAACCAAAACTCTTGAAACTTTGCAGATAGATCTAGGTGTGTCTTGTGACTATATATCAATGATTGATTCTCAGAAAAAGATCACAAGACACAACCTTTCTCCCATTCTTCCAAATCAACTTCAAAAGTTGGACGAACACCAAAAGATCGATTACTTGTTGCTCGTGAGGATTTTTGATCTCAAATCAATAGGATGATCTCTCACATATCACAGCAACCTATTCCATCTATCAAATCACAAAGATCAGCCCCCAAGCAAGTCAATTGCAAAATCCCAATTCTTTCTTCTCTTGCAAGCAAACTCAAAACATGAGAATAGGGATTGATTTCTTGAATATGCTAGGATGGAATCAAATAGGACGTGATTACTCCATCACTAACTTGCCATATCAAGAATCAACTCACAAGAAAAGCAAGAAAACGAAAATTAAAAGATTCAAAGAGTGAATGACTCAAGAACACATAGGAATTGAGGAAATCTTTTTGTATTGAATTTTCGTGGGTTTTCTTTGGAGTTTACAAGCCTCTCATCTAGGCAAAGCACTTCACAAAGTGCAGCTCTCACAAGCTAATCAAAAGGGTTAAGGGTTAAGAAAACCCTCATCCTCTATTTATAGTGGGGAGGGACAACCCCATCTTCCACTCTTGGGCCTCATGCCCTAATGGACCTAACTATCTAGCACGCATCTCAAAGCGTCTAAATAGCTTAGCCACCTCACGATTTTCCTTTCACCCTAAGCTACCAACCCTAAACCGCTTCTGGCCGCCGCTGCAGTTTCTTGGTTGAGTTTTGGTGGTTTCCGCGTTTTTACCAAAACGCCATCGCACTGACTTGGTCTTCACGTCTCGTCTCCACCCACTTTCTTGTCATCCGCGTACATGCTTTTATGCCGCACGATGTCGTCGTCACCTCCTTGACCGCATCTCAGCCTTCCAAGCTATCATGCCGGTCCATATGGCCGAACCATCGCTGCACCCAACTCACACCTGCACATAATAGACCAAGCAAAGCGTTGCAAGCACAAGTTTTTCACTTGACCCAAGTCAGTCGAGAAAAATCCTTTATCCACTCAATTTTTCCTTGAGACAAATTGAGAAAACTCAATCAATCAATTACATTGCAAATAATTCAAACCACAAATTCATACAACCAAACATTCAACTCCTCATAAGATGGCAAGATATTCATCACAACTATTGTCAAAGTCAACACATGACTCACAGGCACTGCTTAGCCACCTGTTCAGTGTGATGGAGTATGGTCTCTCATTTTAAAATGAAAATTGGGCATCATTTGTTTGTATTTCCTCCATTGTGGGGACTGATTTTCTTGTAGAGCATAGTATATCTTATGGTTATCCCAAGAATGGGCGAGTGATTCAATAATCTTTACTCCTATAAATATTTGAGTTGGTGGTGATGGTTCGTCTGCCATCCCACCTCAACTCCACCAAAGATAACTTCCTAACTGGTGGAGCCATCTCTCCACGATTTTTTTTCACAATCTTGTTTTATAGTGTGCAGAATATGTCATACGCTTAGTTTTACGGTTTTGCTCTTTGTAACGTGCTTTGTTTTTTCTAACTCAAAGTCAGTTTTTGTGGCATATGGATTTGTATGGAAACTGATGTGCCACATAATTTGATTTATTTTTATTATTTCCGTAGCAACGCGCGGGCATTCAACTAGTCAATACAGAAGCTGAAATGCTTGGCATGTGTTTTGGTGCAAGTACTTTCTTGAAATATCTGGACTATTGCCCGTCAATATTTGTTGACTCACTCATAAACCTCACATAGTCTTTTCTGACAGAAATTTTAAAATATGAAGGAAAATAGTTTGCTTGCTGAATTTTTGCCTATTCATTTTGTCACCAACTTAATTGCTGATTTACCAAGTCGTATTTCGCACTCTGGTTTGCTTGCTGTGTTACATCAATATTTCTTTGCTTATCCGTTGAACATTTTGTTGGCAGGATGAACCTGTTGCAAGGATCCTTGAACTCTGCATTCTTCATATTGCTATGGGAGAGATGACATCGAAAGGAACACCTCACAAAGTTGCCATTAATGAGGTTATTATTTTCTCAGTTTGTCCTGCATATTTTTAATTTGGGCGTACAAACATAAAGTATCTGTGCCCTCTTGTCCATTGTTGTGCAGGCGGTAGATCTGGCAAAACGGTTTTGTGACGGAGGTGCTCCTCGGGTAATCAACGGATGCCTTCGAACATATGTAAAGGATCACATCAACATTGGCACTAGTCAGCCAGCTGAATCAAAAGCATGAAGTTTCCGTGAATATGTATTAGAAATGCAGTTGAAATAACAGAAGCATGGAGAAAACCTCGCTCTGTTTGGCCAATCGCCTTCAGATGTTTTAAGATTGAGTGGTGAACCTGAAAGGAGGCATCTGGGCTCGTGGAAAGCTAGAAATATCTTCAATGCTTAACTGGTGATTATGCCAGATATACCGAGCTGCTGATGATGCACACTCACCTGAAGCAACTCAAGGGTACTGTTTCTAACAGCTTTTGCACTTACTGAGCCCTGTGGTTCATCGGACGACAGGTCTTGTAAATTTGTTGTAAATGTAAGATTGTAAGGTTACGCTTGCATCTCCAGAATTCGCAATATCCTGCCGGTTCTGCTCAATAGTTAGAAAGACGGAAATTTAGAGAGAACATTTGCGAAGACACAGTAATTCTACAACTTGGATATGATAGTGTATAATTCAATTTGCATGTGAGTTCTGTCCTATTTACAAATTTATGCCCCCCATTTGGCTGTCTGGTTTCCTGAAAAGTTTGTACGAAAGATCCTGCATTTGAAACAGGTATAGGATGCAACCAGGAATCTATATATCTTATAAGTGTCTCCCACTATCTAAAGCTGCTATTTCCTTTAGCCACATTATCAAAATTATCGCACCCCTTAATTTGTTATGAGCTCTTATCTGTAGCAGCCTCTTAATTTCTTTCTACCGTTCATTTTCTCTTCACCTGCTCTACTTACAAATCATCATTTATTACTCACATTTGAACTTTTATGGCCTCTTAGTTTCCTTTGTTGTGAACGAAAACCAGATACAGAGGGCATAAAGACCCCCACCGGTCGAGAAAGCGATGGCCTTCGTGAACAAACGCACCACGCACCAAACCGACAAAACAACAAAAACCGAAAGGCACCGAAACCTCCAAGCCACACGCCCTTGCAGGGACGAATTCATGTTCACACTCAGCCGACAGTGCACTTCACACCTCCCACGGAGAGTGTCAGATCCAACATTGACCCCACCACAAAAATAAAAAAAAGACACCACCAGTGATGAGAAGCACCGAGTCATGCCACCGGCAAAGCACGAAACAAGAATATCCGATTTTGATCTTGGCGATTGTGCTCCGTTTGGAGAAGCACATCTGCCGAAAAAAGGTGGAGGAGGAGGAGGTGGAGTCTCATGCTCCTCTTCGGATCCGTTTCCCGACATCCTGTTGCAATCTATAAAAATTACGACAAGATGAGTGGTGATACGAGTGTAAATTGTGTAATGGAATTAAACATGTACGGACAACAAGTATACATGATTAATCGCTCATCATTCCAGCAACATTTTTATGGAAAATAAACCTATAGATGGTTGCACACAAGCATGGTAACTAACATCCATCACATTGATGACATACGAAGTTTTTACATACGGCTCCAAATTACAACGCCTTTGAGCGAAATTCAACAACACGATGTGAACCAAAAGATCACAATTAGAAGTACATATGAAAGTGCTTATTTTACTAGCCTATTACATAAAGGTAGGTTTAGCTGACACTACAAAAGACGTCCATGAGCTTATACAACACGTTTTTGATAGCACACACCGCTGCTGAAACTACGGAGTGAAATCCTTGAGTCCGGGGTGCATGACATAGAAGAGGCTCGCCTCTAGAGGGATCGACACCGGCTCACTGAAGTTGCGGGGTCTCCCCCGGGATTGGCCCACGACAACCATGGCCACTTGATGACGAGACGCATAACAAACATCGAGAATCGATGAAAACCAACAAACACCCAGACGGTTAGCACCTTGGGGCGTGCAAACTCCCCACGAGCCTCCACCAAGTTAGCGGGGCATGGAGAGCACCAATGTGCTCACGAATGAAGTCGAGTGTGTGGCAAAGATGACAGTGATATTGATCACAGCCATAGGCGACGTAGTGGTAGAGACAATGCTAAGTACATAGGTGCCGTCTCGATGATGATTGGTTTAGGCTCGAATGGAATTCCTACCCCAATAGAAGCTAAAAGGCATGTCCTGCAGCCCCGTGTACCAAAAGTGAAGATAGCACATGGCGTTATGAGCAGCCACGCACATGGCTCCCTCGTAAGAGCCAACATATATGAGTTCTGCAGTGGAAACATATAAAAGTACCATAGATGGAAGCCACTATCATCTCACAAAACTCATGTAAAACTCGCATTCAACTGATAAAGCAACTATGCAACTAGATATTGTTTTTAACATTTTTGATGTCATAGTATTCGCTTACACTAAGATCATCTACAATATTTAGGAGTTAAATTTCAGCGAGTACTTTCATACTTGCAAGATACTTTTTAACCTCATTCTAATTAATTTAAGCATGACATGAGACAAGAAGTAAACTACTACATAAACATCCCAATTAACTTCAGTGATTCCACTTAATCAAACCAAAACGACAATAGTGCTCTACACGTACAAAAAAAGAAAGAAGAGACTACTCATTTTTTCAAAGAAAAACAAGAAGTAACTCACAGAATCTACCTTTCCCTGCAGGTCCTCAAGGTCAACCCTCGCAACAAAGCCTCCTATCCACCATTCCACTGACATCCTACCCCCACAGCTTTTATACCCCACAGGTCAGCGTTCCCACTCAAATGCAACCCCGTAACCTACCACCTCCCAAGCAGAAGGACCACGCGCCCTGACCGGCCACAGCAGGTCATCACGCTCCCCCTATCGAAATCGAGCCGCCCCTCCGACCGCCTACAGCCGGTCGACGCACAACCAAACCCGGCAAGCACACACGTACGCAGGGACCTCCTCATCTCACACCACACGCCTCTCCCTCTCGCGAGACCCAGATAGATAACCCTAGCCCCCCTCCTCCTGCTCCCGATCTCTATAAAAGACCCCAAATTTCGAATTCTTCCGCCAACCTGCCACCCCCCGCGCATCTTCCCGCCCATTTCGGCCTCGAATTCGTGCCGATTTGGTGGGATCTGTGGGCGGAAGGCGTCGGATTCGGTGGGCAGATCTTGGGGGCTTTTGGGTCATGGCGGATGCGGCGCTGGAGGGGAGCGAGCCGGTGGATCTGTCCAAGCACCCCTCCGGCATCGTCCCCACGCTCCAGTAAGTCTCCGGATCTGTGTCCTGTTGGTCGGCGGCGGGAAGGGGAGATCCCGTCTTGGGTCGCGGGCTGGGTTTGGTCGGCCCCTTGCTGGTCTGGTTTTGTTTAGATCTCTGGGTCTTGATGGGTACGCCCCGAGTGGTGTGTACGTGCTTCGAATACGGGCGATTTGAGATACGTGATCTGCGTATGAGCCAAGGCGCGGTGCAGATTTGAGCTGCCAGACCATGCTCTTGGTTTAATCATCGCCAAATGAATTTCTTGGCACAACGTTACGATGATTAGTGTAATCGGTTAACGGGATAATCATATGTAGAATCAATTGTGCCCCAAATATTAGGATTTTGATCCCTCGCCTCACGGAGAGGGCTAAGGGTGTGCTTGGTTTGCGTCCAAACCAACAATACTGATTTTTATGGTAATGCCAAAAATTTGTCCCTTGTTTGGGTAGCTGGCAAATTGTTGGCACTGCCCATGTCCCTTGCTCACTTCCTATGCAATTTCTTGCAAAGCCTTGGCTAAACTTCAGGGCAGCCAAAACCTTGGCCAGAGTGGGTTTGGGCACCAACCAAAACAGTAATACACCCTGTCTGTGATGGCTGTGAGCCTGACCAGAAGCAATGGGTGAGACTGAGAGCTTGTTTGACAGTGGAGTTATCATAGGATTAACGGGATTATATCTGCACAAGATATTATGGTGCTTTTGGGATTAGGTGTCATGAGTTTACTCAGATATTGGGTGTTGAGATGATCTTTGATTATTATATAACCCTCTAGGATCTAACCTTTTTTTTGGAACCTAACCAGGTTATCCATTTGATGTTTTAACTTTTGGTGTGATTTTGACATTTTGGATCTTGCATGGTCAAGAAAGCAGAAGTCAATATTCATGTTTTGTCACAGCATGGAGTCTGCTAACCAATCATACTGACTCGATCCATGTATAGCATCTTATACGTGTACTAGCCAGTGTGTACAGACTTAATCCATGAGTAGCATAGTGTACTTGCTGGTCGCTTGCTGTGTATTGAAAAGTGAGGAATGCCTATGTTGTTGCGTTGTTGGATTTTATTATGTTATGTTGAAGTGCTGGGAATAGTAGCTTCTGGATGATTTTATTATGTTACAGTAAGAAAATTGAAGTCATTTTGGTGTATCCTCCCATTTGTTTTGATGACAGGAATATCGTGTCAACAGTCAATTTGGATTGTAAATTGGACCTCAAAGCAATAGCTTTGCAAGCACGCAATGCAGAATATAACCCAAAGGTATGATGGTTGGTTGGTGTTCTCGTGGTCCTGTTTTCACTTGGAAGGGTATTTTGTTGATTTTTTTTATAAATATTATTTTTTTTAAAAAAATTTCTAGAATTTATAGAGTTTTTTGAAAAAATCATAAAACTAGCACCCTGTCATCCAACTGTTGGACGACAAGAGGCCTGTCGTCCAACCATTAGACGACAAGGTGCCTGTTGGCCAATGGTGGAACAACACGCACCTGTCGTCCAACCGTGGAACGACAGCCTGGAGATCGATCAACTCAGTACTGTACTTGTAACAGTACTTATATCTCTAACTTTTGTTCTTCCTCCAAATCATCTCGTGTATTAAATCTTAGTAGAAAAATGGATCATTTACAGGCCCATGTATCCACGGGTGCGATCAGATTTCAAATCCGTGCGCCAGTTTTCAAATTGCTATAATTTGGGCTGTTTTTACCCAAATTTACCCAATTGCTATAAGTACCGTTACAAGTACATGTTACAAGTACAGTACTGAGCTGATCGATCTCCAGGCTGTCGTTCCACGGTTGGACGACAGGTGCCTGTTGTTCCACCATTGGCCGATAGGCACCTTGTCGTCTAATGGTTGGACGACAGGGTGCTAGTTTTGTGATTTTTTCAAAAAAAACCTATAAATTCTGGAATTTTTTTTAAAAAATAATATTTATAAAAAAGCTCGTATTTTGTTTGCACGTAGTACTGTTTGCCAGGTTAGTTTTGGTAACATGTAATGCATATATAAGCCCAACATTCCTATGGCCTTTCTATGTTATTTCTTAGGACAATACTTAGCTAGCATCTGCAATCCTGGTCCATGGGGCACATCTGGTTTTTTACTAGTGGCAACGGGACACCTGGTATTGAGTTGAGTGCATTACTGCAGTTTCACCAATGTCATTCTGGGTAACTCTGCAACTGGTGTTCCAGTTTGATAGGGTGAATCTGAGGGAAGATAGTGAAGATGTACACCATATCCAGCTTGTCTTGTGGATAAAAACTTGCTTTTCTCAGAAATGGATTCTAAATTGTTAGATACATACATATATATGTATGTGTGTGTGTGTGTGTGTGTGTGTGTGTGTGTGTGTTACATTGCCCTTTGGACTTCTAATTGGCTCTGTCTTAACAGATAAAGCTTGACTGTAGTGGGAGTTTGCTTAATAAATGTAATGTCTTAAAATGAATGTAGGCCCAAGGCCACTGTGTTTGCCCTCCAGTAAGGCATATTATGTAGAAAAAGAAGCAAATAGAGACTATTCATATTGAGGTTGTATTGTAAGAGTGCTGTTTAGCACCTTCATTCCTCTGCTTTCTGCTGGTGCTATGTTTTATATAACTTCACTGTTCTGTGCTATATTTTATGCTTTAGTTTGTTAACTCTTCTCTTCATACAGCGTTTTGCTGCAGTTATCATGAGAATAAGAGAACCAAAAACTACAGCATTGATATTCGCATCGGGTAAAATGGTATGACTCAACTTCTTGTACAGTTTAACACTTAAGCATGTACGCATTCTTGGCTATTAGAATGCTAATTTGTTCATGAGTTGTTATTGCACTTGGACCTGTTAGAATGATTATATTTTATCTTTTCAATTGCTACATGTATCACATTAATCTGTTATCCCTAATTTGTACTCTGTTAAATTTGTAAACATGGAAATTGAATTTGCACCCAAATAAGAGAACCAAAAACTACAGCATTGATATTCGCATCGGGTAAAATGTTATGACTCAACTTCTTGTACAGTTTAACACTTAAGCATGTACGCATTCTTGGCTATTAGAATGCTAATTTGTTCATGAGCTGTTATTGCACTTGGACCTGTTAGAATGATTATATTTTATCTTTTCAATTGCTACATGTATCACATTAATCTGTTATCCCTAATTTGTACTCTGTTAAATTTGTAAACATGGAAATTGAATTTTGCACCCAAATGGTATCTGCTCTTATTTCAAGAGATGATTTATTGCTCTATTGCTGTGTGTTGTATAATAATGGAATGAGTAGTGATCCCTAGTTAAATTTTCATCGCTATCAAGCATCATCAGAATCTGCTGTTATCCCATAACTGATGGGATGTGAAGTTTTGTACTGGTGGAAGGATAACTTGCAATGAAAAAAACTTGGGATATTATTTGGATCAATATCTCATTCACATAAGCTTTCTTGGTTGTCATCATTGAACTTGATAGCAACTTTTGCTGGAAGGAAGATGTTTATTTCAAAGAAAAGAGCTTTTCTTTATCCTTATTGATAGAAAAGTGCATAAGTTTCACAGAGAACTACCATGTTATGTCATCCATCCTACTTATGTAATAGTTGAAGCAAAGAATATCTTATCATGTACCAGGTGTGTACGGGAGCCAAGAGCGAACAACAATCCAAGCTTGCAGCAAGAAAGGTATCACATGTCTTGCTTCCATTTCGTCTATTCTGGCTGAGAGGTTCTGAATTCTAACACAGTAATGTTATTTCCAGTATGCTCGTATTATTCAGAAACTTGGCTTTCCAGCTAAATTCAAGGTAACTATTTCAGGCCGTTCTAATTTTCACCTGTACCTTTGCTTTGCCCAATTTCATTTTCTGAGACTGTTACTAACTCTTGTGCTATATCAGGACTTTAAGATTCAAAATATAGTTGGCTCTTGTGATGTGAAATTTCCAATTAGGCTGGAGGGCCTTGCATATTCTCATGGTGCTTTCTCAAGTGTAAGTCAGATGATGCTCTGTTTCTTTGAATGATTTCTCTCCTTATATGATTTTATTATTCTTAAATGCAAGTTGAACGATATTTATCTTCTGTATTACAGTATGAGCCAGAACTTTTTCCTGGCCTGATCTATCGAATGAAGCAGCCGAAGATTGTTCTTCTGATTTTTGTTTCAGGCAAAATTGTTTTGACCGGTGCAAAGGTTAGCAGTCTTTATTGTGTTAGTGTTTTGTACCTCTATTGGATTGGTTATTCCTTTTCGTACATCTGAAACTACCATATTTTCAGGTGAGAGAAGAGACATATACTGCCTTTGAAAACATATATCCTGTACTAACAGAGTTCAGAAAAGTTCAGCAATGGTATGCAATATTTCTGATGATGTTTAAGTTTGCAGTATGCTAGAATCTTTGCAAAAATTAAGAATCTCTTGTTCAGTTGATAAAGTGTCAGTGTTAAATTAGATGATTGCAACCAATAGGAACATATGGCAGTGGGGACCTTGTGCATGTTCTTTATCGTAAGGAATTGCATATATGCCACTCTATATAGTGACATGTATGATTGCAATCATTAGTCATTGTATGGCAAATATATCCTCTATCGTGTGGCCCAAGCAGCATGCTCATGCTGTTCTGAGCACTCAAATGTTCTTGAAATGAAGTTTAGTGAGAAAAGTAAGGGCACAGTTCATCTCTGGAAATCTTGAATTACCCACTGCCTTCATCTCAGATAGTCAGGTGTTTGATGTTGGATTGAGTGGCATGCAATTATGTAATAATTCTGTGCGATTGACTGATTGATGGCCATCCTTTCCTTCCTTTTTTCTTTACAGATTTTGGTTGCAATTTCCCTTTCTAGATTTGGCAGAACACATTTAGAAAAACTAATGGTTTCTTGCTTCTCCCCGTTTGCAGATAACTTAAGGAATTCACGGCAACAAGGTCCCTTGAGATTTTACTGTCTTGTGAGCTGTGACTGCTAATTTTAACTGTACATAGTCTGAAGGAGCCTATAATATCTTGTAATTTGAGCTTTGATGCGCCTTGAACTGTGTTGTGGTTGAGCGGGCATGTTGTGGGGGCTAGATGTGCCTTGCGCCTTTAGTTCCTTGTGATGCAAGAGTTGGTCATCATGGTTCTTTTTAGTAGAGTTTGTGTGACCTCCACAGAAGACATGCAAGCCCATATGGTTGCATTGTCCACTGGAACACGAAAGAGAATTTTGCCCTAGTTTGGTCTGTCATGCGATTGTCTTTTCTGAGTAATTCCAATGTCCTGCACGGCGTTCATACTTTTTAATAATGTGCAATGATGAGAAGGCTGACTGACAATGTTTAATTGGGTAATCTGTGTGTACTGTTTTAACTATGTAACACTTGAGATGCTTCAACTTTTACAAGATTCAGCACTAATCCTTTTTCTTATCATTTTGCTGTGAAACCCATTGTTCATGTTGCGTCTGAATGTAATCAAATGAGCAAATCAGGTGCTACTGCTTTGGTTTCGTGGTCAACATATCTTTTGCTGTATTTTCTCGTCCGGTTTGCTGCATCATCTGGTGTCTGCGTTTTGGATGTTTAAGGTTCTTGGCTGAGGAAAAAATGATTGAATCCTAGTGTAATGCATATGTTGTTTGTAACGAACGATTGTTTGGCGAAAGTATTTGTGGGGAAAATCCGTATGTCACAGAAATTTGTTGCATGCCGTTGTGTCTGCTGAATGTTGGAGCTTTATTTGCGGAAAGGAACTTTTGACCGCCAATTAGAGTAACCTTACCCATCTCAGAACGAAAACAGCATGTTACTGGCTTACTCTGCCAAAGATAGCCGGAAGCAAGTTTCAGAAACAAGGCGATGGAGACTGGTGATGCTTGTCCAGTCCAGTACCAAATTAGCAACCGTATGCTCGAACCTATCTCGGGCCAACACGTCAGTCAGACAAAATGCGCTTGTTGTTACACTAGACAAGAGATCAAACATCATGATCTGCCTCACGGTCGAAGTTAACTCAAGCAGGACCATAGGAGTTTTAGCTTTATCACATGACATTTGTTCGCTACAAGGAGAAGAAAAAAAATAGATCAAACGTATACAATTTAGAGGTGCAAAATTTTAAGAACACATGCAGCCGTACTTTTCCACCAAATTTTATAAGTGTACATATTACATTAGAATGAAGATCCATGAAATTTTTCAAAAGATTCACAACTGTTTGAAGTGGATGAAGAAGAGAGAAAGTATAGGTTGCATGCGCAACCATGTGCGCAAAATTCCGTGTTTTTTATCCATATCTTTGATGTATTGGACAAGGATCGTTGCATATGAATAAAAAAGTGTTACACCACACAGGTTTTTGTCGCAATAATGGGGGCCTGAAATTGACTACAGGGGTCGATCTTCGGGCTGGAATCTGCCGCAGGCGTCTAGTGGCTTCCTATCAAATTCCACAACAGCGAAATTAGCCCTAACAGATCCATCAATCGATCACATCATCACAGCACAAGCTTGGAATGTGGGCGCCATGAGGGACGGGGAAGACAAGAAGATTTGAAGAGAGTCAATGATATGCAGCAATCAACTTCTGCTACCTTTTTCCATGCATATGACAGCCTCATGGCGCTATTACTCATCAATGCTCATGCATCGACAGCCTCAGGTACTCCTACTACTAGTCGTACTGGAGACTACCACTAGCAGTACTAGCTAGTGTGACCAGTGTCCAATAACGTTGACCAGAAATAATATGCCATGACTTAACATCGCGTTGCACCGGCGCAAGAAAGGCTTCAACTGGCCGGCATTGCCACTTAATCGCGACCATCCTGATGGCGCCACCGGCGGCGTCAGCCGGCCGCCCGGCCGGGCTGGGCCCCACACGAAGTTAACTACTCCAGCGACAGATGTCTTGCTACCATGCATGCCAGGCGCTTTCGGGCTGACACGTCGTCGTCGTCGGCGTCAACGGTCACTGCGCGCGGACCCACCGAAGTACTGGGCGCTGAGCTCGTACCGGTTGGCGGCTCCGCCGTCTCCGTTGTTGTTGCCCTGGCCGCCGGTGGACGAGGACGGGGAGCCGTGCTGGTGCGCGCCGTGGTAGACGATGCGGAGGCTCGGGTCGAGCGGGTGCCACTCCACCTTCTTCTTGGCGCCGCACCGCTTGTCCCGGCACCGGAAGTAGCTCCTGCATGCACGCCATGTTTCTTTTATCTTTGAAGCATGCTAGCTTTCTGCGACAATGGCCGTGTGCAATATGCAAAGTTGTGAACAGATATATAGAAAATACTAATACCTGATTTTCTGGATATTTTTGATGAACTTCTGGCCGTACTTCTTCCACTCGTACCCATCCTCGGGCATCACTAGCTGGCTGCCGCTGCCGCTGCCGCTGCCGGCCGTTGCTGGCTCCGGTGAAGTCGCCTGCCCCTCCTCCTCGCCATGTCTATGAAAGGGACGCTTTTGTTTTAGTCGGCCAGCTCGATCGGTGAATAACATATATCACGCATGCATAATCAAATATCTGGATATGTTCGGACCATAATTCCACACGCTGATACATCGATCATACATACCAGATGAGAACTGAAAATTAATTTAGTTTACCCAAAACAAGATGGAGAGCTATGATACACATAGACAAACACTTTTACAGCATGCAGAGAAATTAAAGATCATAACATACGTTATGAGAGAACACACACACACGTACGGGGAGAGAGAGAGAGAGAGAGAGAGAGAGAGAGAGAGAGAGAGAAGGCCATACGTTGTGGTAGGCTGTGAGCTTGAGGCCATGGCGAATATTAATTGGTGAAGCTGGTCACCGTACGTGGTGCTCGGGTACTCCCATGTTGTTGCGAGCGAGCTACATGAATGGGAACATTGATCTTGTGAGCTAGCTAGCTTGCGCGCAGCATAGTATGAGAGAGAGGGACAAGGTAGGGATCGGACTCGGAGTACTAGTGAGCCCTTCGGGCGATATATTTATGAAGGTCCGGTCAAATGGAAGCTTCTTAGATGCAACATTAACGTCGTACGTCGAGACAAATCAAGGAGCAAAGCTTTTGGGTTCACATGCTGTGCTATCCAACTATATATGCACCCTCGCAGTTATCCAATAAAAACGTAGCGTTGTTGTTTACTTATTTCCTGTAATTAATGAGCTTCGTTTAAGTAAATCGAACTCTAGTACCAAATGCTGATATTTCTTCTTTGGCAGCAGAAAATGTCCAAAATACTCGTTATTAGACATGATCCAGAAATACATCGATTGATAGCAAAAGTGCGATTTTGTGTAATGAACTTCTTTTGAAATCTGTTTTACCATCGCACAGCACAGGGGCCGGCCGGGCAGCTTTACTTATCCGTAGCCGTGTACCAGGTTAAGTAACGGCTCGCGCGCGTACGCATGAGTGGACGCGCGACCCTGACGTTACCTGTGGGGTGCGTCATCCTTTCCCCGGCTCTTGTTCGAAGCTGCTGCCTCTGTTTGGCAGATTAGAGCATCACAGTAGTTTCCTTAAAACTTATTCCCTATATTCTAATATAGAGAATTTTTTAAAAAAATTTCTTTCCCATATCTCTTTACACTCCAACAATTTCTCCAAATCTCATTTCCTATATCGTATCATCCTATATTTTATTGATATTCTATAACTACCACATTATTTTCAATGGCTATTTTCACAATAGATATATTTTGATCGGCGTTTTTTTCAACGGCTATTTTTTTCGGACGACTAATTTTGAACGGCAATTTTTATGAATGGATAATGTTACTCACAAGCAATGTATACTAATTTGGTCAAGCAATGTATACTGATCTGGTCAATTAAACAAGCAATCTGGTCAAGCAATGTATACTAATCATTTCAGTATACTTCAGAATTTAATCCTAAACCTTGGAATTTGCAGAACAGAACATACTCAACAGCAATTCATTCAAATCTATGTGTACACTGCATGACAGTAGCTATTTTCACCTCATGTTGCTTGTGGCAGTATGTATACACTAGAATTCAACTACAATTCAACAGGGATTTGCAGAACACAAAAGGTTGAAATGGAATTCATTCAAATCTATTTAAGTACTGCATTAGAGTTGCAAAAGATTGAACTGAAATTCAATCAAATCACCATTCACACTTATGGACATGCTGACTACCGATATGGTTTCCACCATGGATTTGATTCCAGCTCCTGCTTGTTGCCATTGAGCATAGACATGGATGCCTATAGCACTAAGCTACCATCATTGCCCGAAGATCAAGCATGGCGGGCGGAGGTTACCTTGGAGTGCCGCAAGTAGATGCCGGCATTGGAGGTCCTCCTCGTCGCCCGACCAGCACCAGCACGACCACCTGCTGTAGCCGTGGGAGGAGCCGGACCAGCACAACCGCCATGACCACCAGCTATATCCATCAGAGGGAGCCGGACCAACAGCAGCAGTAGCTCGACCCGTTAGAGAAGATGGCGGACTCGGGAGGAGGCAGGACGACGAGGGTCCGGATGGAGGCGGACACGGGAGGTGGGGGATTTCGATGGTGGCGAAGCACCCGTGGCGTTGGTCCGGCCATTGGGGAGGAGGGGGATCCACACAAACGAGACCTCGGCTAGGTCGGCGCGGAGGGGAACCGCCTGGATCTGGGCGGAGGGGACGATATTGGAGACGCACTACGGAGTGTCGATGGCCACGACGAGCTTCTGAGGGAGGATGAGGCAGTCGCGCCGCCCGTGGATCCAGTCATTGAGGGAACGAGGACGACGGAGAGGAAGACTAGAAGGTGGCGGCGCCCTCGGACTTGGCTTTGGCTTCGATCCGGCAAATGGGGAAGAGGACGACGGTGGGGAGGACGGACGCGCTGAACGGGTTCAAAACTTTGTCGGGGAAGATGGGGCGGAGCAGAACGCCGATGAGTTGGTGCTATGCGGAACGGCGGGGGTGACACGCAGGATAGAATGGCGGGGAGGAGGTCTCCGGGAGCTACAGTTGTGATTTGGGGAATGGGAGAAGTGTGGTAGAAATGGGGATGCGAAGAGAACGGATGGGGAACGAGAATGGATGGAGAACGAGATGGGGAAACTGCTGGGAGGGTGTTTTTGATTGATTCAGCTATTTTTTTGACTATAGGAAACCGAATGGGGAAGCTGTTGTGGATGCTCTTAGTTTGGTGATTTTGGCGCTGGATCCAACGGCTTTCGCCTCAATTTTGATATTGGCATGGGAAAAAGGATAACGTGGTGGTGGAGTACATAATATTTATAGTAAGAAGGCAAAAATTATGGCTATAAAAAAGTTATTTTCAACCCGCCAATCAAGTTGTGCCTCTTAATAATCACACAACTATCTAAAATCTAGCACTTTGAATGTCTCCAAGAGCACATTGTTTAGGAGTTTGAAGGAAAGGAAATTTAAGCAACATATAAATGACATAAAATTCTCCTTGACCAAAGATAAGATCCGCGCTTTTGCATCTCAATGCTCGGCAGCCATAGCATTCGTCATGAACCCACATTTAGTGCTATGTACAACATTGTCTACATCGATGAGAAGTTGTTCTATAGGACTAGCTAGAATTATTATTTGGCGCCTGATGAAGATAAACCTCAAAGAACTGTCGAAAGAAGAATTTCATTGAGAATGTCATGTTCCTTGCCACAATTGCAAAACCTAAGTTTGATGAGCATGCTAATGAGACATTTTCAGAAAAATTGGCATATTCCCTGTTACATGTACAGAGTCAGCCAAGAGAAGAAGTGCAAATAGGCCTGCATGTACCATGATCACCAAGGCAATGACATTGGTTACCAAGGAAACAAGTCGAATTTATCTTATTAACAAGGTCTTGTGATGAGGACACCCCTAACACCGGCACAATCATATCTTCACAACTACAGGGTCCAATGACACGAGCTTGAGTACGTCAACTTAATTGTCAGGTAAATCCATTTTTTGGAGCTTCATCATGATGTTACTTAGGAATATGGGCTCAAGTGATGCTACCTAGAGGAGGTGATGTTATATTACTCAAGAACATGGGCTCAAGTGAGGAGAATGATGACAACGCTATAGGGAACAAGAAGAGAGATGTTGAGTTGTTGTCAAGCTATTTCAAGACTTTGAAGCTACCATGATAGAGTATGGAGACTTGGACGAAATATACAAGCTTTCACTCTGCATTTCGCCCATCATTAGCACATGGTGCCGCGCCACCTAAAATTTGGGTCGGGCGTGTGTAATTTCGTATTTAGGCAAGATAGGCAAGTTTTAGAGTATGTATTCAATGGGAATTAGATTTTAGAGGCTTTTTCGAATCCTTGTCTTAGGGAGCACAAAAATCCTCTCAACCCCTCCTTAAATACACCTGTAGGCCTCTTATAGAACTCGGGTTTTATTGAGTTGTTTAGCCACTGCCACAATTTTACATCTACAAGTCGTGTAGGAACACCGCCTTGTTCAGATCACCAGTGGAATCCCAAATTCGTACTTCTAGCTCTTTGTGCCAATTTAATACTCACAATTTCAGATTGCAAATTATCACAGTTCTTTTTGGTTCTTCGGTTGCTTGCAGAACTTGAACTTCGTTGTTCAGGTTGATCGTGCCTACAGCAAGATCAATAACCATCGAGATTGGTTTAGCAATTACTAAGGCGTATCATCGTGTACGGTGTAGTCGGATTGTCAAGGTCAAGCTCCACGAAATCGATAACTACCTTTACTCGCTGAAAGATCGGGCCACCGTCTCATCATCTTGCTTGCCATCAAACAAAAATAGCCAATAGAGGAATTAGGAAGACTTGTCTTCATCCAGCAAGATAACACAAAAACCCACATTTCAATAGATGATGAAGAGTTTTGTCGAGTAGCAATGGAAGATGGATTTGACATCCGTTTGATGTGCCAGCCTCCTAATTCTCCCAATCTTAATATGTTGGACCGTGGTTTTTTTTTGCAGCTATTCAATCCTTGTTTCAGAAGTTATCTCCACAAAACATTGAAGATATTGTTGCCAAGGTTATCGAAGCTTATGAAGAATATCCGATTGATAGGTCTAGTCATGTGTTCTTCACTCACCAGTCGTGCATGAGAGAGATACTGTGTGAGAAGGAGGCCAACACTATGCTATTCCACATATGAAGAAGCAAATATTGGAGAGAAATGGTGATCTTCCAATTAGATTGCAATGTGAGCCTCAAATTGTGAATGAAGCCATTGGGTACCTAAATTAGAATGTGTCGTTTTATTTATGTTTTTGCTTATGTACTCCAATGGTTCAATTATCGCAATAACATTTTTTTACCATTTTTCCTTACTCCAATGGTTCAATTCGCAATGTACTCCAATGGTTCAAAACCTAATTAAGTTTTTCCTTACTCAAATGGTTCAATTATCACAAAGAAAACATGGAGTAATTTGTCTTCTTCATCTAAACAAAACATAACAGACATATAGGTAGTGTTTTCATCTAGATTTCAATAGAAAGAAGGTAAAAGAATTTTAAATATGGACAAATGGATCTCCGCACTGTACTTCTCTAATTTTTCAATGTAGTTGGCAAGCCTTTTCGCGACGACATCCTTTTCATTGTCATCAAGCTCGGCCAGGGAGTTTGGGACAAAGTCGATATCGAGGCAGTCGGTGATCGTGTCACCATGATGGAGTCCAGCACGATGTCACCGTCAAGAGAGCCGGAGACTGTGTCGCCATCGAGGGAGTCGGGGACCACGTCATCATCGCCGATGAACTCCGCTACCACCATGTTGCCTTGGCCACGTCCATCGTCGAGGGAATCCGCGACCACCACGTCGTCGTGGCCGCGTCTGACGTAGAGGGATTCTAGGACTGCGTTGTGTCCGGTGTTGATGGAGTCCATGACAAACAAGTCATCGTCATCGCTTCTGTCCATTGATTCGGCCAACACCATCCTCGCTCTTCTCTCTTTGTTTGATTTGCTTTGGCCTCGCACTTCTCTTGGCAGTGCACTGTACCGCATTCAGCAATGGGCGGAATCACTGGCGGAGCTAGTGTGCCCGGGCTAGATGGCTGGCCGACGCTGAGTCGCGGAAAGCTTCATTGCAGATACGAAAGAAAAATTCAGAGTATTACGCTTGTTTGCCCGGGCTTCAAATAATTTCTGACTCTGCCATTGTGCGGAATGACAATAAGTACCAGGGGGATGAAGTAATGGTATTGGGAGATGAAACGATCGAGTGGAGGGATAAAATCAGAAGAAATGGGTAACATTGTGGGACAACGCCAAAATGAAAAGATATCTAAGATTGTGGGACGGAGGGAGTACTTAACTAGACAATATTTTATCACTATATGAACTGTAGTGGATGGTGAAAGAAAAACATCGTAGAGTCCATGTTTAGACGGTTTAACTTGTTAACTATACTAGAAAATATGGCGTTAGTGTTGGGAATAGTCATGCATTTGTTGCTAAAGAGGCGGAGCTCAACTTACTAAGGGTGATGGTGGCACCACCTGTCAGGCTAATCTTTTGAGGGAAGATATGACCTAATATACCTCTTATAAGCATGTGGTACTCCGAAGTTAGGCTTGTGTTATAGTGGCGCAGATGACCTGGGACCCGAACGTTGGTTTAGCGGGGCCGGAGTTTTGCAACAAGTGGTATTAGAGCAATACATATATTCCTAAAGCCTCGTGGTTTTGGGATGAATACCCGATGTATGAGGGGATGAATACACGACGTATGAGGGGGCCTCAAGGTTGCTGGAGAGCGACCTCATGGTTTTCGAGGAGCACACCCAAGGAGGACTCCACCTAATGGTTGCTACAACCTCACAGTTGTAGGGAAGAGGTCGGATACCACGTTGTATGAGGGGGACTTCATGGTTGCCGATGAGGAGATTTGTCGGGAATGTCCCATATTAGTTGTAGAAAGAGATAGTTAAAAATAGTCCCACATCTATTACGAGAGAGCAAGGCTGGCCATGCGCATGTGCAGCAAGTATGACTATACTGACCCCTGAAAGTTAGGGACCCAATCTAGACACATATATATACTAAGAATTAGATAACCAGTAGCCCAATAAACATCCAGCAACGTAGCCCGCAGCTCAACAAGCACTAGCAAAGCAATGCAATCCAACAAGGAAGTAAGCAGCACACACGAGCTAGGAATGTAAAACAAACCCTTACTCAAGTACTCGATCGTGCGGCTTGTCGTAGCATGACGTGAACAATGACGTCTCGTTCTCACCTCTCCTCTCCTCTCTCCCCGATACTCAGTGCCCAAAGAGAAGGTAATGCAAATGCCTCTTCAATTTGAATAGCTAGATGATGGTTCTTCCTTGGAACGTGAGCATGCGATGCAATTATTGGTCGAAGTGTTTTGACCTTAAAGCATGTCATAGTTTTCTTGAATTGAGCACTGTCACCAATTAGTAGTTTGTATTTTGTGATGTATTTGTGAAGGTTTGGAGAGAATATGTTTTTGTGATGCATTGAATATATTTTGTGATACATCGAATATTAACTTTATGAATGAAATAGGAAAAACTAAAATACTTATATGATTGTGTTCTCTGGATAGAGGCTCACTTTTGTTATCTTGAATTAGAGGCTCTGGGATGTCAGGATTGGCCCTACAAGAGAAGAGATGACACAACTTATAAGCACAAGGGTGGTACCATTAATGGGCGCAAGACCTCTTATAAACTATGAACCGTAATGCTCTGTAGTTAGACTTGTGGATATAGTGGCATAAACTATCTATGCGGGGACGTTGATTTAGTGAGCCTGAGTCTACGCAACACTTAAAAATAAGTCCACCTGAAAGGAACACGAAATATTAGAGGTCATATACCCTAAGCTCAAATGGCATTGCGAAGTATATAAATCATATACCTTAACCTCATATGGCAGTGTGAGCAGCCCCAGGGAGAGTGCCAAGAAATAGGGAATATGCCATCTTTTCTCTGAACAAAACATTTTAAGAGTTCGTGCTCTTTATATGTGCGTAAATCCAACAAGAGCTTCTTGAGATTATCTTGTGAACCTAAGCTAGTTGCTTCCAGTATGAAATTTCTTGGTTCCAAGCTGGGGCGGAGTTAGAGTTCGGTTAGGCTTACGGTCATTGACACTTCAAGCTACGCTAAGCTATATATCCTCCTGGTCGTATAAGTAATTTGTCAAAGAGGCACCAACTTGTTTTGATCCTAGGTCTAGGGCCTCAGCCCCACGGCTCGCCTGGACCCAGCCCAGGTTCCGAGGATGCCGTAGACCAACTACCGAAAAGTGATTTTGGCTGTAGCTTTTTTATAAACATTTATTAATTTTTATCTATAAATATAATAGTTAGTTAAAAGCACTTTGTAAAAATATTTTACTAAATTATTAAAAGTATCGAATTAACTGACTTTCACAGTTCAACGTAGCTCAGCACAGCAACCGTAATCTGACTTCTATAGAGCTTGGTGAAATCTGCAACGGATGCTTTATGCATATAGGCTAGAGTAAAGGTGGGACTCGGGCCGTGCCGTGCCGGCACGACATGAGCCCGGCGTGCCTCGGGCCGCCGCTTGACCGTGCCGGCACGGCCCGCCGTCCTCACCGTGTCGTGCCGTGCCGGCACGCTAAGCCGCGGCGGCGGCCCAAACAAGGCACGGTGGCCCGTCGTGCCGCCTCCGGTTGCCGGCACGGGCACGCCACGGGCAACCACTGCGTCGGTGCGGGAGGAGTGGGAGGAGGAGGGCGAGCCGGGCCGCCGGGAGCGCGGGGAGGCCGTCGGGAGCGTGGGGAGGCAGTGGAGCGCGGGGAGGCGGTGGTGCCGAAGAGAGGAGGCCCGGGTGGAAGCGGAGCTGCAGCTCGCGGTGGCGGCGGGAGGAGGGCGCGTGTGGGGGTTGGGGAATTAGGGATTTGGTTGGGGGGGTGCGGGCCTGTGGGGGAGTGAGCTGGCGGGGCAGGGGAGGGGGCCGTCGGGCTGTGCTGGCCCGAGCACGATCCGACAGGTCGGGCCGGGCCGTGCTACCCAGCGTGCCCCAATCGCCGGCACGGCCCGGCCTAGGCCACCGTGCCGTGCCGGGCGGGGCTTAGGGCTGGCACGAAAATGCCCGGCCCGAGTCCCACCTTTAGGCCAGAGTGAAAAGTTCACACGTACACGTGTGGCTTTTAGCGAGCCTTAACAGCATTTTATGGCTTGCCTATTACTACGTGCCTATCGTCTTGGCCAGTTGGCCTGCTCGAGAGTGGCAGCCAACGGAAGGACGAGAGCAGTATTACCATTAATTATTACCAAGTAAAAAATAATCAGAAAATTTGGATTTCTAGTGCCACCAAAGACTTATCTACTCTGTCCACGGAAAATTCTACAGCAAATGGCATGGACGGATCCATCGATCTGTCCATTGACTGTCCACAGAAAATTTACAGCAAATGGCATGGATGGATCCATCGATCTGTCCATTGACTGTCCACAGAAAATTCTACAGCAAATGGCATGGATGGATCCATCGATCTGTCCATTGACTGTCCACGGAAACTAGTCGTCTTTGGCTTTAAAAGCGATGGGATAGGAACGTACGTGTCTTTCTGTCAAGCTCTCAAAGCAGAAAATCAAGGAAATCGTCAGATCGAAGTGAATAAGATTCTGGCCAGACTGGTCAGTACTAGTAGTCGCGTCGACGTCAGTTTCTCTTCTTTCTTTCTTCTTTTATTTTATTTTCTTCCATATTGTCATATTACCGCATGAATAAATATCATAAGTGTTTCAGAGACAACATGATAGATAACTTTATAAACCATATATGTCCAACCGCACGTGAAAAAGCTCATCACAAGCGGTTTTGAAATAGAACCATATGTAATACTATTATCACAGGTCTGACCGTCTGTGATGTACATTTTAGAGTGACAAAAATTATAGCAAGAAAATAGCATCAGAATTTAAATAGCAACACATTCAAGTGAAAGCAATTAGCTCTGCTAGTATTACATGCGGAAGTATAAAAGTATATCTAGTAGGGCCAACTGCATCTAGATATATATCCAACATCATCATTTGCCAATGTGTGGCCTCGCATCATCGACCAATGTCACACATTTGAATCAAAACTTACTTGTTTTAGGCAATACTTTATTGAAGAGATCATTAACTAGCATCACGTTGAATAGCAAAAGACGTATATGCATCACAGTAAAAAAAGTGTATAATCTCACTATCAAAGAATACTTGGCACCCTACATCTAAAGCATTTCGACGATTTCTAAGCGCATCTAATATACTAGTTTTGGAAAAGAGCATATGCAAACATTTCAATTAAAAAGGAAGGAGCCAATACCCCAATACTACTACAAAATAATACTAACTACCTGAGGCATCTGCCACGCACGGGGGATGTCAATCCTAGATGTAGAGAAGCTATCAGCTATCGGCTAGATCAATACCCTAGCCCTTAAAGCAAAGAGCATCGAAAAAAAGGAGGGGAGCAGAGCCGAAGGCGAGTGCCTTGGTGAGGGAGGGGTCGGTGAGGCAGATGTCGATGTTGGTGTCGGGACCCGGAATCGTATCTGGCTTAACGTACGATACGCCGTCAAAGACCGAGCAACCGCTTAACATGGATACACGTTACCTCACGTGCATACACCGCTAAGGGTCCGACACCGAACCAGCACTGCATACGAACACCACCTGACCACCTGGTAGTATGTCTCACTGCTGGTCCAGCCGGCCAGAAACGGATACCATGCCGTAAGCCAAACATGATTCCGAAACCCTGTAGTGGGTTAATACTCAGCTTCCGCGACGAGAATCCCAATCACACGACGAGCCCGACGTCCGTGTCCACACCCTAACCCAATCGGCCGTAGCACAGATCGGTGGGTCACCCGAAGGCCCGACACTGACGTCCACACCCTGCCCAGCCGGCAGTCGCATCACAGCTGGCGGGTCACTCAACTCGTGATCACGAACCTCGTACAGAAGATTCGTACAAACTCACTACCGTCTCTTCGCACACTACAACCATACACGCATTGTGTACGAAGAGCCGTGTTAAACAACTTCGCATATCATTGCACAAACTCTACAGGGAGAATTACCAGATATATAGCACACATCCCTTACTTCTGGGCAATTACTTAATTTACAAACAGTTGGCTCGAAGGCCTTAAGTACGAGAGATAAACAGTGAAAACATGCAGTTTTACCCCGAGATGCAAGCTAGCATCTCAAACGACCCAAAATACCCAACATAGGTTCACAAGTTCGTAAAGCCGAAGAGATAACCGATTCAAGCGTCTTCGGGGAAATAGTCGTCGAGGGAGGGTTCACCTGTTCCTAAGCATGCAACAACAACTACCAATGAGTACAAACGTACTCGCAAGTCTTAGTAGTGCTTGGACATGGAATTAACATAAGATTTAACGGGAGTAAGAACATCAGCCCTATCATGCTAATAAATACAGATAACACTGAGTAACGTAGATTCATCGTATATCATGACCGAGGTAACATCAGTCAAACCCATAAACAGATTCACAGATCAATATCATATAGCAACAGGAACTCATAACTTGGCTTACCGACCAACATCATTCAGTTCAATTTCACACAAAGAGACCTTGGTTGGTCGATGACCCCATAAAGATTCTCTTGGTCTGGCTCATGAGGATAGCTAGTCCACCGTGAGCGGGCCCCAACCAGACATCAACTATGGTCCCCGACATAACCAACTGCCTCGCGGCTTTCCAGGGAGCATCAAGCGAGGGTTCATGTACTGTACCTCTAGTAAACTCGACGTAGGGCTCAAGCGACCCCAACATTGTACAGACGCCCTCCCAACCATGCTCCCTCGTCTCTCATCTCACTCATTAAGGGTTTAAGTTGATAGCACGTCAAGTTAAACCGTAACCCGACAGTAGCAATCATCATCAGGCATGTAATTGAGCTAAAACAATTCATAATCAGGGCATATCACAATTAACGAAAAGCAAAGGAAGTAGCATGGCAATGTCGCAAGCTCTGCTTGCCTGGACTGGGGAACTCCTCGGATTCCTGGAAATCAGATTGCTGAGTGTGGCGAGCCCGGTTTTAAGGCCGGACACGTCCTTTGTGATTACTGTACTGGTCCCTGGATCAGTAGCCAGTACGCACAAAACACTTGATAGCATACACATACAATATCAGATTCTTATTACACGGATAGACCTTTATGGTCGAGGTTCAACACATGGCCTATTGGCCGAATAAAAACAGCAGCGGAAACATAGCGTAGTGGATAGTCCATCGACTTGCCGAACCAACAGGCAGCTAACTGGGGGAAAACGTCCTAACCCTCGAATTTGCTGTCACCCCTTCGAAGTCGAAATCTTCTTCATCCTCTGGCCAAATCAACAAGCCAGGTGAGTACATTGAATGTACTCGCAAGCCATCCCCGTAGGAGGATTATACAGCTATTTTTCATGCGGGAATATTTCAAGGGGGCAGCTCTAACCTATGTTGATGGTTGTGCGGAAATGTAAGTTCTAAATTGCAAATACTGAATAGTAGATTGTAAAAGCAGTTTGGGAAAAACTGGTAGTAAACCAAACAGCATCTCGTCACATTCCATCTTGTCTCATCTTATCTCATCTCGCGCGGTAAACACCGCTAAACATCTCGTAACCTATTACCGGTAGTTCCACTCACCGTCCATGGCACCATCCTTCGAACGGTAGTTTCCACATATCCGATAACTAGGTTTTCCATCACTAGACCGTATTCCGATCACCTCCGGTAATACGGCGAATTTCTTTACTTCGGCAATTTTCTTACCACCGACGCGTGGCCTAAAATTGCCCAACTGTGGACACGTCATGCCCACGTCCTTAATCCCAATGCCCAATCTTTTACAAACGAAACTTAGTCTAACCGGGGTGTGGCTGTGCCAGTTCATGTCCATAACCGAGGACGCGGCTATTCGAATAGTTTTTAACACTCTGCAGAGATTGTACGGCTTTACCCACAAGATGTATTAATCCCTTTAATGCCGAGTACTAACTAATACACCTGATGAGGTATATTGGCAGGGATAATATAACGAAACCCTTCGCCTGCGTTAATATTAGGGCCGGACCCGCTAAATGAGACTTACCCTAACTCCGATTGTGCCCAGGCAGCCTGACACCACAATCCGGAGAAACGCTCATCTTTGTGTCGAATCTTCACCCGCGCCTAAATGGAGCTCACTAAGAATCTCGACCCATGTAGCGCCGTGGGAATTCTCTAGGGATCCATGTCCTACCTAGCACTTCCTCCTTACTTCCTACGGGTCCGAACCCTATTATTAGGCGGGTTACCGAGTCAAGTCCTTCCCATAAAGGACATGTGGATGTACGGTGGGGGAACTGGTTTAGCGGCACTGGGGCTCGGTCCTTAACTGATTCGAGTAGGACTCCAGTTTACCATCAATCACCGAGTAGCCTTCCGCTACTTCGTCTCCCTTCAAACCACCTTACCTTTCTACCCGAATCAAAACCATCTCCAACTTCATTTTGGGTTTTGGCAACATTTCTTTTAAAACTCACCGCGGATAACATACGCTATCCGCGGGTTTTGATTTCCCGTACCCGAAGGTTTGAATCAATCGAACAAAATTTTAGTTTAACTATAGCAGGGCTAAGCAATGGCTACTGCCTATAACCTTGGTATGTCGTCGGTCGGTTGGAAACCAACCGACGGATCACTAGGGTTACAAGAAATCGGGTGTTCGACCCTAGTCCGAATGCATCTATCGGATATAGCTAATTCTACATAAAATATTGTTTATAACATAGCATGCATGTTTCGAAGTCAAAATAAATATACTTCACAAATATAGGATTCAAAATGGACAAGACGGGAAATTGCTTGCCTGGCAGTTCCTGCTCCTGTTCCTGATGCGGGGGTGATTCCGGTTCGTCCTGACGCACGTATTTCACTCCGCGAACTACGCGTCGAAAGAAATAACGAATAAGCAACAATCCAAACTCCTCAAGAAAATCAATAGTGCACGAAGAAAGAGATTTGGGGATAACACGATGAACTAAGAAGGGTGTTTGCCCTAGAACGATCGAGCTAGGTTTTTAGGGTTTCGGACGGTAATTAAGAAAGGGAGATGCATATACCTGAGCCTAGGTTAAAGGTTTGACCCTAGGGTTTCATACCTTAGGTTTATGGGGGCAGAGAACAACTTTGGCGATAGGTATATGCAAAATTTTGTCACATAAAATGACGATATATTTAGATGGGGAAAACACTCTCGTTAAACTTTTAACCTAACAACTTCTGTTCAAACGAGTTTCAAGGGGTTACTAATGTTTTAATTCCACGAGATGGGAATGGAGATTTTCAATCTAGGGCTGTTCAAGGGTTTACGCATACATACATGTTGCATATGTGGAATTGACTGCTTAATAAACTAACCCTAATTCTAATCCCTATCAATTCTATTAAAATGTTTTGGCTTTTGGAAATGAGTTAGGGTTGACTGTGGGAAATCTTTTAGTACTTCAGAACCGGCCTCTAATGCCGAAGACCTGATTGGAACAAAGTTGAATCGGTGGAGTTAGTTGTTGGTGATTTGAAGAAGTAATCGAACTAGGGTTTGAAAAGAAAAATGCGCTTCTCAGTGGCAGTAGCGGATTGAGGCCGGTGCGCTTTCACCCGGTTCCGACATGGGCTGAGTAGCTAATTGGGCCGGCGCACACAGTTCAGCCCCACGTTTTCTTACCGGTTTCCAACATGATTAATGCAGCGTTTAGCTTTGTCCGAGCGCCGATGGCGGCTTAGATTAGGGGAGTGGCAGGGGATTTCAAGGCTCTGGCGTAGCTTGGTCGGCCGATGGGCTCGGTAGCTGAGGCGCTCTCGGTCGGTCAGAGGAGCTAGGGGAGGGTCGACGGCAAGGGGAGGCCAGGCTCTTGCTGCGGCCGGTGTCCAGCAGCCCTGGAGAGCTCAGTCCAGCGGGTGGCGGCCGTCGGCTACCGAGAAGAAGTAGCCCAGGCGAGGGAAGTGCTCTCAGGTTAGCTCACCTTCTCGGTAGCTTAGTTGGGAGCTTGGCGATCTGGAGTGGCGGGGACCAGAGGAATGAGTGGGATGGAGCTGAAGGGAGTTCGGGTGGCTTGTGCTAGGGGAGAAGAAGATGAGGCTCGGGAAGACTCGGTTGCGGGGCAGCTTAGCGTGGATGGAGGTGAAGACTTGGGCGCTCGGCTCCTTTTATAGGCCGGCGGCAACTGAAGCGCGCGGTGGCCGTTGAGGTGAGCTGCCTCTCCGGTGATGCGACAGCTCGTCGAGGAGAGTAATGGCGGGGGCTGAGCTGGGCGAGGATGGGACTGGTCGTGGAGGAGCAGGGGGAAGTACTGAGCTGCATCTGCTATTGCTCGGACAAGGCCCAACGGCGGCCGGCGCAGCAAGAAAGTACGGCGGCGCGCTCTGTGGCAGGACTGGACGCGTCCAGAGCGCGTCCAGAGTGGCATGCTCATGCCACCGCGTGTCTAAAGGGTTTTCCACGTGCACAAACACATCAACGGTGATTGTGGAAGATTGACTGAGTGCTCTGCAAAGTTTGGCATTGAATGACACACCGTGCGGGGCAGACCATGAATGCCATTCACGACATGTCATGGCTTTCCATTGAGTGTTGATGGAACAAGGGCTACCGGTGGATTAAATGTTGATTGGAAATGTGAGGGCAGGGTGGCTGTTCACTCATTAACTTCTGGGCAGCTTTAGCAAGAGCTTCATGGTGATTTCATGTGAGACGCCATTCGGAGCTAAGGTGTTCGATGCTTGCTTCGCTAGATTCTTACATAGGACCTGCCCACGATTTTAGATATTGGGACTCCTGGAGATGTGAGGAGTGTTGTGAGAATTTATTGAAATTTTCCGAGAAATAATTATAGGGGTTGCAGTGCAACGCCCAAAATTGACCTAGATTTTAATATTTTTGTAACTCAAGATTTTTACATTGGCTGTTTATATTTTATGTTATATTTAGGTCAAGGGTATTGTTAGGGTTCTTTAGGAATTTATTTTGAAATTTTTGGAAAGGCCGGGGAGAGGTAGACTTCGCGATTAGGGTTTTTGGGAAGAGAAGTTAAATAAGGGGAAAGGGAAAAAGTGGGGTCGGAATTGGGGTTTCGGAGCGTGGCAAGGTAGGGAGATGGGTAGAGTGCCCTCGGGGCTTCATCACGATACTCGGGAGCATTCGGTGATGAGATGCCGCGAGGGCATCGCCGGATATCAATCGAGCGAAGAGATGGGGTGGATTCCCGGATTAGGGTTTTGCTCGGAAGGTTATGAGAGAGGTGGGGTTAAGGGGTGAGACGCAGTCGATGATTTATGTTATGCCTTACATGCAGGGTTTCATGTTGAGATTCAGAGTTAGAAAATCAGGGCGTGACACTGAGGCTCCACTCCCTCGTCGCCGGTTTCTAGGGTTTTGCAAATATGACGATGAAAGCACAGAAACGAATAAATAAGCACTCAATATGACATTACATGAATTTTGTATGAGATGCACAGCAATAGCTAAACATTTATAGTTGGAAAACATTTGAAAATAAGTTAGGGTCTTTTTGAGGCGGGCATTGGAAACTAGGGTTTTAGCGACTACCATCGATCGATTAGCGATTAGCGATCAAATGGCCATATTCTTTAATCCACTAATTTCTGGACCCCAAAATATTACGGAGTTATTTTTGAGTGGTAGGTACTGCTATACTGGTCATATTGTCAGAATTTCATAATTTTTGGGCAAGAATTGTATTTATAGCAATTTATACAATGTTTGAATGCGTTTTAATTAATCCTAGAAATTTCCCGCACAATTATGTAGTCACAATTATTTTTATTGGATACTATAGGTTGCACTGATTCCAAATATAAAATTTTCATAATTTTCTGAGTTGAAACGAATTTTTGGTGAATTTTTGAAGCTTTCAGCCATTTTTAATTGATTTTCTGCATTTCCTAATTACAAAAATTGAGCAAATACTTTTTGCACCTAGGTCAAACTAGCCTAAGTCTATGACCAGTGGGTCCTAGGGTTTTTGTTTTTATTTTCTTTATTTTTATTATTTTCTTTTATTATTATTTACTTATTATTATTATTATTATTATTATTATTATTATTTGTCGGGTTGGGTCTGACCCGGAGGGTCCGGACCAGACCGAGGCAGGCAGCGGGCCGCGGGCCGGCGGGCCTTGCGGGCTGGGCAAGGGGCGCGCCGGGGAGGGGCTCGGCCACGGGGAAGGGGGAGAGGCGGGGCTCACCGCGGGCGGCCGGGGACGGAGGCGGCGACGGCGAGGCGGCGGCGGGACGTGGCCGGAGCCGAGGAAGAAGGCGTCGGTGGCGCGCGACGGAGATGAGGAGGCGGCGTCGGGCGGCGGGTCGGAGCTCCGGCGGAGCTCCGGCGGTGATGGCGTGTGGCGGCACCGGCGTCGGCGGAGGCGGGAGAGCGGCGGGGCGAGGCGGGGAAAGGAGGGAGGGAGAGAGGAGGAGGCCGGGGGTGCGGGGAGATGGCGCGGTGGCGGCATGGGCGCCGGCGCCGTGGCGGATGAGGCCGAGCACGGGGAGGGCGGCCCGGGACGGGCGCCGCGTGGCACACGGGCGCGCGCGGGAGGCGGACGGCCGGGCGGCGCGTGGCACGCGGGCGCTGGCGCGGGAGGCGAGTGGGAGCTCGCGCGCTAGCGTCAGCGGGTGGACCCCTGCTGACGTTAGCAAAATTTAATTTAATTTTTTTAATACAGGCTGTTACAATTGGTGAGGTAGCCCTGTAGCGGCGAGCCAAGCAGCAGAAGGAGGAGAGCTAGGGGTGCGTGATCTTGGGGAGCCGGAGCATGGAGGAGGAAGAGGTGGGGCTCGGAATGAGGCAGCGTGCGCGGTCAGCCTCGGGCTCTAGGAGCGCCCTGTAGCGGCAAAGGAGGCCTTCTCCATGGATGCCGGAGGGGTGGGACGACGATGGCGTTGTTTGCAGTAGCAACCTCCAGGTGGCCACCGTCGGCACTGGCGTTTGGGACGTCCTCCACCATGGTGGGAGAGAGCAAGGGAGAGGACCGGTCCGGAGAGGGCGAGGCGGCTAGGTAAGAGAGGGATAGAGAGGTGGCCGGCTGGGTAGAATTAGGTTAAGTGGTTGCTTTTATACGAAGGAGGCAGCCGGTTAGGTATTAGGCCATCTGAGTTGGGGCTCAAATCAGTTGTTGGTCCAAACAATCACAGCTAGTTTTGCTTGAAAAATGATACGTGATTGTCGGAGTATTATTCCGGCAATACTGAATATGGGGCGGTGTGAGCACAGCAAATCCAGATGGGTGCACACGGGACACAGAGTTTAGACAGGTTCGGGCCCTCGAGAAGAGGTAATACCCTACGTCCTGTGTTTGGCGAGTCGTATTGCTTATATCCCGCGTGAGGGTATGTGTCTATGCCTATGATCAGATGATCCGAGAGCTCTATTTTTGATGGGATTCGCAGCATAGAAAACAAAAAATATTTCCTACGAGAGAGCGAACAAAAGCCAAGATCTAATCTAGGAAGATGCATGTAACGAGAAGATTAGATCTACATACCCTTGTAGAACACGAGCGGAAACGTTCTAATGAACGTGGTTGGCGTAGTCGTACTTTCTTCGCGATCACGTTCCCTTCGTGATCCAAACCGATCAAGCACCGCACGAACGGCACCTCCGAGATGTGCACACGTACGGCTCGAAGACGTCACCTCCTTCTTGATCCAGCAAGGCGGGAGATGAGGTAGATGAGATCAACTCCGGTAGCACGACGGCATGGTGGTGGAGGTGGTGGGGTTTCTCCGCGGACAGGGCTTCGCCAAGCGCTGCGCACGAGAGAGAGGAGATGGGAGAGAGGGAGGCGGCGGCTGGGATGGATCTCTCCGGAGGGCTGCCCCTCCCCTCCTTTATATAGAGGAGGAAACTTGGAGGAGGAGGAATAGTACCCGTGAATAGTACACGCATGAACAGTACGTGCGTGAACAGTACCCTCCCCCAAGTAAAGCCTCCCCTTTCGATCTTATCTCCTATTTTTAAGGGATTTGATCTTATCCCTTGGGGGGCAGCCGCATGGGCCCTTGGGGCTGGGTGCCTGGCCCATGTGGGCCAGCGTGCCACTACCCCGGTCCATGTGGACCCCTCCGGGACAAGTGGGGCCCCACCCGGGGACCCCCGGAACCTTCTAAAACCTTCCCGGTACGATACCGGAAAAATCCCGAACTTTTCCGGAACCCTAAAAATACTTTCCCATATATGAATCTTTATCTCCGGACCATTCCGGAGCTCCTCGTGACGTCCTGGATCCCATCCGAGACTCCGAACAAAATTTCGGTCTCACCATTTTAATATCTCATTTTATACCCTAGCGTCAACGAACCTTAAGTGTGTGACCCTACGGGTTCGGGAATATGTGGACATGATCGAGACACCTCTCCGATCAATAATCAATAGCGGGACCTGGATGTCCATAATGACTCCCACGTATTCAACGAAGATCTTTATCGGTTTGAACCACGATGTCGAATATTCCATTCCCTTTGTCTCGCGATATTTTACTTGCCCGAGATTCGATCGTCGGTATCACCATACCTTGTTCAATCTCGTTACCGGCAAGTACTCTTTACTCGTTCCGTAATGCCACATCCTCTGTGACCAACTCTTTAGTCACGTGCTTGCAAGCGATACAGAATGTGCTTACCGAGTGGGCCCAGAGTATATCTCTCTGTCACATGGATGGACAAATCCCACTCTCGATACATGCAACCCAACAAGTACTTTCCGAAATACCTGAAAGACACCTTTATGATCACCCTGTTACGGCGTGACGGTTGATGCCCCCAAAGCATTCTTCCGGTACCAGGGAGTGGCATTATCTCATGGTCTAAGGATCGGAACATTTAACAATGGAAAGCTATGCAATATGAACTTTGTGACGTGATCGAATTGCCTAACTTAATTGGGTCTGTCCATCATGTCATTCTCCTAATGACATGACCCCGTTATTAACCGACATCACATGTCCATGATTAGGAAACCTTAACCATCATTTAATCAACGAGCTAGCCAGATAGAGACATTGCTAGGGACACGGTGTTGTTTATAAAACCACACATGTATTATGTTTCCGGTTAATACAATTATAGCATGGAGTATAAACATTTATCATGAACAAGAAATATGATAATAACAATTTATTATTGCCTCTGGGGCATATTTCCAACAATTTTTTCTGTCTACCTATCCGGGGATCCCTACCCGACCTTATATAGGCGGCCGGGATAGAGTTACAAGAGTCCGGATCGGCTTACATATTTGTTTCCTAATCGGTTACAACTACCACCCGGGATTCCGGGCAGGCACGTGTCCATGTCTTGTACTCCAAGTCGATGATGCGCCCCCGTGTTGTAGTCGGACTCCGAGTAGTCGGCCTGGCCCACCCTATGCCCGGATGACCAGCTTTATCCTCCTTGACGATACCCGGGTGCTATGTCATCGTCAGTGATGAACAAGTTTATTATAGACTTCTTTTACAGTTTTAAGAAAATCTGTTTGTGATATTATCGCAGGCGGATTTTCTAAAAACCATCTGCGATAGGCAGTTTATCATATATCTTTTTTAACCGTCTATCATATGTAATTTTTAAAGACTGTTTATGATAGTTCCCCTCCGTCCAGAAATGTAAGACGTATTTTGATTCGTTAAGACAACACTTTGACCAATGATTATTCTATTAATATACGATTTACGTGACATAAAATTGTTATCATTAGATTCATATTCAAAAGTACTTGCTTATGATTATGATTGTGCATAACATAAACTGCATATTAATAGAGTAATCATTAGTCAAAGTCTTGTCTTAACGAATCAAAATACGCCTTACATTTTTGGATGGAGGGAGTATTATAGATAGTTTTTTTAATAAACCTTCTATAATTAAAAATCATGTACTCCCTCTGTCTCAAAATGTAAGGCATATTTTGTTTTGTTAAGACAAGGTTTTGATCAACAATTACTTTATTAGTATGTGGCATATGTGACATAAAATTGATGTTATAAGATTTATATTCAAAAGTACTTTCTTATGATTGTGAGTTTGTATCGTATACACCACATATTAATAGAGTAATTATTGATCAAAACATTGTCTTAATCAAATAAAATATGTCTTACATTTTAGGTCGAAGAGAGTATTACTATTTTATGTCTACTTGGATCGTGCTGCCCTGCCCTGCCGGCCGGCTCCGATCGAACAATTCAAGTCTCGCCTCATTGCTACCGGCTGCTCTTCGTCCCTGCATGAGGAAACTGAGGGAGAAATTGCCGGCAAACTCCGCGAGTCTCGATCGTCGGAGTCAAGCAGATCGAGCTGTCGGTTTCTGCTTCCTGTGCGACGCACATGCGCCAGTGCCGCGGCAAGAGTGACAAGAAGGCAACGGAAATTTCCCCTCGATCCATCGTGCCGGAGATGACGAAGCTACAGGGCACAGGGGCACTGTCCTTTTTGTTCTTGAGCTGAAGATGACACGTAGGTTGCGACTCGTATGCGTGTCCTTGTCGTGCTATCATGCATGCCAACCTGCACAACTGCACCGAAAGCAAGCAGACCAGGTGGTCAAGGCCAACCGGTCCGAAATGGCCGGTTTCCTCTCGATTTTACGGCGATAGTTCGGGCCAAACTTTGGCATGCATATACTGGGAAACCCTGTACGTAGGTGACTAGGCGGCTCCTGCTCATTAGAGTTTAGTTCCTGCTCATTTGTACCCTGCATATCTTGGCTTAGATCCTGAACACGGTCTCGGTCGGGCGGCGGTGCCACCAGGTCGTCGCGAGTTGGGGGTTCGTCAACCTCGGTGTTCGCTCGTCTTCCCGTCCGCCTCTGACGGCCTTGTGGGCGGCGTCTTAACGATCGTCGCATGGTGAGGAGCCTTTTCCTCAGAGGTGGCAACACCACACCCGAGGGAGCTACTGCAAGTCTGGAATGGACACGCGGAAAGTCAACGCTCGTCAGGGAAAAAAAAATCTGATGATATTTTGGATTTTCGGTGATAGGTGGCAAAAGGTCAATTCCAGTCAAAACATCGGGTTGATTTGAAAATCCTCGGCCACCACTCAATCTCAGAGGCCAAAAGCTAATTGTTTACTGCAGTGGTGGAGGTGCTAAGTATGTACCGGTGGTTCGAATCACGTGTTTGAAGATATTTTCTTTTTTGCCAATTATTTGTCTGAAATCTCAAATGCGAGAATCTGAATTAGGCGAAATATTCTGTAACATTTCCTAATATTTCCGAGATCTCGCGAAGTATCTGATTTTCGCTGAGGGGCGTAGGAAAATTGTAAACCGAAATTTTGTCTAAAGCCATAGCAGATAAAGCGAAGACAGGAATTCTCAGACTTGAGGCTTGATTCTAGCGCTCAGTGGAAATTTGGGAGCCATGTTATTTTGTATTTAAACAACTGAATCATAATAGCGTTTTGGCTCTATAATTCTATTTTTATAGATGATGAAAGAGAACGCTTTCTGACCTTACCCGAATCTAGGTTATATAACTATATTTGTTTCTGAACTTTTATAGGGATCCGATGACTGTGCATATCCCAATGATGCAGAGGCCGTGTGAAAAATCCACATGGATCAGCGAGGAAACGAACAGATGGGAATGGGAGAGAGAAAGCGCCTTATCCTCTAGCACGCACCACGCTCAGCTCAGTCCACCACCCGCCGCACGCACGCACGCGACACACCATGGCTTCTGCTGCTTCGCTGCTCCACCTCGCCACCTCCATATGCTCCCCGCGCCTCCAGCTCGGCCACCCCACCGGCCCGCTCCTCCTCCGCAGCCGGCCGCAACAGGAAGCGCGCCTCACGGCGGCGGCGCCGAGGGCGTATAAGGTGACGATCGAGCACGGCGGCGAGTCGCGTGTGGTGGAGATGGAGGAGGACGAGAACATCCTGGAGCGCGCGCTGGACGAAGGCCTGGACGTGCCGCACGACTGCAAGCTCGGGGTCTGCATGACGTGCCCCGCGCGGCTGGTCGCCGGCAAGGTGGACCAGAGCGACGGCATGCTCAGCGACGATGTCGTGGCCCAGGGGTATGCGCTGCTCTGCGCCGCCTACCCACGCTCCGACTGCACCATCCGCGTCATCCCCGAGGACGAGCTGCTCCAGGTCCAGCTCGCCACCGCCAACGACTGACGCCGCGGCGACGGCGCCGGGCAGAGTTTACCTTAATTACGTCATCGTAGAGTTCATGTGTTCCGATCTAGACTTGTACAATGCATTTCACGAGCCATTTTGATACGCTTCTTTGCCGAATTAGTTGTTTCAATTGGGTGACATGCATATAGCATATAAAGTTCTTGTTCGTTATGCTTAGGAATATTGATCATCTATAGATGAAATATTCATGACTGAAACGAGATTTGACGGGCAAGAAGCAAATCACTGTGACACAGCACAATCCAGTCACAGATATATATCCATATTACAAGCATGGGGAGCAGTTATACATAGCTCAGGTTGTAGGCTCAGCATTTACTTGGGAATAAAACATGATCCCGGTATTTTGTTCCCTATGTTTCTGCAGTTTCCATCATTTCAGTCTCAAGGGCACGTTACCTGCAACCAAACATGCACCGCCGGCCACCGATGTGATGCATAAGATGATCAGTGTAATACTCATATGCAGTCACGACTAACGTAAACTGACAGCACAAGGGGATGTGATATACTTCAGTATAGCAGCTCACTGCTTAATTTCCAGTACTAGAAAGCCTAAAGAGCATGAAACAGAAATATTCTACCAGTTACTTACAGAGCTATTGCAGAAGTAGAAAGCATATCATGCTATACTTGCGCTCTGGCTTGTAACCTCTAGGCCATTGCCTGCAACAGAACTAAAGTGTATCAATAATCACAGAGACGTGTATGTAACAAGCAGGAGAATAAATATATATGATGCAACCCGTGTCTTTCACAATTTGTTACAAAGCTCGGAATTCAAAAGTCTGCTGACCAATTAACAGTCCATAAACTGGATTCAAAACTAAATGTGAATTAATATTCATGGTAGGTGCCACCTTTGGGTTTTTGGTCATCACATTAGAAACAGGTAAAGATCACATTCACAGACCAGTCAAATATTAAAAGAAAAAGAAAAGCTAGTACTTAGTAATTGACAGAATGCGTTCTTAGCCAAAGCTTCGGAAAGCATTGATACCAGCCAGTCGGGATAATCAGTTTAACCGACCTGAACAAGCAGCTTTCTGTTCGGAGAGTGCATACTTGATAAAGTGACATGCTTGACGAAATTACTTCAGGCAATTTTGTACCAAATTAGGCCTAGATATGGACAACTTTTAGCGATTCACCATTTTCAAACTAGTATACTACTCTTGCAAGTAAGGATAAAATTCCAACACTACCTACGAATAGCAAAGGTCACCACATACAGGCAAAAACCAGTCTATTTCTAGCTCAAATCTATCGTCAACATCTGGATGGCTTGCTGTAGTTGGTGATTGATGGATAAGTAATCTCTGGTAATTCGCTGGAGCTGATAATAGTCTGAAGCTCCTTTTCAAACCCCTATTAAGTGTGTACACTCCTTACAAGTTATAACACCAATGAAGACACATAGCTAACTACACTATACTAGGCTTAACATAACCTGGTTAAAAAGCGAAACAGAAAGTCATTTACTGAACAACTATCTTACTGCACACTGATGGATTTGGTCATATTGAAGCATGCAACACGCACGTCGAATGTTGCTCAATAATAAAGATATTGTGTGCATACGCTGCAGAACAAAAATGCATAGCTGAAATAACCACATTCCAAAAACTTAACACTATAAGCTCAAAATGCAGGTTAACATCACTGCTATCCATTAGTGGTAATCCTAAGGCCATAAAACATGCAGAAACCCAAACAACTCTGCTCTTTGCCTAAAAAACATCGCAAGGACGATACAAGATAGTACAATTAATGGACAGTGAACCAAACAAGCATTGAGCATTCCTCCATCAGTATGACACTCCTATTTCAAGGCCTAAAATTTCAGCTTGTTATACAGTTCTACTCAAGAACACTCAAATCTCCTCCTTACGTAGGTTAGGAAATTGCAAATGACGTGCCATTCAAACAAACTAAAATCTGTCAACCAACAAATACAAAGGATTCAAACTTAATTTTACCATCAGTCATTGATCTCCCAAAAAAACCAGATGAGAACTTACAACTTACAGTTGAAGAAAAACACAAGGACTAAACTGCCGCTCTTAACATCAAGCTGAATTCCTAAAGACCTCAGAGCTGAATTCCTTAAGGGCCTCTTTGATTTAAAGGAAATTCATAGGAATTTTGGAGGATTCTATTCCTTCAGAATTTTTCCTATAGAGTTTGTTTGATTTGTAGGATTGAAAATCATAGAAATTTTTTCTATGGACTACTTTGCATGAAATTCTAGAGGAAATTTTCCATTGAGTACAACCTCTTGAAAATTTCCTTTGTTTCTATGATAACTATGGCATGCATCAAACCCTAAAGAAAATTTCTGTGCTTTTTCTGCGGTGCAACGAAACAACTTCTAATACTTTTTCATGTGTTTTCAATTTCTATGGGATACAACATGTCATGACATTAAATTCCTACATTTTTCTTATTCCTGCATTTTGAGAATCCTACGAATCAAAGAGTGTCTAAGACTGCAAGTCAGAGAGTACCAGAGGCGGAGTGTCTCGGTGACCATCCTAGGCATTACCCCATGCTTTCCAAAGTGCAAAAGCAAATTGTCAGGGTATGTAACAGTCAGCTGCACATCAATCCAATTGGCCCTGTCCTCATTCTGGGCCACACTCCGCCACTGGACAGTACTACTAATAAATTGTGAACTAGAAGCTGCCATAACTAAGACATTGTGTGGCATTATGCCAGCGAAGACAGTCCAAAGTAACTGAGGGCTGTGCAACCCTCAAGGGCCTACGTAACTGTGCCTACGTTATAGGATTAAGGTCCTGGACTACCATCGTGATTCACATTGGCAAAATACATACTCAACTCTCCTTTTATTTTTGCGGGGATATAGTCTCAATTCCCAAGAATCACCCCAACTCCCATACAGAAACTAAGGCAAAATTGGCTCGAAGACACTGCTATTTTGTGGCAATTGGTCAGACACACCGACACTATCACCGCACCTCCTTGGTGGTCTCCACGTCAACCGCCACACATAACCCTTGGCTTCCAGCGCCTTCGCCACCCGTCGCACTTCCAGCACTACACGCTAGACTTGCCGTCGCCACAACGCCCTCCTCCGAACCTGCGCCCTAGCCCCCGCCTCCCACCCACCACCTAGTTAACTCCAAATCTAACCTGGGAAGTCACCTGATAAGAGCTCCGATGTGGAGGTGGCAGCGTGCTCCTCGTAGTGAGCTACTGGATGATACGAAACAATACCTAAAACAAAATATAACGAGAGAAAAATTTGGGTCCTTCGACACTTCGACAGAGCTGCAATCCTCTGACAGACAGTTCGCACCACAACAAGCAACAATAGAATTTCGTCAATTTGACACAACATTACAAGTGCCACAGCAAGTATAAAGTAAACATACATAAAGACAATTAACAAGTATATACCAAAGTTGCGAGAATTGTAACCCAAATTAAGAGAACATAATAAGCATCCGATGAATCCCTCACCGTCGGGATCGAAGAAGAAGACCTGGCGCGTGCGCCCGTCGGGCTGAGTCTTCTCGAACACGTCCGTGCCGCGAGTCCTCAACCCGGTGACGAACCCGTCGTAGTCCGACACGGAGAAGGCCAGGTGGCTCCTCCTGGGGAGCTGCGCGGGCGGCGGCGGCGCTCCCGCCGTGGCACCGGGGTAGGCCGCGACGGCCGGGTCCCGCTCGATGATGTGGAGCGCGACGTCGGGGGTCCCTGGGAGGCGGAGCCAGGCGACCTGGAAGCCGGAGTAGTTGGGGGAAGGGACGCGCTCGAAGCCGAGCACCTCCTCGTAGAAGGCGGCGAGGCCCCGCACGTCGGCGGTCTCCCGCGCGATGTGGTTGAGCTGCAGCGTGGCCATCGGAGAAGAGAAGCGCGCAGGAAGTGCAGGCGAAGAGCGGGCAGGGTCAGAGCAGGGGAGTGGTGAAGGGGAAAACGTGCCGCGGGGGCGGCTATGTAGCTCGCCGTTGAGGCCAGCACACGCACACGCACACGCACACGCACACGCGTGTCTTTTTGGCGAGACACCGCACACGTGTTAACTGCACGAGGAGGAGAGGAATTATTTTGCGCGATTCTTCTTTTTTTGCTTTTTGTTTGAGCGATTCTTGTTGCTATTGGCGTGGGGAAAAATATAGTTACTTATTGAAGTTTCAATACCTTTTTATAGGCCGAAGATGTAAATTATATCGAGCTAATCTGCATTTTTTCCATTTATATTCGAGTATGGCAAGATCGCCTCGGCAACATTTTATCACTTAGCTTGTCCGTGAAACTCTTTTTCTTTTTGAAACGGGTACTTGTCCCCTCTTATTACCGACTACCGCAACAATTCCTCTCGTAGCGTTGGCCTACAAAATAAGCTTATCAACGCTATAATTTTTCTACCATTTGATCACGTGGTAGGCCACAATTTTATTACTCCCTCCAATTCACGAAAATGTAACGTTTTAAACTTTGATATGATCTTTAAAATATAATTTTACCATTAACTTTTATTATAACATATGTATAAAACCTAATAAATCATAATATTATGAAAGTGCTTTTTGAGACAAGTATATATAATAATTTTCAAGTACCCAATCTAAATATTTAAAACGATATCACTAGTCAAAATTTTAAAAGTTTGATTGAACTTATATCCAAAACGTTACTTTTTTTAAAAGTAGTTATTTCTCTCCCCTTAGCTCTTCCCCTCACCTCACCAAATCGAGAAGCCGCCATCCTTATCTCTCGTCCGCTTCCCACCACGTACCATTGCCCAAAACTCTGCCTTTAGCTTTATCCTGCCCCTACCTCTCGTCTTGCTGCCATGGCTAGATTCTGCTAGATCCGAGACACCAAGATCAGGTCCAAATGAATCTACCATGTTATGCGCCGTTGTCCTCAATTTATGTTATGACATGCAACAATACAAAAACACTACTGAAAAAGAAGGTGGCGTGATGTATTTTCCGAAGGTGCCATGCGGCCAGCAATGTGTCATTGAGGCCATCATAGTAGCATATTGCTAACGATTTTAGAGCATCTCCAACAATCCAAATCAGCCATTACTAAAATTGTGCCAGATAGGATTTTGGGTGATGTGAAAGAGAGAGAAGAGAAAAGAGAGTGTAGTCGTTTATCCAAGAAGTAACAGTCTGACTCTTGTACCTAGGCACTAGTAATAAACAAATGTTCCATTGGAGAAAGACTTATTACTAAAATGCATATTTAGTAAGGTTCACTCTCTCAACCAACATATATCTTTTCTAGGTCTCAGTAACAAAGTTAGTAATAAACTATTGGAGAAAGTGTTACTATTGATGAGTTCGATCATTTTCTCTCCATAACAAACATCATAATTATCTGTTGGAGATGCTCTTATGCCGTCCACAATGTAGGGATTACCAGATTAGTCACCTCACTGCCACATCATACAAGTCATTTTATTTTCATCGGCAGTGTTGAGCTTCGTTGCTAGCTACAAGGTGGGAGCTATGCCTAAATAAATACCATTCTTCCACCACAGTCATTTGGTCAGGCAACTAGAGTCTTCACGCACCGGTGCTACGATGTTTTGGTCAGGCACCCCTCTTTGCGCCCTGCAATGGCCGGCTCCGGTTTAGAAGGCAAAAATATAATCTAGCACCGCTACGCTAGAGAGCCCCTAACTACACGAGGAGACGAATTTTGAGGGTTCTTGGGGAAATCCAATTTAAGACGTTTGACTAGTATTTCTTTCGTGTTGTGTCCAATGAAAATTATCGTGTTATGTCCAATGAAAATTAAGTAATCTTTTTTCGAGCAATTAAGTAAATTTTATGTGCCAATTTTATGGTCAAATTTCCTGTTGGTGAATCCAATCGAACCTAGCAGATGTCGTTAATCACCAAAATTTTACAAGAAAAGGACTAGAGCGTCAAATAATGATGAAGGGCCACACAGGTGAGAGACAATCACATAGCACTACGAGTTTGCATTTCTGCAGTTGCTGCTAGCCAACTGCAGCCTGACTCAAAAGTATCTTAGCTGGTACCTTCGACACATCTTTCTTAACGGAAGCACGTCACTCAAGGGCAGCAGCAGCAAAAAAGAAATGAAAGAGGGAAAAAGATACGAAATGCATACAGTAACTAAGAAGCTAAGGATAATTTTATTATTTTGCAAACACGGCATTACAGAGAAAGAGAGCTTCTCATACATTACAATGTGGTATAGTAATGGTTAACTAGAATTTTGCCAGGGGAAACTTGTACCCTCTGCTTACAGAGAGAGGAGAGAGAGATTTCCTCCGCTTTCAGAGACATACAATCACAAAGAAGTCTTATCAGCAAGCATTTGAGATCAGCAATGCTGTAAGAAATGCTCCAGCTTAATTGAGGACCTTGCGCCCACAGTGATTGATGATCTGTGTCCCCAACTCCTCTTGAAATTGCGCTCATCGTCGCTTCAATCATCACAAGCCAGACTCCTGGAACTGTGTCTGGACCTCCGCCTGCTCTGTTTATCACCGTCCATCGGAGAAGACACACGCATCCTCTTCCTAGTATGGTGATCCTCGTCATAGCCATTGGAAGCTCTGTCAGAACGCCCATGGTCCCTCTTCGTACTATGGTGATCCACACCGTAGTCCTTGGAAGTCCTGTCCGAACGCCCATGGTCGCTCTCCCTCCTCTCCGGTCTTGAGCTGGATCTGTTCCTACACTCTGTGCCATGAGGAGAGCTCAACTGCTGCTTGTGCTGTGATGATCGCGACTGAAGATTGAAGTCTTCTGGCCTCTCAGCCTGCCTTGAACGAGCAGCAGCTTCAGGGTCCCGGTGTAGCGTTGACTGGGTTTCCCAGCTAAGAAGAATCAACATAATGTAATATTAGTATTGAAATGGAAAGAAGAGCTCTGGGTAGCTACAACTGAGCATGATTCCAGAAGAAGAAAAAAAGGCCACTATTCTAAAGATGGATTAAGGAAGTAAGGAACTGAGCTCAACCAGCTTGAAGAAATTGTTTTATTCGTTGGTCTTATGTCCATGTTCATTTCCTATTAGTGGAAGTGAAAGTATCAAGTTTGCTACTATACATACCTGTGGTAGTTTGCTGGATAGCCTTGCATTGCAAGAGCCTGCGGTAGCATGTTGCTGATGGGATTGACACCATACGGGCCCATAGGGTAACCACCATAGGGCATGCCCAGTGAGCTATACATGTAGGGTTCAGTTACCCAAGGATATCCGCTGTTGAAAGGGTTGCAATATGCAGGGTCAAATGACATGTTGTAACCATAGTCAGCAACGTTAGGATGAGCAATCTTAGTTGAGTCTGCCTTCTTCCGCTTCTTCTTTGGTTGATCAGCCCTAGCTGCTTTCGGTTCTAGGGTCCCTGAAATAGTAGTGACCTTCAAAGTTGATTCGTTTCCATCCTTTTGTTTGAGCACATCAACACTTGACACAGCCTTTTCCACTGACTGTCCTCCAGAATCGCCTCTATCTTTGCTCTTAGGATCAGCATTCACTGCCAAATTATCCTGAGGTCGGCTCCTTTGTTCATCTTTTGTGGCGACCTGGAGGCCGTCATCAGGGGTAGCTGATGATAGCTGGTGGTCCATAGATTGTTGCATTACCCTTTCTAAGGCACTAGGAGTGTGGCTCTGTGACTTGGGATCAAGGTTGCTGCCTGAAGAACTTCTGTGCTTCCCTGTCTCACTTGTAGCGCTGCTAGCCCTTGTAGCTAGCATATTACTGATTGTGCTCCGAAGTGTGAGATTGGGAATGAGGTCATCTGCAAGCACCTTGACCCCACAAATACACTTTGATTGCTTAATAATGTAAGCTCGAATACCTGAGGAAAAAACAAAAGAGTTATTCCTCATCCAGTTTGAAGCATTAATTACTGCACACAGAATATGCTAAGTGCGGACTATTGTTATTAACTAAAATGAATTTGGAGTATAAACACATTTCGAATATCTGGATAATGCATTTGTCCATTGCAGAGCAAGACTTTTAAAGATACATGTGGTATATATGAAAACCGCTTACATTTATCACAGAAACTGTCGAAGCAGCACTTGCTTGTTAACACTGCATCTGCCATCACTTTATTACATAGTCGGCAGTGGAGTTCTGCTGGCAAGTCATCGACAACACTCACAGATGCAGCTGGGGCAAGTGCAGATGGAATGCCATCAACAGGACTTGCAGATACTACTGGGGCAAGGGAACGGGACATTTTATAATTGTCAAATTTGGGATCACCAATAGTCGGGCAATGGTGAATAAAATGCCCTGGAATTCGGCATCTGTAGCAGGTATAGCCAGGTGGGGGTGTCTGGCTTTCCTGTGGGCAATGTTGAATGTAATGACCTGGAACTCCGCAGCTGCGGCACACATAGCCTGGTGGAGGTGCTTCCAATGGTCCATGACCTTCAATAAGAAACATTTGTAAAACAGAGCACAGGTTAAGTAATGTTCAAAACATATTAGTGCAATAATATAGTTTGCATATTAATAAAACAATGCAGATCCCGTTACAGTTCCAAGACTGTAACCGCCGAGGAACAAGACTGTAACCGCCGAGGAACAATTGCTTAGTTACCAATAAAATTCAAGTGAAACCTGGTGTTAGGAAATCTTGAACACCTTCATGTTATCATAACTATGGTTTTTCTTCTTAAAAAAAAATCTTTTCAGGCAACCTGCTTGGTCTTGAGGTGCATAATCATAACTGAATCGACAGAACATGAAATTGAAACGATAGATTTCGGCATTACCATAATGGCGTCCTGATGTAAACCTTCCACCGGCTTGTCCTCTATTAGATGGTTGCTCTTCCCTACATGCACCATTAAATATGATCATTAGATAGGGTATCAGAAAAAACTAGGTACTGTTTTATGTTGAGGGAAGGAAATGCTGTATTCTAACCATTTGAGTTCAGCTGCATCAATTACAGCCGTGATGGCAGCATCTTCATCTTGCACTTCTGCGGAGGAACAAGATTTTGAAGTTGACTCAGTAACCACTGATTTGTTTGAAGCAATTGAACCATCTTCTATGACTTTCTGCCTGCAGTTAGTCACACAGTATTAGTATATACAAAAGAATCTCTTTGGCCATCAGTTGCTGCCCTGCAAGGTCTCAGCTGATACATATTCAATTCAAACAATTGAGCTGAAGACCTTGCAAAGTGAAAATGCAGTTAAAATCTGTTTGGACAATATAATATAAAATAATATACTCATATCATTTTAGTTCATTTTTCACAGGGAACAAGTACAAAAGGGAAAGAGAGAGTCCCTTCATCAGTTCCTATTTTCATTACAAATACCAATTATTAAGAATGTAAGCTAGAAATTGTCTAAGTGTTAACATCCAAAGAAGGAACCTCAAAGTAGCAAATTTCACATGTAATCTCAGTTCCATTCCTTAAATTTCCTACATATTCAAAATGTTTCTCTCCTAACCTCTCGGTCCAAACAGGGGAATAGTGACTTACGAGGAGAACAAGACGATATTCTCTGACATTTGTCCAGCAGTTCGGCGGACCAGGACAGTTACATTCTGCGGTATCATGGCACTTTCATCTGCATATTCTGCATTCAAGAACAAGCATAGAAAACAGAAATGTCAAAGTATTTCACTAAAACAGTTCTCTTCTAAGTTTTTAGTGTGAAAAATAACCATTCTCTGGTATAACAAAAAAGAAAGATGCAGCTAAACAACAATACAAATGTGTTTAAATAGAAACTAGGATCCTCAAATAACAATATAACATTTCAAAGTAACAGATTGATTTATGTTCACAAAACTCGGAATTTCTGAGAGCTATTGAGATATGTGGGATGGGGAAATAATAGGGCTTGAGTAATCACAATTTGCAAATTAACACTGTCGACATGGATGACAAGAGAATGCCTGGTTACACATGGGAGATCTCTTGTCCAATAGAAGCATATCACATGTGCATGGTAAAGGATGAGTATAGCAACTCCTCCATCACAATAATAAATGTGTGTTGGCATCTCATACATGTCCTATTAATACAATCTTTTAAGTATTGCATGTCCCATTCAGCAATCTTTTAAGTATGCACAGAGGGACCTCTATTACAATCATAGTACATCTCTCATCTTCTCTAAACAAATATGAGAGTATAGAGGCATACAAATAAATATTGACCCTCATGCGCACACCATTATCTGCATACACAACCACTAGCATCTCATAAGAACTGAGACAGTGGGAGTACTGACCATCGATGCGTAAAAACAGTACAACAAACAAAATCAGACATGCTGAATGAACGTACGGATTGAAATGAGCCACACAATTGGATTGATAAGGCATGAGAAGCCATAAAAATATCTGGGCTTTGCTTTGTTCGGAGCTACAGTTGGTCACTTATGCACTTCATAGCCACAGTTGAATTACAAAATATAGGCACAGGAATCCTTGAACAGAACTAATGCATCTTTAGATTTCACATATGTCACACGAAGATATGCTTATCTTGCAGGTCATAGTTGACCTTAATTTTAATGCGATGGGCCCAGATACGTTTTTTTCTGATATTTTTCACGCTGCACTGAATAATTGGTACTTTGCCTAGTTGTTGAACTAACTAAACTTGGACAGAGCAGAATAGCTAGACCACAATTTTCATAGATATTGGCAACTTAGATGGGCCTTGAACAATTTGGTAATGAACGCACTCGTTGTTCCTGCTGATAAATGAAGTGCTCTGCATACAGAATCTCAACTTGTCCTAAAGTCTACAACATGAGTCCACAAATCCCAACATGCGTAAATGATGAACCAAGAACTCTGCGGACAACACTTCAATTTGTCCTAAAGGTCAAAACATGAATCAAAACATCCCAGAGGCACTAATGCTCAACGCTTCTGGTGATAAACATAGAGCTTTGTGTGAAAAGCCCCCACTTACCCTAAAGCCTACAACATGAATCCACATATCTCAAAGAGGCAAGACGACTAGAGACCTAACTCAATTGCCACCACGATAAGATGCTTGCACCACATGATTTAATTAGATTGCACAATCTGATTCGTGCAGCATGTGATTCATTAGATTGCAAAATTTGCAGGGTAGCGCAACTGTTAGCCTAATTACACAAAAGTTTACAGAATCGAATGCCGTTGTATACCATGACTTAAATGAAACTACTCGGCGTTAAAACAAACCTTCGCCGGTCTGGGCGTTGGCGATGGCGATTTCCTCCCTGGGGCCACGGCCACGGGTACGGCCATGGCCGTGTCGATTACTCGTCAAGATGAGCTGCTTGAGTTCAGAAACAGATATAAAAGAATAGGGCACAGGGACAGAATAAGTTTCCTTTGCACTCTTATACTTGTAATACACAACACCCATGATGGAGTCTCCTTTGTGTTCTATAGGCCTCTCTTTTGCACAAATTTTTACGAGACAGCCGGGAATTTTTCTCGGATCAAATACACAGGATTGCAACGATAGAGGTTTACAGATCGAATCCGATCTACGTCGAGGCGACCGGGCGGCGGCGACACCCGGATCCCTTCGGAAGAGCACGGAGTCGAAGCCCTTGGACCGGCGCGACGCGAATCCTGACGAGGTCGCCGGACGAAGGACGCGGGCGGAGAGCTTGGACGCGGGGGACGCCGAGTAGCGGAGCTTCCGAAGCGTAGCGCTGGGGAAGGAGAGGCCGAATTCGCCGGTGGACGCGTCCGGATCTGGAGGTCTCGCCGGAGCTAGGGTTCCGTGGCTGGTGCGTCGATTGGGGAAGAGGAGTTTTGTGGAGACGGGCGAGTGGGGAATCGGAGAGGCGGCGGGGGGCTGGTGGTTTTATAGGGGACGCGGGAGAGGCAGGGGTGCGGTACGTGTGGAAGGAGGAGTCCCACGCGGTCACGCTTTCTGTTCGTTTTCCTTAGTTGCGAAGTTTCCGGTTCTGGGTGAACTGGAAATGAAAAAACTTAGGGCCGTTCGGGACTCCTCCCGCTCCTGACTCCGTGCGCGGAGTAGCCGGAGCCAAGCCGAACGAATTTTTTCGCGGAGGCGGAGCGACGGAGCGGAGCGGCCAGCAGACAAAAATCACGGAGCGAGCAAATGGGCGTTCCGCGGATCGGGAAAATACAGAGTTCAGAGAAATTACCCGCGCCTGCCACCGCCGAGTGAGAAAAAACGCTTCGCCCCCCTCTCTCGCTCTCTCTCCTTACCTCACCGAGTCCGCCCCGAGCTCCTCCAGCGCCGGCCCGGCTCGAGCTCCTCCCGCGCTGGCCCGCCCCGAGCTCCTCCAGCGCCGCCTCGAGCTCCTCCAGCGCCGCCCCGCCTCAAGCTCCTCCCGCGCCGGCCCGCCCCGAGCTCCTCCTCGCCGGCTTGCCGCCTCGAGTTCCGAGGCTGCCGCTCGGCCTGGACCTGAGCGCGACGGCGACGACGCGGAGGCGGGAAGACGCCGGAAGGAGGGAAGGAGGGCTGCGCCGGAAGGAGGGGAGGATGGCCGCCGGCCTGCTCGTGCGATAGGGAAGCGGGAGCGGGTTGCCGAACGCCTCGCGGGCTCGCGATTTTCTTCCCGAAGCGCGGAATCGCGAGCGCGGATCCGGATCGGCGGATTCGGCGGAGTGGAGGGTTCCCGAACGGGGCCTTACCTACCAATCCCGTCTCTGCTCTCGAATATACCAGGCAGAGCTAATTCAGAAAGGTACTTGTGAATGACAACTTTACACCCAGCTAAATTTAGCTGAGATACACTATCCGGTGCTCTATGAGCCCACACACCTGAATTTTTAACTGATCTAACAAAATTAGCTATTACATGTGCAATGCAACCCTGTTAGTCTTACAGTTAACTTTCTTGAGTAAAATCTTCCGATTTCCTAATGGCATACGCCTAACTTCATTCAACGGATGAGCATAATTCGGTCGGTCTTCATCAGTGGACCTCAACGCCTTCAGCGGCACATCAAAGTCTGAATATAGCACTAGTGGGAGATTTGATTTTATACTCGTTCAGATTTGAAATTAGTTTCAATTGGATTTGACTTTTTTTTTGCGAGAACAATTGGATTTGACTTTGGTGTTGATTTTGCAAGAATGTCTCTCTGGAACTTGAATTATCTTAGAAAACTTGGAACAAATATGATTTTCGCATCTCCTCTTGCTTGTAGGTGCTCTATCGCCGGTTGTTATAGTTAAGATATCAACCTCGCGCTGTACTCCGCGTTGCTGTCGCCTCTTGGTATGGTTGGTGCACCGAGGAGCAACATGGTAAGTTCTGTGCCATTTGCCAGTTAGTCATCGCCAACACCTCTCCTAACCCTCAGCATTATATATCCATGCTCGTTGTGGACTTGTGGAAGGTTACCGTTCAAGTCGTGGCCTCCTTGCTCATCTCTCTCTAGATGGTACAATATTAGGCTTAGCAAGTGAGACAGATGCAAATTTTCTTGCAGCGAATTCTATTCCGCTTAGAAAGATCATTCTGCTAGGCAGACGGGTATAATACGATAGCACCTAATGGACGAGAAAAGGTCGCAAAGAAAGCCTTTCTGGCACTTCCAAAACCGTAGGAACTAACAGAGCGAAGAGAAAGCAAAGAGCGAGAACTGCTATTCCGAACAGCGGAAAAGATCATACTGATGGAATTGACAACACGGGATATCCAATCAATTAAGATCCAGGTTAAAGAGGGTCTCTATCCTCCTGGCCACCTAGTAATATTCAGGAGGATACATGAGTTAAGCAAAATAGACAACAATTAATATCATTCTCTTGTTTACAGAATTTTAAGACAGGAGTTTCCAAAGAAAACAGGTGGTGCTACAGCAGATAATAGCTTGACGTCCTGTGATTGTGAAATCAGACCATGAAAAGGCCACCCAATTCAAAATAGTTACACATCACGATTTCAACACCGCCTTGTGGATCATAGTCTCCTTGTGTATTTGGTGACAACTCTTCTCAACAAGGTCAAGAAGCTTCTCAAGGTTCGATGCCCATGAGTTGAGAACACCGTTACTGTCTTGAGCTGTCCGAAAGGATACAACTCCCATCGGCCTGTCAATCTTCGCAATCAGGGACTTAGAGTTCACCATCTCTGAAAGATGCTTCTCTGCTTCCTGAATGAGAATAATGTAGGGCAAATTAGATAACAGCAGACACCATATCTTTAGAAAAGGACTGAGAAAGAAAACAAGGTGCAATACTAGGGAGAGATAGGAAATACAGACCTGCAAACTCAAGCAAAGAAGAGCCGCAAGCCTCTTGATGGTGATCCTTGAATAGTACTTCGAAACAACCAATATATTCTGAACAGAGCAAGAATTGAAATTCAATTGACAAGCATAAAGCAAAAGAACTAAATGAATATATGATAAATGCCAAATACATGTTCAATGATCCTAAGCTTCAAATCTTCCGCAGCTTTGGTGCCCAAAGCTCCTCCAAGAAAATTCTTCTCGTTCTCATATTCATCCTTGAAAAATTCCCACAAGCTTGTCCATTGAATCACCTCCATGGTAACAAGCTGCTTCAGCAGCAATCTTTTTTTCATACAAATATGGTAAAGGTAAGTGAGCGTTAGGTAAGACCATCTGAAGTAATGAGAATTTCTAATACTAAAAGCCACACAATAGTACCGGAAGTTTGGGATCTCAGAAAGATTTTTATCATCCAGAGTAGCATTGAGAAGGCTCGATTGCATTGGATCATGAGGTGCCAGCACTAAGTACCAACAGATCTTCCTAAGAACCTACAATTGAAACCAGGCAGTTAGATAACAAGTGAGGTATGCACAAGCACGCACACACACGCACGCAAGCACGCGCATGCACACACGCACATATGCAGACACACAGAGTGAGGGAGAGAGAGATTACCGGTATCCACTTTGCTTGATCTTCTTTTATAGATGGAATATCATAAATTGACTTGTAACAACGGCAGATTTCCAGATAATCATTGTTATGCAAGTAATAGCTGAGAAGAGACAATGAGAAATCATGATGGATGATTAACACCAATATCAAACATACTTGCAGTAAGTAGCAGTTTGAGAAATTAAGCTAACAAGTAATTCAAACAAGGAAACTACCAGAATGGTAGCCTAAATCATAGATTCCTCTAGTCTAAAAGTAAGGCATTCAAGCACTATCCATAAAATGACAGCAAAGGTAGGACACAATACATACATATAGGACAGCTAATGGGAAAAGCAAAGAAATTGAACAAGACTTTCCAATGGTAAAAAGTGCAGGCTGCAGCAATGACAAACAAATAGCTGTTCTGTTGAGTATTTAGACAACTTGTGACTTGTGATTTCATTTGTTTTTGCTGCTCAGGCATACAGATAACTGTATATTAAATAGTTAATAATTTTACCAGTTAGGCCACGAACTATATATTCAAGATATTTCCCTCTTCAATAAAAAGGTAGCATGAACTTGAACAAACATTACCAGAAAAGATATTTGAACTTATCATAATTTAGTACGAGCAGAAGCACCACATACCGAATCATCAGTTCATAGTAGATGCGCTTCAGCTCTAAGAGGGAAGGTATCTCCGGAGGGGCTTCCTGAACAATATTGTCACCTTCTTTTGGCTTCTTTTTTTCCTTTGCTGTATCTGCATCAAATACCCTAGGACTAATTTTCCTGGATAAAATTTGTGCTCGGACATAATCTTGACGATCCAGACACAGCCGGACCTGCAGCATGATTATAGTAAGTTTTCCACGAATCGGGCTTTTATATTATTTCAAAGCTTTCACTATTGCCAAATGACAGTGTACCTGCTCCAGAATGAATGCAATTTTCTCTGTCTTTGCCATTGAGCCAAATGTTTCAACCTGAGGATCAACTAGTTAGTCGAGAAGATATGACATAGGAAGTCAGAAAACAGCAATAGTCAATGAAGAAATTATGGTTATAGTAGATGAACTATTTGTCCTGAATTCTAGGGACTTAGCGAGTGTGAACTTACAGCAACTTCTTGCATCAAATCAGCAGCTTCATCAATCTGTCCCTGCTCCTCTTTAATCTTTGCAAGTCTTTTGATCAATCTTGCTCTCTCTATCTCCACATATATCTACAGCAATACACAACAATGAGATTTACATACATGAAAGCCAATAAATCTTACAGAAGTAAATAATCAAGTTGCTTCTCACTTTTCCAGCAGAGACGCTGCTCAATGTTTTGATAAGCTCGATACGTGAGTCAATGTCTGGTGTCAAGTCAATGTACTCCATTGCTTTCTGAACCATGGCAGTAATAGCCTGCATATAATAAAAAACCAGAAGAGTGATATATGTGCATAGTTTAAACTTAAAATTTAAAAATAACAGCAGTTGCAGACGTAACCAGCAATGTTACGATATATTGTTCGTTGTTCAATTTTTAAATAAATAAGATGAAAGATAAATATTAAGCACAATATACTGGGTCTAGCAAAACAAGGTTTCACTGTTTTGGCCCCGTGGGGAGAGAGAACTATTTGCAAAGAAAAGTGTAAGAAACCCCAGAAAAATATGCATTCATTTAGCATTCTAATTTTGGATAGCATGAAGTGATTGTGCATAAGCCTGACAACCTTGTAAAGAAATTATATAATTACTGAGGAGATTCTTGTGGTTGGAGTATTTGCATATGACTTCCAACTAACAAAGCATTGCAGACATGGGCATGAAAACAGGTATACATAAAAACTGGTGCAAGTAAACAATAACATTTAATGTTGTTTAATAATCTCTACTGCCAATACAAATAACAGTATAAAAATTGTTTGCTGATGCTATATATGTCCATTGCCATGATAAACGACCAATTGTCAATCAGTTGCTAAAATAGAATGGCTGGTAAGTTCAAAAGAATTGAACCATCTTGAATCGGTGAGTAGAAACACTACTGATAACACAGAAAAGTGCATTCAGACCAACATCATGTAGTACTAAACAAAGTGACATAAAAAAGCTCAGGACTAAAAAAAACAAATGGGACGAGTTCTTAGGCCTAGTTCTTTTCGGCTTTTAGAGCAGCTTATAGGCCAAAAAAAGCCCAAGCCGAAAAGAACTGGAAAATTATGAAGTTTCTCTCAGCAGCCCATGCCCGGATTCCCGTTGGCCGTAATAAGCCAGCCCAGAGAGGCTTCCCGAGCTTCTCATTTTTTCTATTTGGATTTTACCCTTGAACTTGCTCAGTTATTTACACCGCATTGCCACCGCGTACCGGTTCGTTCCATCTAACAGAGAGAACCCCATTGCCACTGCGCATTGCTCATCCCGCAGTTCCCGCTTTTCGTCCCGACGCACTAGGGTTAGCCGCCGCCGCACCCTCGGCCGCCCAATTGACCGGCGCCCTCCGCCGAACGAACTCGGCCGCTTGACGCGCCCTCCACCCACGGTGTTCGTCCGCCCGACGCGCCCGCCTCCCTCTACCCGAAGCCACGGAGCTCCATGGACCCGACGCCGCCGGTGCGCTCGTCCACGCGACGCAGCCCTCCGTGCTCCGCCACGCTCCATCCGCCGCCCTCGAGCCGACGAAGCTGCTGAGCTCCCTGCACCAGACGCCGCCGCCGCGCTCCGGCTCCTTTTCCCCTTTCCTCCACCGCCGGGGATCGACGGGCTGGTTCCCCCTCGCCGGCGAGATCCCCTTCGGCTCCATCCTCTTCCCCAAGCTCTCCAACGCCACCGAAGGCTCCGCCTCCGCCTCCTCAACCCGAGCGCCACCGCCCAGCACCAGCCCAGGCCGCCCCGTCCGGCACCGCCTCTAGGAGCACAGCGCAGGTTGTGTTAAAAAAAAATTTGTCTGCACTTTTTTTCGTTCAGACAGTGAAGCAATGTGATTATTGATTGATTGGGAACAATATTTGTTGATTGATTGCAAACAATATTTGTTGATTGATTTCAAATAGCGTTGAAGTCAGTAACATGACGTCCATGTTAGCTCAGGATTACTAATGCCGGGTAAATTGGTTGTTGTTCTATCATATGGTAATTTTGTTTACTTTTGGTGAGGGTGGCTGCTATGCAACGGTTGGCCTTTCGAAAATGTTTCACGGGTTGCATATGTTGTTACTACTAGTTGTGTGCAAATCAAATTGGAGGTGGTTTAGCTTCTGGATTAATTTTCCAGTTATTTGCTGAAATTATTGTAGTAGTTGAGAAGTGTTGAGACAAATGTTTAATGTTGCAAAACAGTACGAAATAACTCAATGTCAGTTAGTCAGGACAGAATTTCAGTCCAGGGGCATTACAGACTTTTTATCAGACAACTCAGACAATAAGCTCAGACGATAGAAGCCGAAAAGAACTGGACTGCAGTTTCTCAAGGGCTTCTTTCCACCGCTGACTTCTGTGGGTAGAGAAGCTTAAGCCGTTTCTGGAGAAGCTTAAGCTGAAAAGAACTGGCCCTTAATCTTGTTCCCTTGCTTGTTGATTGTTTCATAAGTACATAAAAATATGTAATGAGAATAAAACAATTAAACAGAACAAATCAGTCTGTATTCCTTGACCCTCATCTAAAGACATGATTTTTGGAATAATGATGTTCACCGCAAGGAGTAATGTTACAAGGCAATATGACATGTATCCTATATTGCACCTTACAAATGCGGCAAATATCACATTACATCAAGGCATCAAACTAAATAAAACATATTTGACACCTACTTCCTTCAAGCAACTCTAGTGCTGGAGAAAAAATGATTTATTTTATTTTATTTTTTGTGGGTGGAAAATTAAATCTTGTAACAACCCTCTAGTTTAGGAGAAATCAGCTAAAACTTTAAAAAAATATTTAAAGTTAACGCCAACAGAAAATAGACTACGGTAATCTAGCATGACAACATAGAACAGCGGCTATATGCTGTTTCCTTCAATCACGTGTGCTCGACGGAAAAAAATTAAAAGAGGGGTAGATGCTCGCGAGCTGGACCTGCTTGAGCTGACCCCTCCGCTTCGAGAGGACCACGATCTGGTCGTTGAGCGTCTTCCACGCGCCGGCCTTGTAGCAGAGCTCGACGATGTCGACGGCGGCTTTCCTCGTGCCGGCCACATCGCCGCCCAGCCTACACTGCTTCTCGACGTTCAGGAGCGACTCTATTGCCGCGTCGAGGTTGCCCTCCTGCATCATCATCCACGCAGTAACAGCAGCGTCAAGTCGCAAGGCAGCAGATCAATCAGCACGAGATCCAAAACCCTAGGCACGGAGGGGGGGTGGCCGGTGGGCGAGCATCCCAAACCCTAGAGCAGCTTGCGGAGAGGCGGGGAAGAGGAGGAGGAGAGTTAGGAGGGGGAGGACGAGCTCACCATGGCCGGATCTCTAGGAGGCGACGGCGGTGGAGGAGGAGGCGAGGAGATAGCGGCTTCTGATTTCGCTTTGCTTGCGGAGAGGGCGAGCCCACGGGCTCGAGTCGGGCTCGTTTTGTGCCTCGAGTTTGAGATCCACGTTCCCGTCGTCGGCCACGTCGCGTACGCATCAGCAAAACCACATACATGTCAGCAAAACTAGTCTCTAAATTATCTTAGAATCTAAAATAAACTGATTTTAAATGTTGAGGGTCTAAAAAATCTGGGTTTACAATTGAGGGCTTAACTCGAATCTTACACCTAGTAAAATAGACATTTTTTCATGGTATTAATGTAGACTGTGATGACTGCTTCCAACATTTACATGAAAGTTAACCAACGGTTAAAAGGATGAAAGAAGAAACGTCATTGTTGGTAGGGAAGGAAATACTTCTAAAGATAGTAGCACTAGCTATGCCATCCTATGCTATGTCAATTTTTAAATTGCCAAAACAGATCTGTAATGAGATCATTGATTTAGCGGGGCGACAATAAATTAAACAAGCGCAAGCATTGGTTTACGTGGTGGAAGATGTGTATTTCAAAGAAGAAGGACAGTATGTGATTTAGGGACCTTCACGGCTTTAATCTTGCTAAAACAATGTTGGAGGCTAATTTCGAACCTAGAATCTCTGTGTGCACTTGTCTTAAGCGTGAAGTACTTTCTGAAGGCTCGTCTAAAAAAGGGATCGTCATTTATTTAGCATAGTAGTGTGCAGTAGGCCGTGACACCGTTTTTATGACATAATAATGTGTTAACAGTTTAGGAGTCCAGCTGGTTGGGCTTCTAGGGAAAGGAGTACTCCTGAAGAGTTATGGATGATAGATACTGGAGACGATTTTTTCCTGTATTTTTGAAATTGTAGACCGATCTGCAATGCTTTCATTCTTAATACACTTTTTGTTTAATCATAAATGCGGATATATATGTGTCCTAAAAGAAGTCAGACATCGCATTCTGCTGCTATGATGACAGAACTAATTGATGATCCTGTGAAACTTTCCTATGCAAACTTGAAGCCAATCCTTTGTTGAAACGTCCTTCAACATTGATAGAAGAGTATTTCCCATTCTGCTTTTAGCATACTTCTCTTGCTTGGTTATATGTTTATTGTTTTGTCTCTCTAAAATGTATAAATATTTGCCTTATGTTTGTTATGTTTTGTGATTAACAGCACCTCCTTTTGCTGACTTTTGTTCAAAGCACTACTAATAATATATGCCTTTCTTTTTTAGGGATAAAAGGGAATTAAGGAGAGCCAAAGTAGAAACTACAGAGGTTATATTTAGAAGTTTCAAATTTTCCCTAAATAAAAAAGTTCCTTTTTGCTTGTGAATGAGAATTAGATGACCAGGTATCAATTAAGCATTGTGGACTGCTACCTTTTTTTTCCTTTACAGCTTTGCAACTATCATGCAGAAAATATGATAGCTCATAAGGATGAGATAAACTCATGCCAGGACAGAATCTTGTTTGGTACTGAAAAGGAAAAGAAGCTTTTGTCAAAGGCTGCTAAAGTAAGTTCATCTTAAATTGTGTTATGAGTGTTGTTTATTTATCTGATGCCAGTTGCATCGACAAAAAAAATTCTTTTATGTATATGAAATATTTCTCCACTGGATTGTCTTAGCACATGACACATGCCTTTTTGTTTTGTTTTCTGGCTTTTCCCCTTGTATTTTGAATCTGATGTGAGTGCCTTTATTCATCCAAGTTTTTGTGGCCTCTAAGATTGAAGTGATGTATCGACGATCGGTAAATTGTCGATCTTACATCTATACATGGTGAAAAGAGTGATGGTAGGGGACACCAGTCGTACCAAGTCAAGTCGCCGAGAGTCAAAGATTTATATAGGTTCGAGTCTCCTTGAGGATAATAACTTTATGTCATGTGTGTTTTATATTGATCTCGAGACATGGTACAAAGGGAAAACTAGTCAAGATGGGATCTACAACTAGTCAGATGTCAATGTCGGGGTGTGTCTTCCCTTTTATTTGGCTCAGAAGTCTCCTCGAGTGGGATTTGTATGGCTTCATGTGTTGATTGTTCGTCTGTAGGCGTCCCTCCTTTGTAGGTCCTTCTGGATCCTTATATAAAGGGTATTCCATGCCTGACACGGACTCTTCTCCGAGTTGGACTCATGTCATCCTTAAACGTAGAGATATGCTTCCTTGTTTAAGGGGTATCCGGACACCTACAGATAGTTTCCTTATCTTCCTAGAATCCCTCTTGGATACGATTGTTGCTCTAGGTATCTAGAAGACTCCTACGGTATCGTATACGGATACAGTTATCGTATGCAGTAGAGTTATAGTATACCCATCGTCATGATGGTTTGCAGCATTACCTCTCTCTTTGTACCTCTCTCTTTGGTATGTATTGCATGCATAAAAGTTTGACGCCCATGATATTTGTAGTTATTCTTTTAAGGAATATTGAGAATAAGAAATACATACTTGGGAACGTTCTAAAATATTAGTGAATTCTCATGAATATCTAGATATTTCCATTGAAGAAACTAGATAAAATTCTTCGTGGTAAAGTAAGAATATCTAGAGACTATGATATTTTCTATGAAGATTAAGAATATCTAGAGACTAGGATATTTTCTATGAAGATTCTAGGATAGATTATTCGGCATGCTTCATGGCAAATGTTAGAGAGTTATAGAGATAGAGATATTTGTAAGGAATACTCTAGAGCAAATATATTTTATATTATAGGGTTTGGATTGTACCACATGGCAACAATCCAACGGTCTTGTAATCATATAAATAGGGATCATGTGGGGACCCAAAATCTATAACATGGAACTTTAAGTGGAATCACCCGTTAAGTCAAAACGTCAACCACGACCTCAACCCTTGAGCACAAATTCCAAGAGGATTGGAATGATATGGCTTTGAATAGCCCAAGATTTCAACCGTGAACTCTTTTCGGCAAATTAATACACAGATTAAGTAGGGTGATATGGTCTCCTCACCCTTTTCTCATTGAGACGAAACTTCAATCCTAGACTCATCCCGGTATTTCAATGCTTGGCTGGAGTAGGATAATATAGCTCCCAAACTCTCAGTGAAAGGGTCACTTCACAGGGATGATAACCTAATAATTATATATCATAGACTCTGAAACCCTACCTGTATCACGTGCTTAATAATCATACACGCATGGCACGTGAGACAGGCAAGAACAAACTAGTATCACAACATAGCCCTATAGCATCCAAGGGTAAACTTCAATAATAAGAGGCTCTTACAACGAGCAAGTTTAACAACTAGATGCACACATGGTCAGGTGACCACGTACGAACACAGCAGAAGTGTATTAGCAACTCAAACAGTTGCAAAGTTAACAAATACCATAAGATGGATAAAAAGTAATATCAGAGTAATACCATCACCTTTCCGGATCGCTACCTGGGATCCCCTAAATTGAGGCGTTGTCGAAGACGATCTTTCTCGTAGAGGGCTAACTGAGTGGACAATCCGAACATAATAACAGCAAAATGAGTACAAAAATTGTACTCCGTAAGACTTACGGGAAATTAATAATAGATGCACAAGGTATCAAAGGAGGATATTTGTGAACTAATTTGCATAAAGCCAGTTTCTACTTTTCATTACTTTAGATAGATGTAAATCGACTACTAGAGCAATTCATAAAAGGGTAAACAAGCGTGCTCCAAAAACTAGTATAGAGCTTCCATCCACAATCAGCTTAATACCACTTGACTCTTCCTTGACCACCCGGGAAGAAGTAGTCACTAGCTCCTCTAAAGTAAAGTTGGCAAATTTTAGAGTAACGTTGGAGTTGTCTAATTCGATGCGGATTCTCACCAAGCTATTCATAACCGCGGACACGGCTATTCTAATAGTTCACATCCTGCAGGGATGTACATCTTTACCTACATGTACTAATCGACTCCTAATGCCACCGGGTTGAAACACTTCACGAGGTGTGCTGGCGGAGTGTAATCAAACACGACCGTTACAATGCTTTCGACCTTAGGTATGAGCCACTCTAATGGCCTAATGGGCTAGTCCGTGGACACTAGTCCTGCCGGTACCCTGACACGGTCCCAAAAGTTATAGCAGGTGATACATCCTCGGTTCCGGACCATGTGTAACTCTTACACTTATATTGAGCACCATATCACATCATTTTTCACCCACCCGACAAATGGAAACGGCAAACTATGCAGCTCATACACTAAGTCTAGGTAAATTATTTAATTGTGGATGGCCCATTATTCCACCCATGTAGAAGTATGCAAATCTTGGATCAAAAGGACACCGGGAACCGGTCCTTGTGGGAAAAATGAGATAAACCACCATGCTCCCAGCTATAGCCTCTCGTCTAAGCCCAATGAGTATTAGTCAATTCATTAATTACTTCCTAGTAGTCTCGAAACCATACCACACTTAACCCATCCATCAAATGTTGACTTCTCCGTCATCCTAGAAATTATGACTTTTGCATGTCTAAGCAGGGCTAAGCATGAATTACCACAATAAGTAGACTTAGAGTTTGACTGATCCAGTATAGTTAGGTTGGGAGTGGTTGCATGGCTTTTCAGGTTACAAGGTAGCTCGATGCAAAGAAGATAGGACAATAACTACTTATCGGAAAAGTAGAAGTTGAACACATGTGATATAAAGTGTGAACACAAATAATAACTTGGTAAATAATAGGAATTTTCAATTGTTCAAAGAAGGGCTGCTTGCCTTGCTAGGCATGATCTGAGATCGTCACAAACGGTTGCCCACAACTCACATAAACTCCGGTGTCTATCCCGAAAAAGCAAAAACATTGGAAAAGGCAATACAATAAGTAATGATTGAACCGCAGCATGATGATGGCATGAAATACATGTCATGGCATGATATGCTTGAAACAAGAACTAATGCAACATGAATCGATTTAATCGGAGCTCAGATGCTTTAAGCATCGCATTCTGACAGATTTCTGGTGAGAGGGAAATAATTGGATTTGTTGAATTAATCACGTTCATTTTATTGGTGATGCAAACATGTACCAAAGTGGCATGGATGAGAAGTAATCGTTTTTAGGAACATGTGGGTATATCATTCATGTTTTTCAGATGGATGTGAATGAATCATGATATTTCCAATCTGTCATGTCTTTTAAAGAGGTTTTATGTAAATCTAGAAATGCAATATCGATTTAAATAAATAGAAAAACACTTTTAGGTTTGTTGATATATTAACAGTATATGGCCGGTGAGCTAGGGTTAAAGTTCATTTAGTTACTTTCGATTGGTTATACACATTGGGCCCACATGGAACTAATTAATTCAAACATCGAATGAAATTAATATATGTTTAACTTTAATCAACTAGATGGGTCAGCGCATCATGCAAAGGCTAGAGGTCTAGACAACCTTATTACGGCATGGGGCCCACACGTCAGCCGATTCTCCCCCTTTCTCTCTTTCTCCTTCTTTCTTTTCTTTCTTTTTCTCCTTTTCTTCCTTTTCTTTTTCTTCCACCCGTCCTGTCACCCGCATACTCTCCTTCTCTCCTTACCCGCTTGGTTCCTCTCCCGAGCGCCACTCGATCGCGCCGCCGTTCCCATCGCCTACGTCATCGCCACATCCATTGTTAGCGAGGGCTTCCCGACACTCCGCCCCCGGCCTCCTCTTTCCTTCCCCCAACCTCTGCTCATCTTCCGCCTCCTGCTCGCCGAGCGCCAATTGCGCCGCTACTACTCTTGACACCAGCGAGTGCCTTGGGCTCCTTTCTTCCTCCTGTGCTGACCCTCTTCCTTCACTGCCCTTCTCCGCCCCGGATGCACCTCCGCCTCGAGCCCTAGGGCTCAAGTTTTGGCTTGCCGCCATGGCCCTTGATTTGCCACCGCCTGCGCCAGCCTTGCTCCAGTCGCCCTAAGGCTCGGCGCCTCCGTCTTCCAACGCGTTGTCCCCGACAGCCGGTGTTGCTGCCACCTCTGCACAGCCGCCTACTCATCGCCCCTCCCGATTGGCTCATCTCTGGCCACCGCCCGGGATGGCAACGGCTGGTGTTGTAGCCCGGCATCGCCGGTGCTCCACCAGCTCGCCTCCCGCCAGTGGTGCGCCATGATCGTTTGTGCCGTCGGCCTCCTCCTTCGGTAAGTCTCCTGCGCTCCCCTTTCCTCTCCTTCGTTCTAGGGTTTCGCCACGGATGGTCCGATTGCTCCCGTTGTTTGTATACACATATGCATTCTATTGTTCTTTCCTTAGTAGAGGTAATATGAGCACTCGGCTACTACTCACTTGGCTTTTCTAAACTAGTATTTGTGCAATTCAGATGGTGCTACTGGATGCTTTAACAAGTTGTCGTGCAGCGCGTATATTATTCTCCTAGTGGTATCATTAACAATATGCCCATTACTAAGGTTGTAGTTCTAAAAACTGATGAGAACATATATTGCTTAATTTCTAGTTTGTTTCTGTGATGGTTAAATTGAGAAAAGGTATTTGAAAAAGGTTAAGAACATATTCTATCTAAATCCTTAGCTTATTCTTATGTTCGGTGCATATATAAATGTCAGTTTATTGAATTGAAGAACAGATACTCAAATTGATCTTTAGCTAGGTAAGGATGAGGTCTTGCATCCAGGTATAATCATATATGTTTGTGTGCTTAAAACTGTTGAGAACAAACGTTGCATTTGCTCTTTAGCTTAATAATTGTGATGATTAAATCTGAGGAAATAGAGGTTAGAGAAAGGTAGAACTTGATAGGAACATATGCTTATTTAAGTTGTGGTGATATATACATATATGATTGCATGCTTAGACTATTAAGAACATATACTACATTTGATCCTTTCTAGCTAATGATGATGCTCTGTATTTGAAATGCGTTGCATGCCTTTATAGGATTAAAATGATAAGAACAAATGCTGCCTTGATATATATATTCTTCCTTTTATGATGATGAATTATGAGAAAGAAGAATAGAAAGAAAGTTAGGAATCTGGTAAGAACATTTGCTTCACCTTAGCTGCCTAAAGCCCTGTGATGAAACTAGACTCCGAGGGTGAAAGGACCGAGATGCCGACTAGAGGGGGGGGTGAATAGTTGGCTTATAAAATTTCCTCTTTTAATCTTCTGTTTAAGTTATCAGATTAACTTCACAAGTTAATAGTGGACAGCTGTGACACAGGTGAGAGACACAGATGAAAACTATGTATAAATTAACACACAGGTGTCACAGAGGTGAAAGATACAGGTGAAGAGATAACCTGACACAGGTGCTCTACTTAGACTAACTGTGACACAGGTGCTAGCACAGGTGAATACAAGTGAATGAAACAGCTGAGTAACAGATGATCACACACAGGTATAAAGGTAATCTAGCACAGGTGAAAAGGTAAGCTTAGCAGATCAAGTCTAAGAGACACAAGCAGGTAAGTATGAGCAAATATGCATGCAATACAGGAAGTAAGGAGACTCAGAGGATTTTCACCGAAGTTCCCAACTCTTTGCAGAGAAGGTACGTCTCCGTTGGAGAGACCACTCCTAAGAGTTGGCCAGCACTGAATCGTGCTTGTTCTCTGAGTACCTGATCTTTCAGGACTCTTCCTTTTGCTTGTGGAGATCCTTTTGCCTTGCAGCAGGTAGACCTCAGAGCACCTTCACAAACTACTGGTTCAGCCCACACAAGTTTGGGTGATACCAGCAACTCCTACACCCGTCTAGGAGCAGACAAACTCCAAGAGTAACAGATGATCCAGCATCAATCTCTTGGAGGAACATTTGCTCGTGCTCTAGCTCACAAACCCACTCGAACTAACCCTTAGGCGCTTGGCTCTTGTGGAGTGGTTGGAGGCTTTGCAACGGTCGTATGTGAATCACTGATTTGAGCAAGGTTGAGGACAGAGTCCTCCCCTGGTCCCCTATATATAGGGTCCACAGGCACCTGACCGTTACCATGTTGCCACGTAGGATTAAGTGAGCCACCGGTGTCAACCACCGGTGACACAGCTACACCTACGCCCAACTGTACCCGGCTCAGGCAGACCGACACCTGTGTCACCGGCGGCACACACAGGTGAACCCTCAGCTGATAGCAGCACTACTCAGCCCGGTCCTGGCACACTACATGCCCTCAGCATACTCTACCTAAGCTACCTGAAAAGGAGAGAGCCTCCGATAGACCCCTGACACAGCAGACCCTATCGCAGAGCAGTTCCCTTAGCTTTTACAAGCTCTCTCCCGGTACAGAGGTGTACCTGAGTCATAGAGCAGAAGACCACCTGTGACACAGCTGTGTCACACAGGTGTCTAAGGCTTTAGGGTTTTCACACAGCTACATACTTTTGTGCAAAGCTATTGACACAGGGCAATTGGCCTCAAAGCACCAACCCCCTTGACCAACACTCTGAGCAATGAGCAAGATTCCCTTAGACAACTGCTACTATTTCATCCCTCTTGATAGTACGGGTGGTTCCTATGGACTCAAAGAAACTAGCAAACCTAGGCTTCACTTGCCACCAGCTGAAGTCACGGCTCTTGACGCATCAAGCCACCATCACCTTGCTTGCATCTCCCTGCACAGCACCGGCTTCTTCTCAGCTGTGACACAGCTGCCTAGCACAGCCATCTCTTTGTTCTTGAACCCACCATGTACCTTTTTGGTGGCCATCCTTCTCTGGATAGCCCTTCATCATGGAACCTGTAAGATCTGCTTACACTCAAATGTAAACATTAGATTCCAGTTTAGGTTGCCATTAACCATCAAAACCAAATTAGGGCCTAAATGCTCTTTCAGAGGGCCCTTCTTTCCTCCATCCCTACTCCTCTTCCACTTGAGCTCCTTCTTGGCTGCTCCTGGTTCTTGGCCTCTTGGAGCTTGGTTTCCTGATGGCTCCTGTTCTTGATCCATGATGATCTTTTGACGATGGTGGTCTCGATGGTGGCATTAGTGGTGATGGTGGCTGTGAATGGTGTTTCGGTGGTTGCTGCTATGTTATGATCTTTTGGCCTTACAAAGATTTTATGGAGTCGCTTGCGTTTGGTGGCAAGGCAACCACCTCCTGCTTGCGCTATTCGGCTGTGTTGATCCCTTTGCTAAAATTGGGCTACTGGATAACTATTGCAGCCATTTGGGTGAGCTCCGCTGACCATTATACTAAGGCTTGGACTGTGGTCAATCATAGTGGTTGTTGGTTATCCCCTTCGATGGATGGTTGATGCCTATTAAAAACCATTTGATTTCTTTTCAAAAGTCTTTCTCAAAAACATATTTCAAAGGAGGCATTGTATATAAGTAGTATATGAAAAGAAAAGATATTTTGTTACCCTCACCTCTCTTCTCTAATTATACATATATGTTTTTAGTTTTGTCCAATAGGGGTCTTAGTCATGTGTAGGGATGTAAATGGTACGGATAATTTCCGCTCCGAATCCACATTCGTATCCGTTTTTGAGGATATGGTACGCAATTTTAGAAATCCGCCGGATACGAATGCGGATATGGATATTGGTCAACCGGATATTCAGCGGATATGGTAGAGGATATGGTATTGCTAATATCCGATGGATATAGGATATCCGGCATTTTTTGTGGATTATCCGAAGTCCTCTAATCGGATTATCAGATATAATTAGCCCAGCCGGCCAGCCCAAATGCTCAATCAGTCCATTGGTAGGCCCTTCAAATATAAACAAAATGAAATAAAATAGGGGAGAAGTTAGCTAGGCAAGTATGTCCGATTACCTCTTGATCTTTGCTGCTATTTTTATTTATTCTTTTTGCAAAGTGCCATACAATATATTTTTTTGAAATTGCATGCTGCCGATACATAGGACAAGAAAGGAATGGATATTGAATAATGAGACTGATCAGCTGGATTAGGAGAAAACAACTTAGGTATGCAGTAATATTCTAACTATTTCATTCTCCATAACTAATAATCAATTATTACTTTGATTGTGAAGTGTGGCATGTGACTATCTCTCATCATTCTCACAGGAAGTCACAAGTGGACTGAAAGAATGTCATGTTGAAGTTAAGGGTGTGAGATCGGCTTCTACTTGGGCGGTTGCTTGCTTTTTAATAAAAAACTACAATAGAACCTTGAATTTAGTACTATTTAACAACTTAAGTATGATCTTTTTGGTGTAATGCTATTACCACTTTATCGGTATTAAACATTTGCACTATTACCTATTGTTATTGCCATGTTGGTGTGAGTTGTCACTTTGAACGCTTGGCCATTGTCTAGTGTTATGCGATTGGACAAATTTTTTGTTCATGTTGTTTGCATGCTGGAAATAAAATACCGGCTCTTTACGTGTATTTATCCGATATTTTTTGTCCATTTCTAGTCTGAGTCTGCTTCGTTTCCGTTCCGAATCCGTGGTCCGATATAATCCGCATTCGAATCCGCATCCGGTCATTATCCGCTCCGCTCCGAATCCGGCAAAAAATTGTCGAACCCCAGAATTCATAACAGAGAGGCTTAAGAGAAACCACCCGCTAAGTCGAAACGTCAACCCCGACCTCAACTCCTGGGTGTCAATTCCAAGAGGAGTGGAGTGATATGGCTCCGAATAGCCCGAGACGTCAACCCCAAAGCTTACTCTGGCAAGCGCACAGAGTAGTAGGGTGATATGGTCTCCTCACTCTTGTCCTACCGAGCCGGAACATCAACCCCGAACTCGTCCCGGCAAATTAATGCACGGCTGGAGTAGGGTGATATAGTTCCCAATCTCTCAGTAGTAGAGTCGCTTCACAGGGGTGATTAAACTTAATGACTCTATGATATAAACCCTAAAGTCCTACCCACAACATGCGCTTCATCACATACACGCACGGCACATGAGTGGGCGAAAACAACCAGATCTCATAGCAGTGACTCTACGACAGAAACTGCAATATTATAAGTTTGAAACTTAACAAACATATATACACACAGCGGAAGAGTTTATAAGGCTACGAAGCCAAACAGAAGGGCCAAAAGTGGCAACGGAAACAAACCAAAATACCAACCCAGGGCAGGATCACTGCCTGGGATTCCCAGCGTCTAGGCGTCGTCGGTATCGATCTCTAAATAGAAACCACCCTCCGAAGGGGTGGGTTCCTCTGCAACAAAATAACAACAACAGCAGGGTGAGTACAACATTGTACTCCGCAAGACTTACAGTGCGGAAATAGTAGTGATTGTGCCAGGTATCAACAAAAGGGTAATTGTGGACTAATCGGAAAGCCAAGTTTACCTTTTCAATAACCATAAGTAGATTGAAATGCGACTACTAGAATACCTTTTCAAAGGGGACGAGTCGACACTTCGCGAATATTCCTTACTGCAGATCACCACACCTGTAAAACCCTCGACCCATCCTCAACCACCCTGGGAGGAAGCTGTCGCTACACCATCCTTAGAGTTGGCAAGTTTTAGAGTTGGTTATAGTTATCTAATTCGATGCAAAATCTTACCAAGTTGTCCATAACCGCGGACACGGCTGTTCAACAGTTTTAACCCTGCAGGGGTGTACATCTTTACCTACACGTATCGATCGTCTCCTAGTGCCATCGCGATTTACACACTTTCACGAGGTGTGCTGGCGGAGGGTGATCGAACACGACCTTTACAATGCTTTCGACCTAGGTATGAGCCACCCGTACGGGCTAGTCCATGTACATCAGTCCGGCCGTAACTACGACACGGTCCCATACGTTGTAGCAGGTGATACATCCCCGGACTCGAACCGTGTGTAACCCTTACACCTATATTGAAGCACCACACCACATTCCTTTTTCCACGCACCCAGTACACGAAAACGGCAACTATGCGGCTCATAGTATAAGTCTAGGCAAATTAGTTAGTCGTGGGTGGTCCATTATCCCACCCGTGTAGAAGTACGCAAATCTTGGCTCGAAAGGACACCGAGAACCGGTCCTTGCGGGAAAACGAGACAACCCACCATGCTCCCAGCCATGGCCTCTCGTCTAAACCCAGATATGATTAAGCCAATTCATTAGTTATCCCGGTGAACACCCACCTACCATGTAACCCATTCCCAGTGTTGATTTATCTGCTATCCCAGGAATTACGACTTCTACAAGTCTAAGCATGTCTAAGCATAAATAGCATAATAGCATTCGAACAGTGGATACTAGACTACGCTAGATGGGTTAGGTTAGTGGTGGAGCTGTTTAAGCGACAAGGTGAGTCGTATTCATCGGACTAGGGCTTTTCTTAGCGGAAAAATAGCAGTTGAACGCATGTAATAATGAATTTGAAAACAACTAATACTTTGCAAATAGTAGGAGATTTGCAACGTGACCAAAGGGGCTGCTTGCCTGGTTGCTCTGCAACGAAACCCTGCTCTTGTTCGCGACTATCGTCCTGTGAATCCTCCGGCTCTATCGAGGAAAAACGGAAACACCGGAAACAAGGGCATAATCGTAAATATCAAAATGCACAACATCAGCATGAGATGCAATGCATGCCATGACGAAGAGGATGCAAAATATAGACTAATGCAAGTGGAATCAATTTAATCGGAGTTCGGACGCATAAAATGTCGCGATCCGAAAATCCTCCGGCTAATCGGAAACCCTAATTTGAGTTTTTAGCAAATTGTATTATTCCTAGCATGCAAACATGGATGGAAATGATGTTTTTGAATAGATTTCATTTTTCTGAACATTTTGATATATTATTTGCATTTTTCTGATTTAAAATGAATTTTCTATGAATTTTACAAGATTTAAACCATTTTTCACCCCTTTGTTGTATTTTTCTCAGCAAATATAACATTTAACTAATTAAAATTCAATAAATGCTGACGAGTAGGCCCCACTGGTCTAATATTGACCCGTTTGACCGAGACATTGACATATGGGACCCACCTGTCATAAATTTTCCTTTTTCTTTTCATTTATTCTTTTAATCTTGACATGCGGGGTCCACACGTCATAGAGACAAATTAAACGAAGCATTGATTGCACTGTTAGCTAATGATTAGAGCCATTAAACAGCCGGATTAGCATTAAACATGCTCATTAATGAGTCTGAACATTAATACACAATCATCAGATAATAATTACATTCTTAACCGCAGATCAACAATTAATCTGACGGTTAGCATTCACTCCCAAATTGATTACAGATAATAATTAATGTGAAAAGATTAATACTCAATACTCTCGTTAATTAGGTCCTAAGGACCCCATTAACTGGGCACTAATGCCCCTGCTGACCGGTCGGCAACCGGCCGTTGGCTCGGGCCGGTCGGGTGAGGTGGCCGCCGGCGGTGGAGCGGCCGGGAAGGGGGCCAAGGCGGAGAGCTAACGACGGCGGCGGCTTACCGGAGCTCCGGCGAGAGCAAGGGCGGCGACGGCGAGCTTCGGGGCGGCGCCACCGGAGCACGGGAGCGGCGGACCGAGGACTTGGCGTGGGGGAACTCGGCAAGGAGCCGAGCGAGCGGCGGCGGGAGGCAAGCTCCGGCGAGGTGCGGGAGGGGTGGTGGGCTCGGGATCTGGTGAAGGAAGGCGGCGTCGGGTTGGGGGTGGGAGCAAGGCGGCGGGGGATGCTTCGGTGAGAAGGGGAGCTCGGCCCGGGGCGGTAGAGGAGGCGGTAGCGAGGCGCGGCGGCGAGCTCGACGGGAGGGCGGAGGAGCGGCGGTGGGATGGGGCGGGGTGTGGGGATTCGGGCGGCGCGGTGAAGGGCAAAGCCGAGCGGCGGGAGGGAGCTTGGGGAGCCGGGTGGAGCAAGGGGCGGCGCAAGGAGAGCGGCCGGGCTCGGGCTTGGCTCAGGGAACCGAAGGGGAGGGGGGTGGCGACTGACCGGCGGGAGCAAATGCTAAGGGGGGGGGAGGCGAGCATGCAGCAGGAGGTGGCAATGGGGAGAAGAGGAGGCCGCCACGGGGGCTTGGGGCACGGCAGCCGAAGCTGCTGGTGGCGTTGGGTGGCAGGGGAGATAAGGCAGGGGGCGGCGGCTTAAGGAAGAAGGAAACCGGGGGTGCGAGCGGGCCAAGGCAAGGAAAATGGGCCGGTGGAAGGGCCCATTCCGGGGAGGAAGATTAGGCTTAGATTTTCATTTTCTTTTTGTTTGCATTTCAAATTTCTGCTTTAGAATTTCAAACAACTCCCAAATCAATTCAACCTCTTTTCAGCAACTCAAAAGAAACCCTAACTGATTCTTTCCCATGTTTGCTCCTAAGCTTTTAAAAAGGACCACATAAAGCAAGCCCCGAGTACGAGGTTCAAGATATATTGGATCGAAGTTTCAAAATTCATCGAATCCTTTATGCAAGATTTGGGATTTTGACGAGCATTTCAAAAATTCAAAAACTTTCTCACTTTTACGGTTCCTATGATCATGCCATGAAATGCATATGATGCACATTACATTATTAGTAAACTTGGGGACGTTACAAAAATATATGGTAAAGGATATGGAAAAAACATTATCCGATCCGATCCGATCCGTTTACATCCCTAGTCGTGTGGCCCTCGGACACTTTTGAAAAGAAAGGTGTTTTATTAACTTATTTTGAAATCTAAAAGCTATTTAGGTTCCACCTTGGTATTATTTTGCCCCCGTGATTAATTTTGCGGGTATAGACGAAACTGTGCCAGTGGGACCACCTTATTTCAAAATAAAAGATCTTCACAAAACCTGCCTCCTACAGCAAAATGGCACAACTCGACGATCTCAGACGAATATGTCTGAAGATTCGACGAGTGCCAATCTTTCAACCCACAACTAGGGTTTAGTCAAGAATTGGTGATTAAGTATAGATTGTTGTATAGGTAGAATTGCATATGGTGTACTCTTCTTTTATTATTCTTGTGCGTCCATCAATTGTAGTTGTACTATGTTATTATTTCTTCTTTTTGCATCTTGTAATCAATTATTGTAAACTTGGAAGGATATTCTCCTGATTCAATAAAGTTTAATCTTCAAATGTTTACATGTGCTTGTATGATATATCTGCAATGCATGACATGTATGAGATGTATGCGCAGTGCAATAATCCTACTAGCATTAGTAACGTGGTACGATAGAATCAACACAACTCAGCAAGGCGAGTTGTGTCTACATCCTCTCACGTTACTTCCACTAGGTTTTAATGGTTAGGGTTCTCATGATGCATATTATGCTACAATCTATAGCAAAAAGTTTTAAAACTTACTCAATTTTGGTGACCTACACACTGATACAAGTTGCAAAAACCAGGATGTTACAGATCCATCCCCTCCCCATGTATAAGGAAGAAATATTAAGCCACCACAAGTCATATGTAGTCCTAGTGAGTGGCATTAGGTGAAGTGATAGGTTAGCATTCAAAAAATTTCTATTGTTTTTACAAAATTAATTATCCGAAGATTAATTAAGCTAAAATTAGGGTAAGTGACTAAATTAATCAAAGTTAACTTACCGAGTACCAAATTTTGGTAAGAATTAACTAGGAAGCCAAGAAATGTTTAATATTATTTAAAAAATTCATTGTTTGTGTTGGGTCAATCATAACGATTGCACTCTCTTTTCATATTAGTCTGTATGCTAATGTTTTCTACAAGTGGTTAGGTACAAGATTGAGAAGTTTGTAGAGGTCTCAGACCACGAGAAGCAGCATATTCCCAAGTACTTGGACGAAGCGGAGATAATACTCACAAGTTTTAGAGTATCTGAGGAGTATTTAGGTATTTTGCCCCATGAGATCTATGTATTTTGCCCCATGAGATCTATCGTCACATGCCATCGGAGAAGAACAACGAGATTGGAGATGTTCCTCATGCCGGCCATGTCGCCAGCCAGTCGCATCGTCATCTCCACATTGAGGAGCAAACCAATAGCCGCGTCGAGATCACTGCCCCCACTCTCCTGCATCCACGAGGTAACAACAGGGTGAGATACAGCCGGAACCCTAGGAAACGTGTCAAAGAGGCGGGGAAGGGGAGGAGGTGGGGAGGCAGGAGAGTGAAGCCCACCATGGTTGGAGTTGCGCGGCGATGGGGTTAGTCAGATCTAAGGATCGTTTTCTGCGGTGAGCAGAGAGAGGATAGTGGGACTTGTGGTGTCGAGTGTGGTGGGCCGCGATGAAAGGATGGCTCGCGGACCGATCGAGTTGTAGTCATTTTCTCCCTATATTCGACGCGAACTCAAAAATTGAACAAGTTGGGCTCAACCATATTTTCCATTTTCATATTTAAGTCGAAAAGCATTCATACAAAGTATTCTTTTTAATATTTTCGAAAGAACCGTAGCTTTAAATGCTTTGAGGTGTTAGGATTCAAAAAATGTCATTGTCTCCTAAACTATGGTACGTGCAATACCATGATACTATTTTTTCATTTTGAAGTATTAAAAGAATCTAATCATGAGCTTACTTTTCTAAGCAGTGCAAGGCTCAATCATCCCTCTTCTATCGTCACATACGTCTAGTCTTAAAATGCTCGACCGTCGCTTCAGTTGTTCAGCACGATTGACACCAACGCAGTCTGCTCGATCAACTACGAGAGATCGCCTCGAAGATGACGATTGCTAGGTCCACCGAGGTCATCGCATTGCGAAAAAATGGCACATTTGGTAGGCTGACTGCGGTCAATTCTGGATCTGGCCTGGCTCTGCACGCAATGATAAAAATATCACAGCGATTCGCTTGACACTGGATGCGTGGCTCATGTCGGGCTGGCTGAGGGTGACGCATGCTGGTCGGGCCCAGCCGTCGCGACACGTCAGCGTCGCCTCTGCCCGGTGCGACGCATCCAGCGTCGCCTCCGCCCGGTGCAACGCGGTGTGCGGCGGGTCCCAGCTGCAGCGACGCACCAGCCTGGCCGAGGGCGACAGGGACGGGGGCCGTTTTTATGCGCTCGCTTTTTTCCACGCCGCGCTCGCTTTCGCTTTGGCTTTTGGGCAGAGCACGGGAACACAGTGGCAGACAAATTGAGCACGGGAACATAGTGAAATTCGTTTCTTTTGCTTTTGGTCAGTTACGCAGATGAAATTGTTCACTTAAAATCTCACCCGAGCCCACCTAACCCCCCCTCCCCGCGCCGCAACTCATTTCTCACTCTCTGGGCGTTAGTGCTTCTTCCCACCTCCTGCTTTCTTGTGTTCTTGTGCTGCTATATTTGGTCCAGAGGCAAGAGAAAGAGAAGTAGAAAGAAGAAAAAATTTGGTACGTAAAATTAAATTTAGCTTTCCGTTTAGTACAATATATTACAGATCAAGAGATAAGTTTTAATGTGAGATGATTTATTTTGTAAATGACAGTAATAATTAGTTGTTATGTTAGTCAAAAATTAGCTAAATGATAATATTTGACATGTTATTAAACTTTAGTATGTTGTTATTTCATGTGATATATTTGTTATTGTAGTAAAATATTAGCCAAATGATAATATTTGACATGTTATTAAACTTTAGCATATTGTTATCTCTCTCCTCATCCCCTGCGCCTCTCAAATCTCACTCCCTTCACTTCACTTCAATTCTCGAGTAGCTTGTTGTACTCTTCTCCATTCACTTGCTGCTAGAAGTGGTCCAGAGAAAGAACAGAAAGGAGAAAAGGATAGAAGGAAAAATGAGATAAGCAAACTTAAAATTAGCATTTCGTTTAGTAGAATATATTGTAGATCAAGTGACAAGCTTGAAGTGGAGGCAATTTTTTTCAATAATGATAATGATAAGTTGTTATGTTAGTCAAAAAATTAGGTAAATAACAATGCTAGACATGGCAGTTAAACTTTGACGCACTGTTATTTCATGTGATATAATTGATATAGAGAAATATAATAATACTGGCTTAGTTATTAATTTGTAAACTTTGGCACGCTGTTATTTCGTGTCATATAATTACTATGGACAAGTATAGTTAATATTGCATTTTTCGTTCATATTGAAATGATTAATATTAGAACAAGAAGATAGCAAGAAGAGAAGAGGAATTGGCGTAATCATAGTTCAAATCAGCGGTTCTATTGGTACAAAAATTATTGATGAAGTGAGAAGCTTCAAGTGAAGGTAATTTTTATTTGCATGATAATAATGATTAGATTTTTGGTTGTCAAAAATTAGCTACATATCAATATTAGACATGGTAGTGATATTTTATATGTGCACATAATAGAAGTGAAAATTTAAATGAAAATGAAAGAAATACTGTATAGGAATATTTTATATATGCCAATATATTGGAGAACATGTTAAGAATAATCAATATTTACATGTTACATTAGCAAAGGGTCGTTATTTAAAATCTGTTGCGTGTGTACATAGGTACGATGAATCAGTTGTTAGTGTTCTATGGTGGAAACATAGTGCGGGATGGGCCTTGTGGGCTAAATCTGTCGCAATGCCAATACAAGGTTGCACAAATTGAAGGGTTGGAGGAGATAAACCTGCTGGACCTGACGAGGTGCATATGCCGTGAGTTCGATCGAGAGACAGCACGTAAGAAGCTTGTGATTGAGGCAGTAACGTGTAGGAGTCCGGATGATCGGTTTTCTGACCCCTTCTGGGAGCTACACAAGGTGACGGGCAATGCATCATAGGGTGGGTACATGCGGCTTGTCAGCACTCCTGGAGCCGTGATGTACGGCCGACCGATGGTGTACGTTAATTTTATTGAGAGGCCTCTGTTGTTGATCGGCGAAGAAGGCTGCAGTGCAGTTGGAGAGGGACAACTTACTGCCATAGATCGAGTAGCTGAAGCAGTGGCGGCGGTACATGCTAATCCCATGGTGGTTGACGATCAGTTCGTCATGAATGAGAATGCTGGTACATTTTGGTCAAGTCGTATCGACTGCTATGAAATCATACCAAACATGGTGAACGAGTTAGATGAAGATGAAGAGGCTAACGAAGGATCTGATGAAAACAAAGAGGAAGGAGGTGGTGGTCCATGCATCCAAATGAGGCATGATCAAGCCTAGCGCGTCCAAGTGAGGCAGGACCAAGTCAGGCCCGCGGTTCAGTATCCGCTTTTGGACGTCGAGATCGAGAGGTATGTCTTTTTATACGTCGGAGGTTATCTTACTCATGCTCATGTTAACTTTACCGTACTGCTTGCATCCGTAGCCGACCATGCGAGCTGACATGACGCTCATGCGGAACTCGTCTTGGAGAGCTTATACAGGATTTTCGAGGATGCACGAGCAGGGCCAGAGCTCTCAAGGAGGTTCAAGCACAAGAGGTACGTGTACTATCTTATAATCAGTAAAGAAAATAAGTGCTAAATTATTTTAAATTATTTTTGGTATGCAATTTATCACTTTGTCACCTCAGTACGACATGGAATCGCCGTACGCGCAGGGCCAGAGCTCTCATGGAGGTGCAAGCAGAGAGGTACGAAGTTTAAATTTAACCTACCAACTATTTGCTTGCTTAAATTTAATCTTACACATTTAATTACGATTTTTTTTGCAGACAATGCACCACCTCGATTCGCCGATGGATGAGAGTGCATTTCCTGTGCAGAACCCGTGTTTTCTTTCAAATATTCAGTATCAGTCCCTTGTTGGAGGACCTGCTTACCAGGGTGCGTCATCCCACAATATGGCGGAGGGCTCTCAGCGCCATCACTGGATAGACAATTTGTTTCAAACTGACGAGCTTCCTTACAGCCAGATTCCTACACAGCCGGATGTTACGCAAGACAGTCAATAAACTCCGCCCTACAATCTCCGGACCAACCCAACACCGCAGTCACAGTTTACCTTCCCCTCTGACCACATGCCACCAAGGCATAAGAGAGGAAGATGGTGATTATCGTGAGTTTGTTTATTTCTATGCAATATATCACGTTATTCTCGGTCTAAAAGAATTTATTGGTGGGTTTAATACATGCTATAGCAAAATATTAAAATTTGTTAGAGCTCTTCAAAATTATTTTGTTCTGCTTATGCTCATGTTTTTCTCTCTAAACCAACTAACATAGTTAGTTTTTTTTTGCAAAATAGCAAACAATTTAATCAAATCGCTGTAGCTGGGACCCGCCGCACATCGCGTCGCACCGGGCGGAGGCGACGCTGGCATGTCGCGACGGCCAGGCCCGACCAGTGTGCGTCGCCCTCAGCTAGCCCGACATGAGCCACGCGTCCAGTATCGAGCGAATCGCCGTGATATTTTGTCATTGCGTGCAGAGCGGGTTCAGATCCGGAATTGACCGCAATCACCCTGTCAAATGTGCCATTTTCTCTCGCAAAAAAAAATGTGCCATTTTCTCTCGCATTGCCAACCGCTGTCTCGCTTCTCTCGATGCTCCATCGGCTCACATTGGCAGCTCGTCATTAGGCTCATCGTTGCGGCTGTTTTTTAGGGCCACGGCTCAGCCAATAGCCACGGCTGCCACCAGAAATGACGGTAAATGCTCCTATAGCACCTTGGTTTGATGATCATGTTATGATGATCAACAACGTTTCGATCTTGCGTGAGTTGACGGAGAACATCCTGTTCAAGGTGGACGAGTTCTCTGACGCACTTGCTAACCTGGAGCATCCTTCCTTCCGGTTAATTTGGTTCTTCTCGCCCTTTTGCTCTTCTCGTGCGTGGGTTTTCATCAAGGTTCCTCATGGTCCTATATGCTCTATTAAATATAGGATGATCCATCCACAAGGAGGTTTAAAGAACGACTAGCCCGTATCAGTCCAAATGTCGTTCTGATTTCGAACATTGCTCCAAAGCTTACATAGGATCTAGCATTCGATCTAATTTATATATAGTTAGCTAACAAATGTACTTAGGTCCTGCATTCAATCTTGTCTAGATATTTATTATGACAATTTAGTTACGATGATCTCTTTTTTTCTCTAAAAAATACTTTTATTTCAAAAACAGTATTACTTTACTAGTGCTACAATTTCTAAACGTACACCATGGTTTTCGTCAATATTGTAAGATAATATGGTATTTTATACCTATAACTCAAAACTCCGGTCTTCAAAATACTTTGCATCTAAACATGTTCAATTTGAGTGTGTAGATAAACTCATTCTCTTAAAGGTGTTTCTATGGTCACCTCCTTCCAACTCTCTCATCATCTTCGGTCGGTTATTTCTCCTCTATACTCTCACTATTAGATCTGGCTTGTAATGTCATCGTGGATCTTCTCCAACACTCCTTAAACCGACGTGGTGGTTCTTCTCCCTAACCGACGATGGTTGACAAGGAGGGACACCAATCCCACTTCGCCATATTCTACTTCCGCTTTGGTCCATGTCGCCTGGCTCTGACGGTGTCTTCATCATCATTGGTGCGATGCCACCATCGTATAGCCTAAACTCGAACATCTTCTCCACCTCTAGTCGACATGCCCCTATATTTGTCAACACTGGTGCAATGCAAACGGAGAAGCCACAACATGTGTGATGGCATCCAACAAGCCCAAACCAGTGTTTCTCCAACCTCGACGAGGTAGACGGCGACTTCTAGATCCAATGCTTGTCCATCCACGCCGATGCTTCCTCTTTGCATCTATCCCGTGCTCTAGCTCTAGGTCTGGTTCTTCTTCTATATATTCTGGTGCAAAAACACGTATTCATGCGATAGTGTATGTGTATCGCATATAGTCAGGTTTGCAATGTTTTTTCTTTCTGTGTGAAAACATGTGTAATCTTGTTGTACAATGATCCTTTTTTACTGTTGATAGAATACATGGACATATTTTTTTTTGTTCAAAATAATGTACCAGGAGTGCAAAGTACATTCATGCTTTCGGTAGAATACAAAATACATAATTCAAACTTTTACCTTACTTTAACGGTACATAGCTAAAAAAATTAGAAAAAGAAAGGCACACAACCTTTGTTCAAGAGGGAGAACTCCGCATTTTCAAGTCAGTAAGTAGGGGTGCAAATGGGACCGATGCTTCCCGACTGACCGTCCGATCAAAGGGATGTAGAACATTCTGTTAGGCGGTCACCGGATTTGGAGTCATAATTAGATAGCTCGCTTCCTTTTTTAGAGTGTTTCCAAATATAATTCAGAAATCTTGTTCCGAATATCCAATACATCTTAGGTCATCTTCAATAGGATGACGTGAAGGAAAGAGAGTGAAAAGGGAGAAATTTGCCTTTCCTTAGCTAAGAGAAGGCTTATGCCCCTAAAATTAAGGATACTGAAAACACAAACGGAAAATCTAACTAGGGCACGTGCCCCAGTTAGTCTCACCACGCTGCGCGGGATCAATATGGAAAGTGCATGCATTCCCCTAAATTACTATGTGTACCCAATAATTGGCATGAAATTATTACATGCACGCCCATAGTTTACCAATAATTGCTAATTCACATGCAAGTTAGTCCAAGAAAAAGTGACACTAGTGAGATTATTTTAAAATTAAAACTTGGAAATGCAACAACGCTTAAACCGTTAATCCAATCCGTGATATATTTCCACAGTTGGGTTTACGAGGGCTTCAAATCTAGATCCCGCTTCGGTATGTTTCGACAAAACTTTGTTGGTCATCATCAGTTGTTAGGTTACAGTGTGCCAGCTACCAAGTTAAAAGCGAACACTTACCAGGATAATAATGAACAGTTACCACGTAATAGCTGAACTAATCGGGACATTGTCGCATAATTATGTAAATTTAGAGAGGGAAGTGGACTGCTATCAGACTACTAGAGTACTGTAATACAAGCCTTAGAAGTGTTGGAGAGATGTTCAATAACCTGGTAACATAATGACTATAATCAGATAACTTATCACTCCCAATATGATAACTCGTTCATTATAACATGGTAACTACTAGGCTGAAAATAATATCTCGAACATATTAACATGAGATCTAATTTTGAAACTCTCGTCATGACTAACCTAAGAGTGAGATTGGATTATCCATCGAACTAACAGTTTAAGAGATAAACCATTTTGAAATTTCAAAATCAAAAGAATGTTTGATGATGTCATCTTTTTTTTATTATTCTGCATGTTGCATATCTCTTGCCCATATCGGCTTCACCCTGTCTAACGTGGGCATGTCGCCATGTAGGACTTCAATATTAAATATAGAGAAAGATAACTCTATCATTGTACCATGTATTTCTGTTGTCATCTTTATATAATATAAAGTAAATTGCACAATTAGTCCTGAAACTTGAGAGGTGGGAGCATCGTAGTCTAGGAACTTCAAAAGCGTGCATATAAAGCCCTTAACTTGTTTAAGTGAGCAATGGTGATCTAAATGAGGACAGCTCAAAAGCTTGGCCGATGTGGCGTGTTGATGTGCCATGCATACATTTTGGAGGGCCGCACGAGGAGGCCCAGCTCAGCAACCGTTATCTCGTTTGATCCATTCCACTTGACCCTCCTCTCCCCATGCCATGGGCCTCTCCCGCTACCTCCTCCCCCTCTTCCTCTGCTGCCTCGGCCTCCCGCCTTCCCTGACCTGCGCCCTCTCCACGGCGCCTGCCGGCCGACTCCACCGCTGTTGAGGAGGAGGACACGCCTACTTCTCCTCTTCCTCCACCGTGGCGGTTGCCTCGGCCTCCCTTCTTCCCCGACCCCCGCCCTCTCCACAACCACCATCAAGAGCGTGCCCATCTCGTTTGTCCCGACGGCCTCGTCGATGTCACGTAGCTCGCCAACGCCATCCGCCCCGACACCGGTCTCGTCTCTGTCATGGCGACAACGACGGGTGCCAAGAACGTCGACGATGCCAACAAGCTGTACTATGGCGGCATGTTGCTTCCACTGAAGCTGCCCCCGTGCCTGCCGTGGCCTACCACCTCATCCGCTGCGTCCTCGGCTGCCACATCACCCACAGTCCAAAGGGGAGAGAAAGACAACGACGAGTCGAGAAATCATAGGCTTGGGCTGTCCAAGTCCTTCGCGAAGACCAAGCTACGCATGTTACTCTCCATTGACAGCTCCGGCAGCAACAATCGCCCGCCACGTTGCCGTCTACACCACCAACAAGGGGATCAAGATGGCTAGCAAAATCCCGTGGAACACCTTGTTCGATGATACTGAGCAGACAGAGTTAGAGTGGCACAGTGTGACGCAGCTCGGCTTACGGCGGCACGGCTAGACCAGATCCAAGACAAGATGGGGGGCGGCTAGATAGGATTGCATGCCACATCAGCACGCCACGTTGGTCAAGTGTTTGAGCTATCTTTTTTTGGATCACCCTTACTTCACTTAAACAAGTTTAAGCCTTAGATGCACGTTTTTAGAATTTCTGGACGACGATGCTCCCACCTCTCAAATTTCGGGACTAATAGTGCAATTTACTCTTAATATAATATGATGGACATAAAAGAAATCACGAGCTTCTCAGCTGTTGGTGATGTCTCCGTATAGATGTGTTTGGTTCAAGGATAAGTTTGGATAAGTTGGGATCATCCGTATGTTTTCAGCTCATCCACCTATATGGTTGTAGGGATAGAGGGGATGGAGCCAACCAAGAAAAAGGAATTTATCGTGAAGATGTGGATAGATTGACCCGGCCAAATTGGCCGGATGAGCTCGCCCCCGAGTCGCGTGCGTACGTGTGCTCACCTCCTGATGCTCTCCCTCGCCTCCAACCTGTTCGAGCTCCTCGGCCTCCAAGACGCCGCTGCTGGTGCCATGCCTCGCTGCGGGGGTCCTTCAAGGAGAAGGAGAATGACCAGTGGGATGCCGCCATTACGCCCAAGGCAGCACGCTCCGGCCGCGCCGCGACCATCTCCGCCGCGTCCAAGGCCGTCGTGGCCTCCGCCTCGCCAAGGAAGAAGGTGCTCGGGGAGCGCAACGAGCAGTACCACCTCGCATCCTCGTTTCCCGTCGACCACCTCGCGTTGAAGCCCAAGGACTGTCGCCACCCGAGGCCGGCGCCACGCCCATGCGCGGCCTGCGGCTCTCGTTCGATGGGGTTCCCACGGCCGTGCTTGGAGTGAGCTCCGCTCGAGCTACAGCCAAGAAGCAATCTTCGCTGAGGTTCCTGCTTGCTGCTCCCCTTGCTTTGATTCTATTCATGGCTGCTGCTTTCGTCTGTGTGCTGCTGCCGCCGGATTCCCGCTCATGTCAAATGCTGCCTTGTGGAAGGTGCCAGATTTTCTTTCAGTTCAAGAATTGCATCCCGTGGACTTGGCTGCTTGGCTGAAGCAATGGTTAAGCAGTTCGTTGGATTCCATCACATCCTACAGGATCTTTTTTCTACACAAGAACAGGAGTTTCTTGGTCCGCATGTTGCAACCAATTTTAGTGCTGCAGTTGGAGATACAGCAGACCATGGTGCTGATTTCTACTACAACTTGCTGAAGCATGGCCAATAACAACTGAAGAACCTATTGGTGCTAGTGTCTTGGAGGAGCAGTCCAAGATCCAGAATGTTGTATTTGCTTCTGACATACTAATTAGGTTCTAATCGGTTGACTGATTTTTGCTTCACTATGTCTAAATCAGTTTTATTTATTTATATAGAGAGCTAATATCACTATCTCATACAAAAGGTAACCATCCCTCTAACCAAATAAAAAAATTGACTCATCATATCCAGCTCTTATTCATCAAATCAAACAAAAAATTAGTTCATCCTATTCATTCAACCAAACAAAAAATTGACTCAACCCATCCCTAAAAATATGAATGACCATATCCCATCCTACCTTGACCCTAACTTAACAACCCATATTCAGCCCATCCAACTTAAATAGCCCACGGGCAAAGTCTAACCCATGTTGCCATCGTCCACTGAAATTCCCAAATCGAGCGCACCAACCATCAGAGGAGGGTTTCGCCACCGCCGACGCCGCCATCGTTACCTGCCACCGCCACCGACGGCCGCCGCCTGCATCCCTCCTCGCCTTCCGCCGCCACGGACGTCCAAAGGTCAAAACCCTAGAACACTCGCCACACCATGTCGGCATCAACTAGAGGTGGCGGAGCGCTCTCGCACCAGGCGGCGGCGGCCCTCGAGGAGGGCATCGGGCTGGTGTTCGCGCGGTGGACGGCGCTACAGATGGCGGTGGAGAACCAGTGGGGCGGCCGCGACTCCCGCGCCAAGGCCGACCAGCTCGCCGCGTCCATCCTCTCCTGGTTCTCCAACTCCAAGGGTACTGAACTCTTCCTCTTCAGCATCCGCTGATGTAGCCTCGCAATAGTTTCTTCTTCGGGGATTTAGGGTTGGATTTCGTGGTAGAAAGATGGCTCCTAGGCGTGGCTCTAATCGAAGAGTTGTAGCGAGGATAGGTTCTACTCCAACTTTGGTTCAAAGTCTCACCAACTTCCAAAATCTGACATATCCATAATATGGATCGATGATTTTTTTTTAATTTAGGTCTGAAATATTGGAGCGTGGTTTAACCGATAGGAAAAATGTCTAGCGTGTGACCTTTGGTAATGATTTCATTGCAGTTTTGAGCTTCTTCGTTCTGTTCATACTTTACTTCAGTAATTTATATTGGATCTTTTGTTCTCAAGTACATATTTTGCCGCACCATTCGATTTATTCATACACTGCTTTTAGTTAGGAATGAAATTCTGTTTAAAAAAAATGCACTGCTACAATCTCAGTTTAATTTAGTAAGTCAGGTGATTTCATCTGTACCATAGGTGTGAAATGTGATTTTTGGCATGGCTTACATGTTTCTACTGTATGCTTGTGGGTTCGGTTTTATTTGCTTCACTCCTTTTCATGTTTGCATCAGCATCTAATATTGGTCAGGTTTCTTTTCCAGGTCCATATTATTTTGATGACTTGGAGGATATGATGTATGAAAGGATATCTGAATCCTTCAATGCTGACTTTGAGGATGGTAGTGTTGGGGAGGTAATTATTTCCTCTCTCCGTCATGTTTTGCATCAGCCATAAGCTTTTAACTTGATAGATTATAGCCCTGAACTAGTCTGGACCTTCCTATTGAAGGTTTATGGTTATATTTTTCATATTTCTAATGTATACATGTACTCATAATTCGTTCTTTAAAGAGAAGGTTGGATCTTGATTTAGCATTAGTGGGTTATATTTGGACTGACAAGTGACAGCAAAGTTTAATTAGGATGGGGCATATGTCTGTTTTACTTCATTTAAGGTGATACATTAGTTCATAGTGCCTGACTGTTTTTCACAAAAAGTTGATCTTATTCTTTACCACTTATGCAGCAGAAGCGCATGACCTTAGCCAAGCTTTAATGTCATTCACTTCTGTAGTTCTTTTTCATATCAAAGATATGTTAAACACCTCAGCTTGCCTGCACATATTATTACCTGTCTGGATCATGACATTTCATGCCAGACAGGTAGCCAAGAAGTATGATAGTTAAATATGGTGATAATTTGAGCTTGTTATATGTGGAACATTACTTGTAGTAGCTATATTTTCTTCGAAATGTGTTGCATTCTACACTCCTGTTAAGGATGGGAACAAGGTGGGGGCGGTGTGACCCTGGACCTGACCCTTGGTATCCATGGGGAAAGTGGGGGATAATGGGTCGACTCACCTGGTGTCCCTCCCCTGACCCCAGCGAACCTTTGGGTCATGTGGGTTGGCCCATGCTGCTGTTACCTTGAGACAATGGAGAGACCATTTGAAGGGAATCAAGAAGATAAAAGCTTCCAATTTACACTAAAAACACAAGAAAATAAGAAATCCAAACAAAATCTAGAAGCCATGGCTGCCGGTTATTGAATCAGTGCCATGGCTGCCACTGCATTTTCCCTTTCCTCTTTTTCTTCTAGTACCTGCACCAGACATCACTTTGTACCTGTGTATCAAGAAATATTTATATCAATACCCCACTGATTTAATTCAAAATCTAGAGGCAACAGCCCATGGGTAAGAAATAATTTATATGTGTTCACAGAAATTTCATCACAAAGCAGCAAGCTCCTCCAACATCTTCACGAATCAAGAAATCAAATCAGGATCCGGTTGGGTTGGCGCAGTTACCTTTGGAGAGGAAGAAGGCAAGGCCGTCGCCTGAGGGGGAGAAGGGATCATAGCAGTGATAGAGAAGCAGAATGCAGAGGCAGGGTGGCAGGAGAAGTGGCAATTGAGCTCATCACGGGTGGGGAGAACAAGGGCGCGACAGCGGACGGCAGGAGGGTGGCAATGAGGAGCTCGATTTTCTGGATCTATGAGACTATCCTCCATGGAGAACGTGGAGAAGTAATGAATATCTGAGGTGGCGCTTGTTGTTTGTGGCTTAAAGGGTTGACCTACCCTGACCAAAGGACCATTAGGTTCTTGGCCTAGTTGACCCATTGTATTTGAGGGTCGCCACTGTGGCCCTTTGTGGTCGATGGCCGACCGACCCACCCTGTTCCTGTCTCTAGCTTCTGTAGCAGAAAACCTGAAATTTCGTAACCATAATCAAGGCAGAATGTACTCTTTATGTCAGTTTTTGTAAAAATTGTGTTCATTTGCTCGTACATTGCATGATATATATTTATTAATTTTAATGGCTTCTGTGGCAAACAGGTTGCTGAACAATTATTGATTATGCATGAAGAATGCCTGCAAAGCAACTATTCGTCTATTGAAAAGCTACGGAATACACGTGTTCAAGGAAATGCTGTTTCCCAAAGTAGACAGGTACCTACCAGTATCACAATCTTATTTTTTAGCAAGTGATTGATTGCCCTTTTTTCCTGCTATGTAGTTTGTGCTGCTCCTGTTCTCACATCTCAGCTCACTTCTGCTGCAACTTAGTATCAAAGATGTTCTCTCACAGTCACACTTCAAGATAATTTGATCTATTAATTCTTGAAGATGTGGTATTTGTGATATGATTGTATTTTGCTTCATCGGGGGGTAATTAGAGAATGCTACCTTCAGTGGGGTTTTTACTTTCCCTGTTTTAACATTGTTTTCTACTTAGAACTGGGAGTTTAGGACAGTGCCATCTTCAGACATATTCATATTTTGGGGAACCATGTATATACACTTGTGTCTTTTGAGGTGATCTTCAATCATTACCACTGATTTCTGGGGACACTGGGTGAACTACTTACAATATCAGCGTTGCAAAAGTAAAATTGATTGGTTTTACCAGTTTCTTGGACCCAATAAAGTCCTGTTTGTAGGCGACATATCCGGTGAACATATGAATAGGTGGAAATTTGTGAAACTCCTACTTAAAAGTTTATAAAATTCTCCAAAAGTTATGAGATACTGGGAGGGTATGTTCCACATCTCTGCATCCCTGAATTCACATTTTCAATTCATATTCCCCACCTGCTTGTATAGGCAGCATTTGGATTCCAATAGTTCAGTAGTACAATGCACCTTGATGGTCATGTAGCAGACACGATAAAAAAATAAATCGGATTTTGTACTTCTTAATATTAGTCCCTTCTTGATTATCCTTTTTGAACAACTTTTAAGTTTTGGTAAACTCCTATGGCACCATTCTGCTGGAACTTAGCTATATCTAGAACACAACCCCCTGTTGCTAACTGATTTCCTTCTCATGAGCAGATGGTGACTGATGGTGACGATGATAGCTCGGATGATGATGATGAGCCATCAATGATGGATGATGAAGCAGCTAGGCCAGAGGAGATGGCGGTGGACGAGCCAAAACCCTCCAAGCCTGTCCCTGATGCTGATGGGTGGACTGTTGTGCCACCTAAGCGCGGCCGGGGCAAGAATTAAACACAGATGCAAACCTTTGGTGCAAGACCTGCCACTTGCGTCTGTTTTGCTCTAAAGGTTTTTAAGTGTTATTAGCAAACCTTGGCGCCAGTCCTGCCACTTGCGGCCGTTTTGGTCTAAAGGTTTTTAAGTGTTGCCTGGGTTTTGCCAGGGAAGTTGATTATGTAGTATGTTATCCTTGCCCTTGGTGTTTGACATAGTAACAAAGATTCAAGTTGTAAACTTGGTCTAAAATTCCTTTCCGAGGTATGCGCACTTGAACTGACACTTATCTATACCGTTGTATAATATCCTTTTGAATTCAGCGACTATTTCATTTCTTCTGCCCAATCAAATATCACCAGTAGGCTTTTTATCTAACAGCTAAACCTGTCGATTATATAAATCGCCACATGCTCCGTCCGTGCCCATGTCCCATCTCTCAACCTCTCTGTTGGCCTGGGGACGGTGAGGCGTTTATGTGTAATTCCACAGGCATGTGACTGTTGATCGTTCATTACAACTGCTGTTTGTGCCCGACCTAAACGGTACAGTTGCTGTCTTGCACCCCTACTCAGTTTTCGGTGTCATATTTCTCCAGACGTGCCACTTTCCGTAGGATTCTATCCTTATTTTGTATCAAACAGCTACGAAATCCCACGCTCTCTTGTATTTGCCATACTTTTTTTTTCTGGAGAGACAAGAGGGTATTTGGCCGTACTTGCTGATACAATATGTTTTATCAAAGGAAGAAAAAACTTACTGATACATGTTGAATGCGCAAATGAATTTCGTATCCGTGTGCTACCTACCTGGGCACTGTATATTCACGTATAAGCGGTGAGAAAATGTGAAAAACTTCTGTCAGTCGGGTCATGTAGGTTAGCGCATACCAGTTATCATTGATGGAATCATGGAAATTTTGTATCTTTGATCTCGAGCAGAATGGCTTGCAGTAAAATCCCATTTTGTGCAGGATCCTCTGCTTTCCTGACTAGAAATGCTCACTCAAGGCACGAGCGGATAAAATCAACACCTGCCAAACAAGAAACAGCCGAAGTACTCTACTTGAGAAACACTATAATCAAATTTGCATTTACACAAGCAAAAGCTTCAGCATACCAGTCCTAGCTATTGTTATTGCTGTAGGACAGAAAATTTCATCTTTGTTGGAAAGCAATCTGTAGGATTTCTCTACAGTTCACTGTTGAGGTCGGTTTCGCCGCAGTCGTGGAGGACGAGGACAAAGCATTCGTAGCATTGCTGATTTGTGAGAAGAGAGGAACAGAGGGGACGTTGGGAAGGACAAGTAGACTGTGGAGTGGACACCGGACCGACCACCGTGGGCTCACTGATTTTGCAGCAGGATGGCGGCTGGGGTTCCTGTCTCGTGTGACCTCCCCTGCCCATTCCTCTCCTTTGCCCTTTGGGCAGTTGAGACTTGAGAATGGGTGTCCTCTCCTCTCATGCCGGAATGTTTTCTCGCCGAGCGAGCTATCTAATCAGTGAGTTACAAAGAAATTTCACATGAGACTCAGGGAAAAAAGTACTATTAATACACAATCAAGGCAGCTATGTGTGCTACCTGTCTCGGTTGATCAGCCTTAAGTCTACTCTGGTTCCATCTGCAAGCATGCTAGCCAATCTGCAAATTCACTAGTAATCTACTAGAGCTAAGCTTACGGGGCCTTAAGTCGTCTCCGGTCCCATCATTTCGATTTACAGTTCATGCTAGCTGCATGCTTAGGTGTGTTCTGATCGTCAAAGCTCGAAAATCGACGTATTTACATGGCCGACCGGCGGCCGTCAACACAATCGATCGTGCACGTAAGTACGTGGCCACGCGTATGCATACACACACACACACACACATATATATATATATCCATTAAGTTAATTAACATGCTTGCTTTGCCGTTTGCCGCGTGTGTTGCACATGTGGTTTGGCAGCTACCTCGCCACTTTGCTGTGCTTGCCATGGTCCTTCCTGCGCCTCTGCTCCGGAAGATACCCGGGAAGATGTTTAGAAGAAACATCATAGATGTACCTCTTGCCACATAGGACATATAACAGGCTTATCTGGTAGTATATCTGCTTGATGAGATTAACAACTTCTGATTCGTAAAAAAGAAAGGAAGAGATAAACAACTTCTTTCTTACACATGACACACCCAAGAGGCACGAGGAGTCGCTGCATCCATGTGCGAGCCCGTTTGTTGGGTAGTACTACGGCCCCAACCGAACAGACACAATCCCAACTTTGGTTAGAAAGAAAGAAGATTCTTGGGGTAGAACTCAAGTAACACAAGCATGATCCAACATCATAATGCAAGACCTGTTAAATCACCAACAGTGAGAGATGGTTGGATCAATGGAGGAGATGGGCGCGCCGACACAGTAGAAGTTACTATTATACCTCTTTCCAGTATTGAAAATCCATTCTCTTCCTTGTTCATTTCACTTGCAGGTACTATCATCTAAATGTTGCATGTACTGTTACAGCATGCTGTAGAGTCAGTACCGTAGGCAACAGCGTTCTGAAAGTCTTCAGGACGGGCGGCACCGCACGGCCTTTTTGCTGTTGACCGAGCAAATTCTCGCTTGGCTTTAGATGTGTGTTTAAGACATCACCATTTCCTGCAAGCTATCGAAGGAAAAAAGTTCAGCTCATTTGGTTATCCTATATAGAGTACTTAAGGAAACTCAATTGTTTGCAGTAGTACCATAGTCCGACCGGCACAAGTTTAAGTCAAATTTGATATCTATCTATATATCTATAAACATCATGTGAGATTCAAAGCATTTCTTCGCTCTGAGAGGTAGAATTTCCCATATTAATTGAAAAATAAGAAATGTTTACGTTAATCGAGGAAAGCCAAGTGATACACGCGATCCAAACTCTTATAGCCATACACTCGCGTATAATATGACCCAGGCGATCCACGCGATCCAAATCCTTTTTTTTTAACTCGATCCAAACTCTTATAGGCTTATACTCACGTACAACCTGCTTATACTAAGATTGCTGAAAAAATAGCGATCAGAATAATTTCCTCTATGGACACAAACCATAATTGGTGCGCACAAGGATGAAGATTGGTCCTTTTGCTCTTCCCAACGAAAATAAATAACTGAATTAAGAAGGCAAATAATAAAGGCAAGAGAAAAGCAATTGAATATTCAATTAATTGACCAACGATTTCAAATCGTGGTTTTCGCGACGAGCACAAAAAAACTAATATAGCTGAACTATCGCTAGCTATTTAGAACCTTGAACTAACCAAGCTTGTAGGCTCGAGCAAAAAACAATAAAGAAGAATTAATTCCCTCCTTTATTGTACATTGTGATACAAATACTAAGCCTACAAAAGGCACGAAAATAGAAGGTAAGTTTAAATCCGTCATAGAACAGGTGTCTCAATTCAAATTTGTTTAATCTTGAGACGTGGTTTAGTAGGCCATGGTCCTCAAGCCATTGGTCTCTCGGTTCACTTTAGATTTCTTTTAGGTGAATCGATGCCATCATCCTTGTATCGCTGCTGCCCGTTGATATCACTCACCACGAAGATATGTTCATCTCCTCAAAAATAATAATCCAAGTATACAGCGAAGATAATTAAATAGAAGATATGAAGCAATCTATAGATTGATAGGTTTGTTCACTCGGATTATTATTTATTAGTGATATATGATTGGTCTGTAATTGATCAAAAGGGTATTAACTAAGCCATAAGATAAATTACTCATATGACCTTATTCCAAGCGGAATGTCTGATGATATTTTGCAGGCAGAAATCAATGTTTGTTCAAATTACACATAGATTACACCCAGATGCTACGCTTTTATGCTAACCCAATATGGCTTCGCATATGGCACCTTCAAAGGTCTTTTATATTCGAAACTAGATTTTAACACGATAAAAGTATGACAAAGCTAACTGCATAATTGAGTGATCGAGAAGTTGTAAAGCAGACTTTAGAGGAAAACCTCAAATCGGAAATTCATAAGAAAAAATTTGTTCTTTCACCCGTCAGAAAATTTCATAACTTTTAAATAAAAAATCACTTTAAAATCAACGGAACAAAAAACTAGTTGTGTAAATTACGTGGGTCACTCCACTAGTTATATGGTGAAGGCACATGAGGTCAACCAGAAAAAAAAGTGGTAGACAAGAAACTTTCAAAAAAGAAACATCTGACCATTAATTTCGTGAACCCTCTTGCAAACGTTTGGTATATGAGGATATTTATACCTCTTTTCACATCCGGACAGTTAATAGATCACAACAGATAGATCTTCATAATTATACAATCGATAGATCTTCACAACCGTACCTAAACAGATCACTACCGATAGATTTTCATAATGGTACCTAAATAGAACATAGCTGATAGATCATCGTAATTGTACCGAAACAGATCACAAACGATAAATCCTCATAATTCTAATAAACATATCATAGCCGGTAGATCTTCATACATTATACCTACACAGATCACAACCAATAGATCATCATAACTTCACCTAAACAGGTCACAACCGATAGATCTTCATAATTGTGCTTATACATATAACAACTGATATATCTCCATAGTTGTATCTCAAAATATAAAAACCATTGTATGGTGGATCCTTATAATATCACGTACAAACGATCATCCGGCTCACTCTTAACTTTACTTACGCATACGATGTGATACCACGCACAACCAACATATCAGCTTAGTACAAACGACCGAGCAGTCAGCTTGCAACCCAAACTTTATGGTCACATACTGATTTAATATTACATACAAACAACCCATAGACAAGCTCGTGATTCAAACTTTAGTTTTGCATATTGATCTAAGATCAAGTACAAACAAAACATCCAACCATTAATTTGATATTTTTATAAATAGCACAATAATACATACCTATGCGAGTACAAAAAAGTAAAGATGGTTAAACATGTTTTCGCACAATTGCACGGACGACATGTTAGTTCCTAGGTAATGATCATTTGAACAGTTGTTGGTCAAAACTGGCCATACAATATGGGTCTACCAGAGGTACGTATTGGATGCACTAGCACCCTTAAGTGTACTAGTGTACCCTTAAGCTGAAGAACTCGAAACTTCCGAGATGGAACTCAGAGATTCCGACATATGAAACCAACAACTATATTGCATGTCTAAAAATGGATACCAGAACTTCCGGCAAGAACTCGGAGGTTCCGAATTTTAGAGCACAACGAATAGAAGCGAAAGTTGGAGGTTCCGATTTGAACCTAGACCCTCCGGAATTATGAATTGCCTTGACAAGGCGTGGTTAGAATGGATTCCTGGAGGTTCCGACATCGAACTCGAACCTTTCGAGGTTTCAAGGATCCTCTGCAGAAGATGGACGTAACTCGTCCTTGGAGGTTCCGACAATGGACTCAGACACTCTAAGATTTCAAAAGATAAGTCCATAAACAAATCTCAGAGACTTAGGAAAAATCCAGCAACTCCGACTTTTAAAGCAGAAGGACTTCGGCGTGTATAGAGCCTAGACCCTCTGGGTCATGGATTTTCCTGAGGTTTGGAACTGTTTGGTATGTTTGAGCTGAACCGTCTGAGCAACGCTTTTCTTCCGAACTAGTCATTGTGTTTGAATCTCAGAACCTCCGAGCGTGGTTGTCTGGAACCCCCAGGCAAGATTTATTTGTGAGTAAAGGCTAGCTTTTTTGGGGCAGTCTATGTAAGCCATCAACCCTCCTGGAAGGAGGCAACCTTTTGCGTCCAAATCCTATGATGCACTCTTATTCCATTCTCTCTTGCCTTCTTGTGAGAAACTTTGAGAGAGAGAAATTATGAGGATTTGAATTGAATTTTCATTAGGCATCCAAGCAACGGAACATCTCTAGTTTGAGATAAAATTCATATTACGCTTGGAGGTTGGCGCCTCCTAGGCGGTTATGCGTCGCTCATAAGTCTTCAAATATGTGAAGAAGCTGAAAAGTTTGTGAATATTGGAGTTCGCATACCACAAGGTGAAGAGCTATTATGAAGAGGGGAGGCTTCGCATCGGCAAGCCCTTTGAGGAAAGAGCACATTTGGGTACCGACTTTGATCGTAAGATCAAGCTTTCTCAACTGAGACGTAGAATCTCACCAAAGGCTCGAACTTCGAGAACAAATCACGGGGTCAACCTTGTTTGCAATCTTTCTCCCTTTTCTCACTATATCTTATTGTGTGATTGTTGTTTTCCTATTTGTATCTCTTGTAAACTAGTATGCATAGAGTATCTTAATTTAATTGGGTATAATTTTTTAATTAGTTTATTCGCTCCTTCCCTCTAGACCATATCCATTATTCATGTTTGTTTTGGGCGGGAAATTTTTGTGGTTCTACCTTGTCTGTATTGTGTCTACAACAAACTAAAAAGGACTTATACATAAAGCCCGACACAAGTATTAGGTCGACCCACTAAACCAAGCAAACCCGTTAAGCCCAGTAGGCCCGTCAACTTGTTAGCGGGAACATAGGGATGAGTTTTCTATTTACATTACTTTTCTATCTTTTTCCCTCTAACGCAAGGTAGTAATCCAATGTTGAATAAAATTGACTGACGATCAAAATATTTTTAATTGGGTCTTGTATCGAAACCAAATCATCTAAGTGCGGCAGCCCATACGTGTAAGCACTTCTAAATACTCAACAAATACTTTTTATTTTTATCCTTGTACATGGCCACAACTTTATTTACTTGAATATTTTACATCTTTGTACTTGAATATTTCATCTTTTTGCACATCAAGATTTGAAAAGCTCTATGACATGATTTCAAATTATCTTAGAGAATAAGTTATATTGTTAAATTTTGACTTTTTTTGTTGGAAATACTCACTTAAAAGAACCGAAAAACAAATAACACCAAATGTAACAAGTTTTTCTAGTATATAAAAGATGTTTTGGTGTTACTCGTAATTAAGAATGAAAACTAAAATTAGCGAAATAAATTAGAAGTGTTCACGGAACAATTCGTGACTACTAAAGGAACAAAAATAAAAATTGGTGAAAAAACCGAGTGTACTCATGAAACAATTCACAACTATTAGTGGAATAAAACTTGGCGGAACAAATTGAATGTACTCATGAAACAATTTACAATTATTTGTGGAACAAAAATCAAAGTTAGATGAAAAAATCAAATTTAATAACAAATTGAAGTATACATAGATAGAACAATTCACAACTATTAGTGGAAGAAAATTTAAAATTAGGTGAACATATTGATGATGCTATTGGAACAATTCATGACTATAGTGAAAAAAATTAAAATTAGGTGAACACATCAATGGTTCTCATGAAACAATTCACGTCTATTAGTGAAAGAAAAATATTTAGCGAAACGAATCTAAAGTACACGTAAAAAAAATCAAAATCATAAGTGAAAATTAGCATGATAAAATTATAGGTGGTCGTTGGACAAACAAAAAATCATAGGAAATCAAAGTTTATTATATTAAATAAATCAAAAGGAAATTTATGTAACATGGATAACCAGAAGACACCTACTACAAGAACTCGAAAAAAATTAAACTATAAATAAAATGAATAGAAAAGGAAAGAACGAATAAAGAAGTAATTCAAACATAACATGTCTTGTATGTTACATGGACTAGATAGGCAAATTACTATCTCTGTGTTACCACGTGGCCTGCCCCGATTCTAAGCGTGTTTTCTGTGTACAGCCCAAACGGGAAGCAAAGGGAAAAAACAGTCAAGATGCAACTAGGCTGGGTGTGGCACGCGACGTGGGCTTACAACTCACGTGCGTGAAGTATATGAAAATGGGGTTTTACGGCAGCCGCCTACATAGTAGCTAAATTTATGTGGGCTTTGCGGCAAGCCCGCAAATGCGATTTCTTGTCGTCTCTAGAAGCCACGCTAGCTAGCTGTTGCATTGGTACATGGGGAGAAAGCCAAAAATGACGAATTTTTTTGTAAATATTATTTTTTCCCGTAAATTGCAAGAATACGATACGTTTTGGAAAAATTTCAAATCTAGCGATCTGTCAGCAAGCGAAACGCCGAAAAGGACAAATCGGCGTGCCAGTTGCCGAAAAAGGAGAAGTCGGCAGCCCGGGCGCCGAGAAGAAACAGGTCGGCAGCCCATCTGCCGACTGAGGCAACTGTTTTTGGCGCCAAAGAGAAGTCGGCAACCGAGCTGCCGACTAGTAGGAAGTCGGCAACCGAGCTGCCGACTTGTCCTAGTCGGCAAGCCAGCTGCCGACCTCAGCTCCCTCTCCCCCCCCCAGCTCCCTATTTAGCCATCCCGGACCCCTCTCTCTCACACCCACCGATGAAACACTAGCTATGTGCATACAGAGGAGACGAGAGAGGTTTTGGAAGTGAGGAGGCTGAAGGGAGGTAAATATTTATGGAGTTTTTTTTTAGTTTGTTTGATTTACTAACCACGGGCATAATGCGAAATGGTAGGAATGGCTTCATCTGGTTCGGACGACATGCCGAAGGAGAAGTTTCCTGCCGATGTGCCGAACGGAGTCGAAGTTCCCTCTGTTGGTGCCAAGATCCGTGCAAGCTAATGGTGTCGAGAGAGATGTCGTACACCTACGGAAGAAGGTTCTTCATGTGCGCTAACTACGATGAAGAGCTAGCGAAGCTTTCCGTGCGCACAGAGCGGCGAAGGGTAAAACACGCGTTGCACCTGATTGTTCGTTCTTCCACCCGCTCGTAACACTGCAGTACAATGCTAACACTCATTTACTTGCAGTCTCCACCCACTATATGTGACTACATACAGTGGCTGGACCATACCCAATCGAAAGAGGATGAAGAACAACTGATGCGTGAGGTCTATTTTAGGCACGATTACACTCTGCAACGCATGCACGAGGCAGAGGAGGCGGAGAAGCAGAAGCGTTGGCAGGAGCAGCTATGCAAGGAAAAGATGGAGGCGGAACGTCGAGCCGCGGAAGCACGTGAGGCTGAAAGGGCGAGGAAGCGTGAGATCGCGCCTCGCGCGAAGGAAGAAGGAGAGGAAGCTCACGCTCATCGTATGAGGAAGGAAAAATATCCGAAAGGCCCTGAGTAGGTTGTCTTATGTTGCATTATCTTAGTTGTTCTATTATTAGATCGTTCGGTTCGATGGCTGTATCACGGGAATGTTATCGTACCATGTACCGCACGTGTACTGTTGATAATGTATCGTACTCGTAGTCTAGATTTCGACGAAATAAAGTAAGTGTTTGAATCTAACGAAAAATAGTAGAACTAAGATAGATAAAATTCGAAAAGATGCGGTCATAACTATTACAAACAAATAGTCCTGCTAGTCTCCCTGTGCGGGTCCTCCTGGGCCTCCCTGTCCACCTCCTCGACGCGGCCCCCTCCGCGGCCTCTTGCGGAAGTCGGAGTACGTCAACTGTCCCGGCGGAACAATCGTACGACGGCCCCTGCCGTACAAGGGCTCCTCAGGCTGAGGTGCAGTAGGCTGGGTGTCCTGCGTGACTGGTGGCGGCGAAGACGGTGAAGGATACCCCCGTCCCAACACAGAACCGTCGGCGGGGTCGAACTGAGTGTTCGCAAAGTACTGAGATGGGCTGTCCGAACCTCCTCCTCCTACTGAGAAGGGAACAAAACCTATGGAAGACAATACGTCCTGATTGCGTGCAAACATGTTGAATCTATTCCGGAAGCAGGAAAATATTACGTACCCGGGTTGGGGATCATGGCCGGAACCTGCGTAGGTGTGTGCTGAGAGCTCGACGGCATGTCCCAGGGAAACAGCTGCCTGCCCTCGAGCTGGGGGCCGTGCCACGACGACCCACCGGCCTGTGAAGGTCCTGGGGAAGGCGGGGCCTGCCAGGACGACCCACCGGCCTGTGAAGGACCTGGGGGAGTACTCTGCATCGCGGATGGCCTTGGAGGGAGGTGTGCTCCACGTCCTCTCTGCGGGTCGTGGACATCCGACGCCCGTGTGCAGGATAGAGCGCGGAGCAAACTACGGCAGAGCTCCTCTGCACGAGACCACGCAGTAGAGTCATCTCTTGTCCTTGATCGTGTCAGCTCGGTCGTGATGTGGGCGTGAAGCTCTTGTGCCACCTCAGCCTGCACGTACATAAGATTTTATTAGAAATGAACAAAGTAATTTAACACATAGTTTGAAACACGTCGTAGAACGTATCGCATTGACCCTCAGACGCGCACTGTCTACTGGGTACAAATCTGTGGTGCGTGCTGGCTGGATCTCATCACGCTCCATGCGTGGTACAAGGTAAATATGAGTCCGAGCAACATACCACTGGAGGTAAGCCCGATGGGCCTGAAGGTCGAAGGCCCTAGACTCATCCCAACAGTCCGCCGTAGCCGCCTCCCAAGCCTGAATGTAAGGGTGCAGGAGCTGTGTCCACTCCTGTGCCCTAACAGACCCCCCTCTACGAGACCAGCTGCGTAAGGGTGCAGGAGATATGTAAGTCATTTTGTTGATTCCATAATAAGAAGACAAATCGGACGTACCCATGCGTGGCACGATCTAAAGGAACTGCGTGTGGCGGTGGTCCGTCCTGGTATAGGCTGAACTGTCGCATCACACGATGCACAGCGTAGTCTTCGACGCAGATGTCGAAGACCAACTTCTTCCTTGTCATCCAGTATGCATCGTCCGTAGTGCACCATGGTGACAGGCCGTGGGGAGCGCGATATAGTCTCGCCTCCCAGTGTAAGGCTCCCACGTGACCTTCTCTGGAGGCAAGAAGTCGAACTGCTCCGTGAACGCGACGTAGCAGTTTCTCAACTATGCGAACGCGAACTGTGGCTGTAGAATGAAAGAGGAAGTACGTAAGTTCCAACCTTCTAATCTTGCAAGTAACAAAAGTACGTACGGTTATAGGCACGAACTTACCCGACGCCGTGTCCACAGCGAACCGAAAATAGGTCCAACCGTTGTCCCCGCGATCGGGAGACCCAGCAGGTAAGACACGTCCTGCAGCGTCGGGGCCATCTCTCCCCAAGGAAAGTGGAACGTATGGGTCTCCGGCCTCCATCGATCAACGAGGCATGTCAACAAAGCGCTGTTGAAAGGAAAACGTCTAGATCTGACCTCCATGTCGTGAGGTTCCTCGTCCTCACCGAGCAGCTGGTAGTCCTCGTCTGTGCCCTCCACCATCCGTGCCAGCGAGAGTAAACCCGCCCACTCCAACCTGTAAAATTAAAAGCATATTACAGATGAAAATGACATCATTACACGGGTTCTCGCGTGCACGTACCTATTGATCCACGCTGGGTGAATCCTCAACGCCACACGGGGGTACGGGTCCGGAAAACCGGGTTGAACTCGCCGTCGGCAATCTTCTTCGCCCGGTGCTTACTGTGCACTCGCGCATCGAGCAACTCGAACTCCGTCATACCTGCAAGCCTGTTGCAGGAACATAACACGAAGCCTGTCATATCAGTGCATCAAAACGGTACGAGAACAAATATTGAAGTACATAATTGAATGGAAACAAACAGGCACATATTAGAAGTTCACTACAATTATTATAAATATTTTCGAACACAGTACGACATCACAGCAAAGAAGTTCAAGTACATAATATACCAGGGATAGCACGCGCGTATTACAAGTTCCCTTCAGTTATTACAAACACAGTACTACAGTTCGAACATAATTGGAAAAGTACAAATCATTATTCAGAAAGTAACAGGGTGAAGCCTTGTTCTCACTCCGCGAACCCATGTTGTCCACGGCCTCGTCCAGTCCAAGTAGAAGGGGTTGCCGATGTACTTGCCGTGGGATCACCTCCCGCTTGGTCCTTCAACTTGGGACAATATTTCTTCCGATGACCATATGCAACACAATGCAAGCACTGCCTTGTAGGGCCCCTAACCTCTGACTCATCCATGTCGTTGTGAATTCGTCGAACTCTACGCCGCCCCTTGTTGTCACGAAGTAGGCTCTAGTGAGGTATGTATTCCCTTTGATCCTCTTCTACTGTGGTGAAGTTGTCCACAGCACGGAATCCAGTAATTTCGCCGCTCCATGCTGCAAGGACGGACTCCTTTAAATAAAACGGTGACATGAAAGAGGAAGAGTCCATACCAATTAACCCACACGCGGCTAGCACATGCGAGCACGGCTTGTGTAGAAGGAAAGGCTTGTTGCATGTGTAGCTACAGGTTGGAATTTCTTCACACCCGAAAGTAACCTCGAATGTCCGAACCTCATTTGCGGTTCCAAAACCTGTCTTATCCCGAAGTCGCACTTCGTACCTATGTTACCGGTTGCCAATCCTTATGACACTATGCATCTTCCCCTTTGCTATCTTCTGCTCCATGTATTGCATGACAGTCGCGCAGAATGGAGTTTCAGTGTTCGTGCTCATGTGCAATGCAGCTGTCTGATACCTCTCTTGGAAGTACCGAATTGTCCTATGAAGTATGCTCTCGACTATAGCGACTAAGGGTAAACCGCGCTGTCCGCGAAGTACCCAGTTGTACACCTCCGCCAGGTTGGTCGTCATGATACCGTACCTTGCACCGTGAGTGTCAAAGAGCAAGGACCATCTCTCCTTCGGCTCATTCTCGATCTACTCGGAGAAGGTCTTGATTCGTCCGCCCTTCTTCCTCTTAACACCGGGCGGGTCAATACCAGGTAGAGCGCACAGTTCTTTCGGCTCCTCGTCCGCTGCTACTGCAATTGCCGCGGCTTTCTTCCTCTGCCGAGTTAACTCTGTTTTAGTGAATTCATCAAGCTGAGCCCACAGTTTATAAAACTTCTTTTGCTGATTTTGTTTGCATAGCCTCTTGAAGAGATTCATAAGACGTTTGTTTCTGAACTGCCGGTAGAAATTTGCACCAGATGGCGAATGCAGTAGCGGCTTTGCATATCAGCCCAGGATTCAAGCTCATCCGAGCCGGGGTTTATAAGAGTCTTCACGGCCTTCAATATACCAGGATGCCTGTCATGGAGTATACACACGTTCGGTCGATCTTTCACGATACCTCGCTTCAGTCTTCTGAAGAACCAGAGCCAGCTCACGTAGTTTTTCGCCTTCAACAAAT
>JAGXJF010001397.1:0-158687 GCA_019208055.1 Stipa capillata | reverse complement strand
CCCTTTCTCGAACATCCAGGAAGGGCGCGGAAAGGATTTTGTGAGGGCCCGCGCAAAATTTGACCGGGCGACGGGGGAACCGATCTTCACGCACGAGAAAATGAAGGACGTGCACGAAGAACTGGTAACCTCTAAACCCATTTTACTTTATTTGTCCTACGTAGATTAATTTCCTAAAGATTATGTTTCTGAAGGTTCATGTTGCTTGCAGAGAAAGCTGAGCCAGCAACCTGAGAGCAACGACGCATCTTCCCAATCAGGACAGCGAGCAACGGGTCGTCAATGGCGGCCCTATCACATCCCAGGTCACTCGATGGTACCAAAGAATGAGTTCGACGTCCTCCCGAACGAAATGAAGATTCTGCATGAGAACGTTCGAGACATTGAATTAAGACCCGATGAAACTAATGTCTCGTATTACACGGCGAAGGTGCCAGAGGGTTTTCCATTTCGTCGAGCAGTATCCCGCGGACAAGTTCTATCTGGACTTTGCGGAGATCTTCGGCATGTTCAACCTTTATCGGCTCGAAGCATCCTTCGTCAGGCTATGGGCGCTTCACCTAACTAGAGAGATCAGACGCCTGAAGATTCTCGATGTTGCAATAGCCGATCCGTTTCACATGCATGAGAACAACGTTCGCTCCCAAGAAGGTAGGGAGATTATGAAAGAATACCTCGTGAGTGCGATGATAGCGCATAAGGGCAAGGACTACCTACTCGTGCCCTACAATCCCTTGTAAGTCATTCTCTACTTTGTGCTTTCATAAATTTCTCTTTTGCTTGTGCACCTAGCCAACTTCGTGGGTTAATATTGGTTTGTTCACATGTCTGCGCAGCGACCACTAGATCCTCTTAGTGCTAATGCCGAAGGAAAGCAAGGTTGTTTACTTTGATTCCATGAAGAGGGTGAAGAAAGACTACATCCTGCTCAAGAAAGTTCTGGATGATGCTCTCTTCGACTTTGCACAGAAGGGAGGAGGAGCAACTATGGTAAAAAGAAGTGCCGCTCCACGCTTTAAACACGTGACCGAATGGTGGTGCAGACAGCAGCCGGAGGGTAGTGTGACGTGTGGCTACTACGTCTGCTGCCACATGGACGACTTTGTACGGGCGCGGAACACGTTTCGCAAACATGACGACTTACGCAAGTGGAGTAATAACCTCGAACACAAGCCATATGACTGAAAGCAAGAGTTTGCACGCCTCCAGAATGCGTTTGCGAATATCATCAACAAGGACGTCGTCTCCGATACGGGGCTTTTCTACGCCGGCACTGACCCAAGGGAGGAACACGCCGCTCGCACAGAGCAACGAGTTCGCCAAATCCCGACCGAAGACCCATTCGCGCGCCAACATGCAGCTAGGCCCTAGACGAGGGAAAAAAGCATCAAGATAGGCCCTTCGAAACGGAAAAACATTGCATATGTATTGTGTTTGTGGTCGTGTATTCCCGAACTGGTCTAATTTGTACGTTTCTGGACATATTTACGTATTGCCACTTGTTACTTTCGTAGTCGGTTTGACATATGTACTTATCGTGTGCGACATCCGAGAGCGTGAGCAAGGTGGCCTTCGAAGCATACCGGGCACGTAGGATGCCGACGCAACGAGGCATCGCCGCAAGCGCTATTAGGCCACAGCGGCACGCCCTACGAGAACGGCGACCGAAGGGGTACACCCCCCTCCAGGACCCCTGCAGTACACAGGGGCTGGAGAGCGCCACAGTTCACGCGATCCTGCCGCGGCAGCGAAAATGGCTGCCGCGACAGCGAAATTGCCTGTTTTTGCTGCCGTGGCAGCCAAAATTTTGGCTGCCGCGGTAGCAAAAACAGCCGTTTTGGCTGCCGCGGCAGCCATTTTGTCTGCCGCGGCAGCCAAAAGGGCTGTTTTTGCTGCCGCGGCAGCAACGTGCTTGCGCCTCTCATAACAGCAGTGACGTGCTGACTGGAGGGCTCGTCACTGCTGTATATATTACCAGTGACGGGCAGAAAATACAGCACGTCACTGGTAATTATATTACCAGTGACGGGCTCTCATGCTCGCCCGTCACTGGTAACTAGATTACCAGTGACGAGCTGATAGCCCGCCACTGATAACCAGCTACCAGTGGCGGGTCACCAGTGACGGGCCGGGCCGCTCGTCACTACTGGGCTTTTTAGGCCCGTCACTGGTGTCCCTTTCTGCAGTAGTGTATGTATATATAAACCTTGTTCTACACCTTGTCTCCATACATGGCTACTCGCCCATGCATTCCTACCACGAACACAACTTCGGCATCCTTTCTCCTTTTTCCTAGTCGGTGTAACCTAGACCAACATCTGTAGCTAAGTACCCACATGGTACCTTTGTGAAACTGAAACATATATTGTCCTGAGTTTTTTTCCGAGTGTGGGCACATATATACCTCGCCATCTACCTCGCCATCTACCTCGCCATGTCCTATCGCGAGTGTGGGCACATATATACTACTTTTATATATGCACATATACACAAAACCCTAACTCATCGCTCGACTCTGCCACAATCCTATGCATGTATTTGAGTATACCGGCAATACTTCCCGAATCCTAGCCCACAATGACTTCCTGTCATTATCCTAACCCTGTCGCCACCCTATATACGCTAATTTTCAAGTGTATGTGGGTATATACACTTGAAATTCTAACTCAATTCTTTCGAGCTAAGGAGAGGTCCACAGCCCTAGTTCCTCTGTCCTTGTTTTTCGAGACTCTCGAATGCTCAACATTTCTATCCTTGTCTGATCCACCTAACCTTGGTGACACTATCCCAATCAAGATGTCCAAGGGGAAAAACGTTCCTCTAATATTAAGGCGTGAGTTCTCGCCTGATCTTCGCTAATTAAAAAAAAACTTTTGAAAATAACACGTGCTCCATTTTGGTTTTACAATGGGGTTAGCCATCCTTTGCATTTTGTTGGTTTTCATGGCATGCCTTCTAAAACAACCCTCTCTGTGTAGTAGAATCATCAAAAAAATACATATACATGTTCTCGAGCACACATGTAGCATTAATCCATTCCATATGCTATTTCTACATACGTGATCACCTATAGGGACTATGCATGCTGCATGATTAAGGCATACATGCTGGTTCCGAATTATTTCTAGCAGCCCATGATCTCACATGCTCCTTTAGTTTCAACTCCTAAAATCCCTACAAACTCATAAGCAGTCCACTAGTTGGCAGGTCCAGTCAACTATGCATCCAAAACCAAACCAAGGTGAATTGAATGCTAGCAGAATAAATTCCTTAGCAGCATCTCATTGATACACCGAACACTGCTCTCCTACCAACACTGCCCAAATTTTCCTGTTTCTCTGCACCAATACCAGTACTCCTACCCATCTTTTTCCTCCCCTGGTCTGCAACCAAAGCCAAGACCAGACTGGATTAATTCTAATAGTACAAGCTTGCTACTCTCCTACCGAGCGCACGCGCTATTTTTCTTGCCAACGCACCGAGCGGTGCCTAACTTCCTATCCTTCTACAGCACCAGGCAGAGCTCTCTTCCTCACTGCCATTTTGCTCATGCCTGCGCTAGCTCAACAGCACCCTAAAATCGGTGCCTAACTCCTACAGCACCACAGTGCCGGCCACCCACCTCCATTAATCTCCTTCTTCATTGCCCTCTCGTGCCTTATTCCCTTCTCTCTCAGCTTCTTTAAATCCAAACCGAGCTCAGTTGTTCAACCCATTTCCCCAATCCGGTCACAAATCCAGTACCCGAGCTCCTCTTCCCTCAAGCTCTAACCTCCTCTGCCATGACCTCAAGCCCAGGTCTCCTTCCTGTCCCACCCGAGCTACACCAGAACCTGCTTGAGCTCCTCAAGCTCTTCTCCCCTCCCTCTTTTCCATACTACTCCACAAGCTTGTGCCTTGACCCTCACTAGCTACGACCCCACCGCTCACCACCGGTACAGTCTCCGAGCGCCGAGGAGGTGAGGCCATCTGTTGTTTGCTCCCTCTACTTTCCCCTCACACTAGCGAGCTCTTCTAGTACTTCACGCCATTAGCGAGCTCCTCCTCACCTTGCGCCGGCCACCAGGAGAAAGACCCGAGTAGCTGCTCAAGCACCCGAGCTACCATTCCCTCCCTCCCGTCCGAGCTATTCTTCCACTGTTTTTCCTTAGGTGCTTCTTCTCTCCTGGAGTTTCTTTCCCCAACCAGCCGAGCGCTCCTTCCTCCTTCTCTTAAGCCATTTGCTCCTCTTCATTTTTCCCATCAAGTAGCTCCCCTCTTCCCCCGTTTCTCTCAATACCAAGCCATGCCTCCCAATGCTTCTCCATCTTCCTGAGTTCAGGCCCCATTTCTATTCTGCTCACCGAGCTTCCTTCTCTCCCTTTAGCCCTCTTCTCTAACACGATGAGCATGGCAAAGCTCCACCGTGCCCCTTCCCCAACCTCCTCTACCCCGAGCTCCCCTGCTTGCCATCTTCCTCCTCCGCCATTCCAGTCTCCTTTTTGAGTTTCTCGTCCGAGCTTTCATGCTGTCTCACTGTTGCCCTTCTCCGCCACTACCGAACCCGGCAAGCCGCCAGAACCGCCGTCGTTGTTCCGGCGGACCACTAACCCTAGGGAGTCGGACCAACACCAATCGGATGGCCACGGCGTCGCCCCACAGCCTTGGCACCACCGTCGCCAAGCATGCTGCCGCCGGTCGCCGGTAAGGCCCTGCCACCCTCCCTTTCCTAGCGCTAAGCTTAGGTTAAAAACCCTAAGCACCAGCTTGGGCACTAAGCAAGAACCTGGCAGTGAAGCTGCTGTTGGCCCAGGCCCATGAGGTCATTGAGTGAAGGCATACTCCTTGAGTACGTTTCCGCTGCGGGAAGACGCACTCCCTCTACTTCTTATATTAGTACACGTATTCTTCAGTGGGAAGCGTACTTGTCCCGAGGCTATACCTATTTCCACATCTCCAGCGCCGAAGGCGTACTACCTGATTTCGCTTTCGACATCAGACCTAGCTCTACTAGCAGAGTTCCCCTTTTCTTAATTCCCTCCCGACAAATCTTTAGAAGCCCAAATCTCCTCCGTCGTAGCTCCGTTTGACCCCATTCGTTTTCCTATCTTCATATAAAATCAAATCCTATCCAACAGTACCAATTTCATAATTTTTGAAATTATTTGAATTTTCAAACTTGAAATCAATTCATTTGGGCATGTTATACATTCCTTAAGCATAGTTAACTTGGTTATTTCCTTGTTGCATAAAACCAATTGACGGTATATAGTACGGTATCCCGTATATTAGGAAGTATCCGCATATGATTTCCTGGATTACTGGAGTATACCACGTACCCGGTAAGGATTCCAGAATGGTAAGGTAACCCCCCTCGTAAGGAGGAAGGATACCCTTAAACTAGGAAGTCAATCCCGACGTTTAAGAAAGCCAGAGTTCTACTCGGGCATAAGTCCATATCCAGTACGGCTAGATGAACCCCCTATAAAAGGATCAGCAATCCCATAGGGGAGGACAGGTCAAGTTAGATCCAAGGAAGGCAAGTTAGATCCGAGGAAGGCAAGTTAGATCCGAAGGAACATCTAGAAGCCCTAGATTATTCCTACGAGAAGACCCGCCACCTCGAAGGAGTTGAGCTTAGCGGAATTAGTCGGATTAGTCTACGATTAGGCCTAGGATAGCCATTAACCTTCATATCCCTTGTAAGATATTCTCCAGTTAATATATACGAATAGGACGTAGGGTTGTTATCCTGAGGGAGGCCCAAACCTGTATAAAAAGGGCATTTTCCTTGCCATTACACCTCTGGCCTTGTGCCCTAGCGGTCCCTACCCCTCATACATACACATTCCATGAATACCGTAAGATCAGCGGTTAACCGATCATCGATAGATGGCGCTGACCGTGGGGACCTCTCCGGCTCAAGTCGTCCAGGAAGAATCAAAGCCGGCAAGACGTGCAACTTCTCGCGATCAGCCCATAACGCCAATTGCACGACCCTCCTCGGCGCACCGTACCGGGTACTCGGACCAAGGTTTCTACGACAACTTCGGCCCAATGGATCCATACTCGGTAACGGATCATGTAGATTATGGAGAATACGCTCCTGGCGAGGACTCGGATAGCGAAGCCGATCGCTTCCAGACCGAGTGCACCAGGGCCTTCGAAGGGGATTGGTATCAACCGACAATCTCCAGGCAGGAGCGGCTAGCCCAATGTCCGGGTTGTTGCCTGCACCTTCTGATCGTCCAGATGGTCAAGAACCTACTCACGCCGTACCTGATGAGGACGACATGATGAAGTGGAACTATACCCCATCTAATCTATGTCCTCAAGTAGTTCTCGTGATTCAAGATGATCGTGAAGAGCTCGAGAGACAAGATCAGGATGGGAGCTCTCGACGTCGTAGCCCAACGACTACTCCCCAAAGGAACAGGAATAGGCCTACGGGAGCAGAAAGAACACCTCCAGGGACAGAGGAATATATGTCTCAAACTGCTCAAAGGCTCGACGAGGCGCGTAATCTGCTGTCAAGAACACCGACAGTAGACTTATCGATGCCTGAAGGACGGCGGTGGCTGCAATAGCTGGGGGCTGAATTACAACAGGCCCAAGCTCAAGCTGAATCTTCTCGAGTACGATCTGTGGCACGTAGCTCCAACGAGAGGAGCACCCCTCGCCCACAGGAGGAGTCAGACGGGGAAAGAGGTCACCCCGGAAACTGGTCTCGACAGGGGGAACCGCTCGTTGACCTACGTGACAAGATCAACGAGCGCCAGAGTTAGAGACAACAGCAAGATCAATCTCCCCCTGGAGAGACCAACGACATCACGCCAACATTCGGGGACGATCTCCGACCTTGAATAGCGGCGAGATTGTGCCTTATCGGAGAGACATCCACGGATGCCAAGCGTTATCATAGGAACTCCGACATGTGTGCTGGCTATCTCGCTTTAAGCCTGGGGCCTTAGAATTGTACGATGGCACCACGAATCCTGCAGAATTCTTGGCGGTCTATACTACGACTATTGAGACCGCAGGCAGAAACGAGAAGGTCATGGCCAACTACGTCCCGATAGCCCTCAGAGGGGCCGCCAGGACGTGGTTGACGAATCTGCCCCTAGGAACGATCCGCTCCTGGGGACAACTCTGCGACATGCTTCTCGGCAACTTCCAAGGTACCTACACACGCCCTGGTCGAGTCGACGACCTATTTCTAGTCGTCCAGAGACCAGACGAGATGCTCCGAGAGTTTACCAAGAGATTTAGTGCTGTTTGCAACACTATACCTGAGATGACAAACTCGGACGTCATTCGCGCCTTCACTCGGGGCAGTAGAAACGAGATGTGCACGCACGACTTGATCATGCATCCTCCTAAGACCATGGCGTAGCTCATGGACTTAGTCGAGAAAGCTGCCTATGCGGAGGAAACCTTACGCTACATCAAACAGCAGCAGGGTAGGTCGACCAGTTCTCCCCTCCAGACTAGAGACGACTCCAAGAAGTCGAAATGCAAGAAGAAGCCCTACGGAGGGAATAGAGAGAAGAGAGCTAAAGCCGAGGAGGTCTTTGCAGATCTCCCCGAGAAGCGTACCTGGCGACCACGCCGCAAGGATAAGCAAACGAATTCTTCCGACAAGCCATCCAAGCTCTGGTGCGATTTCCACCAGACTGACTCGCATGACCTACGTCAATGTCGCATCTTCAAGAAGTACCTTAAGAAGGAAAAAGAGAAGCTCCGCGAGAATGACCCGCAGGTCGCAAACAATAGCCGGGACACGACTCCCGACGATGACTCCTCCCCTGAGCCATTCCAGGGGCACGTCCAAGCGATCGAGCATATATTTGGGGGCTCGTCCTCCTACAAATTGAGGAAGCAATACAAGGCGATTGCCCGAGAAGTCTTTGCAAGCATACCACAAGTACCTCGGGCAGTCAAATGGTCGGAGGTCGAAATTAAGTTCGACCAAACCGACTGTCCTGAAAACTGTGCTCGACCAGGACGATCTCCGATCGTGGTCGAACCAACGATCAACAACTACCGGGTGGCTCGGGTGCTAATAGATGGAGGAAGTTCCCTCAACATCCTGTTCACCAAAGCCCTCGATGCTATGCAAGTACCATGCTCATCAATCCAGACGGTGACACAGGCGTTCCACGGCATCGTGCCGGGCTCGTCAGCCACGCCGATCGGGCAGGTCACGCTCTCGATGACCTTTGGAACACCTGAGAACTTCCGAACAGAGAAAATCCTGTTCGACGTAGTCAATTTCGAGACAGTGTACAATGCTATCTTAGGGCGCCCAACTTTGGCCAAATTCATGGCAGCAACATACTATGCCAACCGGTGCATGAAGATGCCTGGCCCAAAGGGCGTTCTTACGATAAAGAGCTCTCCTCAAGAAGCACTTCTCTGCGACAAGCGCAGCCTCGACCATGTACGAACGCCAAAACGGCCGTAAAAACTCATGGCGAGGTAAAAATCATTCCCTTGGACCCAGCAGAACCCTCCAAGACAGTCCGGATCGGTTCAGCTCTTGATTCAGACCTAGAATCATTGCTCATCGCTTTCCTCCAGAGCAACTTAGATGTTTTCGCATGGCAACCATCCGACATGCCCGGAATCCCCAGGGAAGTGATCGAGCACAAATTGGCTATCCGCCAGGACGCCACTCCTGTAAAACAGAAGCTCCAACGTTTTGCTCCAGATCGAAAAGAAGCTATCAAATTGGAAATTGAAAAACTCTTGAAGGCCGGATTTATCCGGGAAGTTGAACATCCTGAATGGCTCGCCAACCCCGTCATGGTGAAAAAAGCCAACAGAACGTGGAGAATGTGTGTCGACTTACACAGACCTCAACAAGGCCTGCTCCAAGGACGCCTTCCCATTACCCAGAATAGACTAGATAGTGGACTCCACGTCTGGATGTGACTATCTAAGCCTTCTCGATGCCTATTCAGGTTATCACCAGATAAGCATGTGTCGAGAAGATGAGGAAAAAACTTCCTTTGTAACTCCGTTTGGGGTATTCTGCTACTCAAAAATGCCTTTCGGATTAAAAAATGCAGGCGCAATGTATCAACGCGGAATACAGCTCGCCCTCCACAGTCAACTCGGTTGGAATGTCGAAGCTTACGTTGATGATCTCGTCATAAAAACAAAAAAGAAAGAAAGTCTGCTTTCGGACCTGCTAGAAACCTTCACCAACCTTCGAAGGAACAGGATAATGCTGAATCCAGAGAAATGTACCTTCGGAGTCGACGTCGGAAAATTGCTTGGATTCTTGGTGTCACACCGAGGAATCGAAGCAAATCCCGACAAGATACGAGCAATTGCAGAATTGAAGTCACCGAAGTCAGTCCGAGACGTCCAAAGACTCACGGGTTGCATGGCAGCCATGAGCCGGTTCATATCCCGACTAGGAGACCACGAAATTCCTTTTTTTAAACACCTACGACGACATGATGGTTTCGAGTGGACGGAGGAATCAGAAAAGGCATTTCAAAAGCTCAAAGAATACTTAACTACCCCCCTGTGCTAGTCGCGCCCAACCCAGAAGAAGACTTATTTCTCTACATCGCTGCTAGCCCATCAGCGGTCAGCGGATTATTGACGGTGGAACGTGGGACTTCAGAACAACGTGAAAAAATTCAACAGCCGGTGTACTACGTCAGCGAGATCCTGCACGGAGCCAAGGAACGTTACCCTCAAGTTTAGAAACTCCTATACACAGTGCTTACTATATCTCGCAAACTCCAACATTACTTCCAGGCTCACACCATCACGGTCCCAACCACCTACCCTCTGGGAAAAATCCTCCGCAACTGCGATGCCATCGGTTGGATCGCTAAATGGGCTGTCGAACTCGGTGAATTCGACATCCACTTCGTGTGGCGCACCGCCATCAAATCTCAGGTACTTGCCGACTTGATCATTGAATGGACGGAACCCGACCACATAGACGAGTCACCAGCGGCGAAAGAAGATATTTGGACTCTACACTTCGACAGTTCCGTGACCATCGAAGGCACGGGGCTGGAATAGTTTTAACTTCCCTAACCGGAGAATGCCTGCAGTATGTACTGCAGATCGACTTCCCAGCCACGAATAACGTGGCTGAGTACGAGGGTCTGCTAGCCGGTCTCAGGGTCGCTTCCGCACTTGGTATCCGTCGCCTCCTCGTGAGTGGGGACTCACAGCTGGTAGCGAGACAAGTGTCAAAGGAATGCCAGACCATAGACCCAAACATGGCAGCTTACCTAGCGGAGGTGAGAAAGCTGGAGAAGAAGTTCATCGGCCTCGAAGTATGGTATATCCCTCGGAAGGACAACTGCCGAGCCGACAATCTTGCCTGCCTAGTTTCCTCATGATCTCCATGCCCACCCGGGGCCTTTGTAGAAAGGATCTCGACGTCGTCCATAGCTTCTCACGAACCCATGGACGAAGGAATGGTCATGCTCAACACCGAGCACCATTCAAGGACGTCACTAGGCATTGACGCTCCAAAGGGAGTGACGGGGCTACTCGTCGCTACCCTCGATCCTGAGGATTCGTGGATGGAGCCCATCCGTAGGTACCTTCTCGATCGAACTATGCCTGAGGATGATACACTATCCGAGCAGATTGCCCGACGCGCCAGGATGTACTCCCTGGTCGACAGAGCCCTCTACTGAAGAGGAGCTCACGGAGTGCTCATGCGGTGTATACCCCAGACGCAGGGTATGAGATTACTCGACGAGATCCATGGAGGGGTGTGCGGGGCACATGCATCTTTCTGAACCCTGGTCGAAAAGGCCTTTAGACAAGGATTCTATTGACCGACAGCACTCCGTAACGCGAGCGAGTTAGTGAAGCGATGCCGTCAGTGTCAGTTTCACCGCAGATGCATTCACTAGCCCGCCCAAGCATTACAGACAATTCCCTTGTCATGGCCATTCGCCACATGGGGCCTGGACATTCTGGGGTCTTTCCCAGTGGCGCCTGGGGGCTATAAGTTCCTATTCATCGCAATTGATACGTTCACTAAATGGATCGAGGCCGAACCAGTCGTGCAGATCACCTCGGAAGCAGCCAAATAGTTCATAATGAAGAATGTGATGACCAGATTTGGCGTTCTGAGTAGGATCATAACCAACAACGGTACCCAGTTCTCCAGCGCAGAGTTCATCGAGTACTGCGCCGGACTAGGTACCACAATTTGCTACACCTCGGTCGCCCACCCACAGAGCAATAGGCAGGTCGAATGCGCTAACGGACTTATACTCCAGGGAATGAAGACTCGCGTCTTCGAAAGACTCTCCGTGCATGCAAAGACATGGGCGCGAGAGTTACATTCTGTCCTCTGGGCGCTGCGACCAACCGCGAGTCGTGCCACGGGCGAAACACCATTCTGCCTGGTATATGGAGTGGAGGCCATGCTCCCCAGCGAGATCACACTTAAATCACCACGGGTAGAGCTACACACTGACAAGGAGGAAACCCCTCGATGAGAGGACGACCTCAATTTCATCGAGGAAAAGTCTCAAGCCTTACTCCGCGCTACCGGATACCAGCAGGACCTCCGTCGCTACTATGATCGACACGTCCGACAACGCTCGCTCCAAGTCGGGGACCTTATTCTACGACTTGTTCAGAACAAGAGTAACATCAATAAACTTTCCCCCAAATGGGAAGGCCCTTACATGGTAGCCGAGGTCACTCGACCAGGATCATTTCGACTAGCAATGGAGGACGGCCGAGTCCTAGCAAATTCCTAGAACATCGACCAGCTCTAGAAGTTCTATGTGTAAGACTAATCGACTGTCCACTCGAGAACACCCCTCGAGTGCACAGTCGGGGGCTGAATAAGGTGGTCAGATGACCTCGACATGAAAATTTGTCAAAAGTTACGTTAGACCCCAGAAAGATAAAACGAAAAATCCCCACAAAAAAGTCTGGCACGTACAAAATACAAGATCGACTACGCGTTCACACCTCTGGGGTCTCCTTCCCGGCCGCATGCGAACGTCCAGTAATTCTTGAGCTGCCCGATCCAATTCTGCTAATCGATGTGGAAGACTCTCAGTGGCCTGCAGGGACACGCCGGCTGTCGGAAGTACTGACTCCAAGCGATCCGTCACCATTAAGAGTTTCTCCTCGAGAGAAGAGGCCCTTGCCTTCTCTTGGGAAAGAGCGTCGAAAAGCTGAGTCGATCGGTCCCGAAGTCCCCGGACCTCGTTGCAGACAAAATTCCATCTACCTTGGACGCACTGAGAGGAACATTAAGGTTAGAAGGAATCATCTTACGAAAAGGCAAGATAATAAGTGAAGACGTTCTTACCTCCACCAATGGTCCGAGCAGCGCCACCGGGTCATCCTCGGCTGAAGTCTCCCCGCCCTGCTGACTAAAAGTCGGCTGACATATATTGGGCGAAGGCAGAACTGTCCCGCTAGTCGGATCCCGACTAGGCAGTAATCTGGAGACAGATAAGTGCCTCCTCCGGACGGCCGGCTGGTCGGACCTCGGCGAAGGAGAGTCCCTACAGATCATGCTCAGCACCTAGGTCGACATACAAAAAGCTTGACTAAGGAGGGGATGAAAGGAGAATACCTTGCTCTCTTCAAAGGGACAGAGCGTATTCTCCAAACTGGAGGAGCACTTGCTCCCTGAAGAAGAGGGGGCGAGGCTCCCGTGGAACGACTCCCGAACATTTCTCCCTGATTCATGCCAAAAATCCGATCAAGAGTTGGTCGACCTCACCAGAAGGAGAACAAGTCCACGCACTCACTAGGGAAGCTTGGAAAGATGACTCGAGGGTGACTGCGGGACATTCTAGTCTGCCCCGCGTGGGTTCCTTCATCTGGTCTGGGCCATCCACAGGACATCCGACGCCTTCATCATGATGACCCCCAGCAGTAGTCGGGTCCCGACTAGGAAGGGAGGGCCCCACTTCAGGATCCGTGACGCCGCGTCCCTCTCGTTGAAGAAGTCCATCGAATAACTCCTTGATTTAATGCTATTCAGACCAGAAAAGCCAGATGTCCTGAAAACAAAAAGATTACCGCAAGAACCTCTTCCCGTTCGTGTTGAGGCCAAAGGGGTAGTGATGAAGGGATGTCCTGATGACCTGGTGAAGGCACCTTTTTGAAAATGGACTTCACCTTCTCGAGCACCTCCGATTCCGAGAGAGCTGATCAAAAGAGAAATAAAGGAAGTCAGAATAGCTCGAAATTTAATTAGGTGGTAATCTTAGAAAAAGTACGAGGTTTACCCATTCTCTTCTGCTTTTGATAAGGGTCATTCGAGGAATCCCAAGCACCGGTCTCCCTCAACCGCAAGGGGCATATCCCGCGCCTGACGAAGTCGGCGGCGACGTCGAAGGAGGACAGGCCTCGCGCCCGGAGGATCTTGATCTCATCGATCAGACCCATAAGGTGGGAGTCCAGCGCTGTCTCATCAGACAACAAGGGTGCAACTCCGGGTGGAGATCCCCAGTGCTTGATACCCGAGGTGGACGATGGACGGCAGTAACACCATTCGTTCTCCCACCCCGGGAAGGATCGGATCCTAGCGGCATCTATGTATTCCATGACCTTTTCTTCTCGGAGGCGGATACTCGCACCTCCCACAATCTCCTTTTTCGTCCTCTCCAGTGTATAATAGTATCTAAAGAGGTCCAAAGAAGGGTGTATTCCAAGGAAAGCTTCGCACAAATGGGCAAACATGCTCAGAACGGTGTAGGAGGTCGGATCGAGGTTGACTATCTCGACCCGATAGAATTGGAAGATGGAAGACAGAAAGGTGGATGGGGAGAGAAAGAACCCGCACCGAAAGAAATCAGGAAAAATAACCAACCAACCGGGATCAAGCGTGGGGATCCTCTCGTTGGGGACAGGGTGAAACTTGGCTTGAAAGGTCGATTGAATTAGAGTCAGTTCAAGAGAAGATGCAATCCTCGCCTGAGTTAGCTCCGAACGCGGCCACGAGTTTCCAGCCAACGAACGCCCCGCCATAACACAAGGAAGAAGATGGTGGGAAGGCTAAGGAACGGAGAGCAATGCGGGCAAAACCCCAACTCTTGGTTTCTTAAAGGTTCTAACTTTCGCCTAACCGAGCGCGGTTACCGGCACAATCTGTTCCATCGCATTTAATGTGGACAGTTGCTTTTCCCGCATATGAGACGTTGCGCGGGAAAAAGAGGGTCTGACAAACCCACGACCCCGACAAGCGCGCTGCATTACGACTAACGTCAGCCGAATAGTAGCGCAGAAAAAGGAAAGATTCTTCATCACCACGCGAAATTTCCGCCACGACGGTTCGGTTTTCCAGAAATCCACCAGGCCAACGCATGTCCATGATCGACGGGTCAGATTAAACCGGAAAAGCTTTTGGATTTCCAAGGACTATTTCAATAAGGCTATCATGACTACTTGGTAGAGATTGTACCTACTCGGGAAAGTTGTCGATAAGGATTACTCGGCGCCTACTCGGAGCTACTCCCCGAGAAGGGCAGATTTCATACAAAACAGTCATGACCTCACTTCACGTATTGATGGGGGGCTTGACAATGTATAGTATGGTATCCCATATATTAGGAAGTATCCGCATACGATTCCCTGGATTACTGGAGTATACCACGTACCCGGTAAGGATTCCAAGATGGTAAGGTAACCCCCCGTAAGGAGGAAGGATACCCTTAAACTAGGAAGTCAATCCCGACGTTTAAGGAAGTCAGAGTTATACTCGGGCATAAGTCCATGTCCAGTACGGCTAGATGAACCCCCTATAAAAGGATCAGCAATCCCATAGGGGAGGACAGGTCAAGTTAGATCCAAGGAAGGCAAGTTAGATCCGAGGTCAAGTTAGATCCAAGGGAAGGAAGATCCAGAAGCCCTAGCTTATTCCTACAAGAAGACCCGCCACCTCGAAGGAGTCGAGCTTAGCGGAATTAGTCGGATTAGTCTACGATTAGGCCTAGGATAGCCACTAACCTTCATATCCCTGGTAAGACATTCTCCAGTTAATATATACGAACAGGACGTAGGGTTGTTATCCTAAGGGAGGCTCGAACCTATATAAAAATGGCGTTTTCCTTGCCATTATACCTCTGGCCTTGTGCCCTAGCAGTCCCTACCCCTCATACATACACATTCCACGAATACCGTAAGATTGGCGGTTCACCGATCATCGACACCAATCATGCCATGTTAGTTTCAGTATACCTTTATTTCCAAGACCTTTTATACAATCAAAACAGAAAGGGGTTGTGAGAATTTATTAATTGCAATTCATCTCTTATATGCATGTATGTATATATATGTGCACACATGTCATTTTAATCTTACTCTAGTAGTTTCCATATAGTTTTCTAAAATCTTTTAAACATGTATAAGGCTCTCTGGACCCAACCTTTATATGAGAGCTAAAAGCTTTTAAATGCTAGTATGCATATAATCTAGCAAACCCTAGTTTTCCAATATGTAAAAACCTTTTATCTCATATGATTTTCTTTTCCATCTCATCTTTTGGAAAACCCGAAAACCCTTTGAAGTTTAGTGCATGGCTTTGTATGTTGCATGAGTGTATGTTGATTCTTATTTGATTCTTCCCCGCATCGTTAATTTATTCGCCATTCTTTCGACGTGTAGATACCGACGTTAGGAAATATCGCGCGAAGGAATTTGGACAATTGTCGAATCGGGTTCAAGACCGAGCCCCAGCCAATATTGCCAGGCAAGCATTCCCACCTTGACTATGTTGAATCTCATATATGTCAAAACTTAAATATTTTGTTTGCAACTCTACATGCTATGTGAATATCAACAATATTTTATGTTAGACGAGTTACACCGTGTACGACTAGCAAGATATTAGGATTATAGGCGGTAGCCCTGCTTAGACCTGCTATAGAGGAAAATCTATTTTTATCGACTCACACGAGGCACTCCCTTGGGTTATGGGATTAAAACCCTCGGGAAAGCGTGTACCTTCCGAGGTGACTGTTTGAAAATATTGTTTGCCAAAACCCCAAACAAAATGGAGGATAATTTTGATTCGGGTGAGAACAGTAAGTGGAGATCAGAAGAATGATTATAGCATGTGGTGACATGGCGAAAAGGTGATGGTATGTAGTCTTGCTCGAATCAGTTAAGGACCGAGCCTAAGTGCCGCTCGACCAAGTTCACCTCGTACGTCCACATGTCCTTTATGGGAAGGACTTGACTACATACCCCGTCGAGTACTACTGCCTGGACCCGTGGGCGGTAGGAAGAAAGTGCTAGGTGGATTGGCATCCCTAGACGATCTCCCTGGGACTACGTGGGTAGAGATTCTTAGTGAGCTCCACGTAGTACGTGGATACAGGTTCGACACAAAGATGGAGAGTCCCATTTTTGGTCTAAGATGCAAATGCAAAAGTTGGGTTACTCATCTAGCGGGTCCGGCTCTAGTACGAAAGCGGGTGAAAAGTCTCGTTGTAATAACCCTGCCGGCACCCCTCATGAAGAGTGTTCATTTGGCCATGGCAACAAGGGGGATTTACATCTTGTGGGTAAAGCCGTACAACCTCTACAGAGTGTTTAAAATCTATTCGAATAGCCGCATCCTTGGTCATGGACACAACTTGGGAAGGCCACACACTGGTTAGACTAAGTTTTGGTTGCGAAATTGGGAAATGGGAATTAAGGACGTGGGCATGATGTGTCCACAGTGCGCAGTTTGGGCTACAGGCTGGTAGCGAGGAACTGCAAAAGTAAAACATAGCCGTGCTGCATGGTGGTAGCATGGGTAGGCAAGAGGATGGTCTAAGGCGATACATGGGTTATCAGCCTCTAGTTGACGATTGTCGGAATGAAATGTTTGGCACTAGATGCACACCTATCAGAGACGAGCTTGTTCTCAGAAATGCTTTCAAATCTATTATTATCATATTTCGGTTGAAAACTTACTTTTCCGCTCAAACTTCAACTTAGGGTAGAGCTCTTTTATTGAACAAGCCCTGCATGAAATATATCCGTTATACTCTTCCTGCGGGATGCTTGCGAGTACATTCCATGTACTCACCTGGCTTGTTGATTTGGCCAGACAAAGGACTCACCAATTCCAAGGATACCATCGAGTTCGCGAACGCTAGGGCGTAATCCCAGTCAGTTGCCTGTCGGGTATGGCATATTGATGGGCCACATCACCGATTGATTTCCGCTGCAAGATTTTAGCCGTTGGCTACAGGTATAAGAATATCGACCTTGACAGTCCATTTAGAGCCGTTGGGCTACAGGTAAAGGATCTCGACCTGAGGGACTAGTCATATCTCCGTTACTAAAATATGTGTGAATGACTATGATATACAGGTTAACTTGTGTGTATCGGCTACTGATAATGGGACTGGTACAGTAAACACAAGGGAGTATATGGTCTTAAAACTGGGTACGCCACAGCTTGGTATCAGAGCCATATTGACTGTGGGTAAACCCTAATTAGCATGGCCATTAGATAGGACATAGGATATACAAACTATTTTCTAAAATAAGATAAAATATTGACATAAGTTTGGGCTCTACTCTCATCATAATTCCTAGCATTTCTTCTCTTTACCTCGGAAATATCTCTGAACATAGTGTTAATAAATTTTTTACTAAACTTATTCCCTGTTCAAAATTGTAGATGAGTGAAGTCACACTCCAACGAGAATGCGGGCACCCCTGGGGCAAGCTATTGAAAAAGCTACTTCGTTTCCTTGGAGTTCGACGCCGACCACTGTACATTGTTCGAAAAGACTACATCACCGGAGTTGATGCTGGATATCGTGCCACCGTGTACTGCTACTCCCTTCGAGCAATTCCGCACGTCTATAATGGATACGGCTTCAGTCCACAAGGGGCCATCATCAACGTGTCACGAGAAGCCATCAAACGTCTCTGCCGCATGTATCACGTCTGAATGCGAGATCAGGAGCCTCACTTTGTCCGTAGGACAAGTTGATCGGATTATCCGACCTTGAACAATAAGTTAGGTCACTAGGGTTCATTGTCGCTTAGCTAAATGGACCGCATGACCCGGCATAAAGCCAAGCAGAACGCTTTGGTATGTTGTGTGCTGGACTACAGTCCCTAATGTGTTGTATTGTACTTGTATGCCGTATGAGGTACACCATCGCCATAGGCATGGTATAGTACTCGCACTTGTTTGAATGATAATAGCCTCCACGGCCTATGTAATAAAAGCAAACTTTGTTTCTTATCCCCGCCTGGTCAACCTCTTATGCCCCACATGGTGACAATAGGCTGTCAAAGTTGGACTGCCCTTCCCCCGAATGTCGTCAACTAATAAAGACGACCGGTATCTGTCAAATCCTAGGGTAACTTAACCGTTCACCCCCCTCTCAAGCCTGAGTTACCACTAGTTACCTCTCTGCTGCAAACCGGCTATAAAAACCCCATCTGAGCCTTTGCACCTCACCACCGTGCAACCTTCCACTCACCTAAAAACATTCTCTGGCCGGAAGCGTTTTTTCGCTCCTACACATTCCTTCCTTGTTCGTCACCTATTTCCCGCGAGCACAATGCTTTACGGTACCCTATATTAGGAAACCACCGCTGATGAGCTCACCGGGTTCATCGACATCTTGTGGACCATAGCCCAACAAACCCTTGGGGCAACACTACGCCCTTCGTACTGTGTGTACATAGGCGATGCCCTTGGCACTCTGCACGAGTTTTGGGTAGTGGTGCACGTTTACCCAGGCAACACCGACCCAGGCATGCCCCTATGTTTCATCGGGAGAACCATGTCTACCACCACAATGGCCATTCAACTGGTTGCGTGGGAAGCTGTCTTTCGTCTTCGCCGACTGGTCCCAAGCATGAATCAACAACCCTTCTTTTTCTATCCTGGCGGTGCCCCTGGAGAAGGCACTGGATACGCCAACTTGCACCAAGAAGAAGAAGATGCCATAGTGGATCACCTCGCTCAGTACATTGCTGCTAGCACGACCTGCTTACCCAGCTAGCAGACTCCTGGATTTTGGCACCAGGAACTAACGTTCCTATGCTTCTCCAACTCTTTGCTAGCACCTCCTCGATGACATTCGCCCATGCCCCTGGTATCAAAGCGCAACCCTTGTCAAGAGTACCAGCAGCCGGAGAAGGCATTAGTCGCTTCAGAAACACTACGATTTCTCAAGGCCTTCCACCCTCTCGAAGAGCGAAAACCCCACGACGTAGTTAGTCTACCTAGGTCGCCGACCTAGGAATCGGTTAGATAGTCAAAGCATGCTGAGTCTAGCTTAGTCCTTTTCATGCCGCTAGTATGTGTGTTCTTTTTGTTTGATGTTCACGGTAGGAATTTGCTTCGTGCCTTTTGGCACTAAAGCAAAGCTGTTCGATACGCTGTTAGGCATACAAATAAGTGTTGAGTTGCTTCTCTCGTTGTTTTACGGGTGTTTTGATTACGCCCTCTGGCTCTTGTAATGCTATCATATGTGGTGTGAACCCAATCTTTGTGCAATGCCACAACCTGGTATTGTTTCTTTCCTCATCTAGCTGCTAACTTCCTCCATTCGTGACGTACCTTGTCTCTCCGTAATACCTTCCTGTTTTGCTGGCAACCCTTATGCCTCTTGAAGCTACCTCCTATTATTGCCCTCCAATATTCCCTCCTTGTTGTTGGCTCCATGCTTACCTTTATCCAACAATCTTGGTTTTCCCCTCCCCGAAGGCAAACCATCGAACGTGAGTGGTAGGACCCCACCTGGGGCAGCACGCCACGCGTCCACCACCGAGCTCCCAAACGGCTATATGGACTCTGCCCCTCCCCCGACCCACACTCTGTGCCATTCTACTTCTCGCCAAACATTTCCTCGCTGCTAGAGCCCTTCGCTCCCAGTGCTTCTTTTCCCTGCTCATTCCCCTTCCCTGCATTTTTCGTCTGCTTCCAGGGACTCGTCGGCAACATCCGCCTACGCTCCTAAAATCGAAGAGCACCCCATGTCCAGAGCACCTGCAGCCAAAGAAGGCGCCCGCCATCGCCGGTGCAATGCTAACCTCCAACGCGCTCCAACTCCATCAGAGAATTAGAACCCCTAGGAAGAAATCGCTCAACCCAGGCCCCTAATCTAGAGTTAGGACAGATCGGCAATGCACGCCGAGTTGGATTATCCAACTCAGTACATCTGGTTGTTTGTGTGCTTGTATTGCATTAATCTTCGCCGTTGCGTTGGCCCGGTGCCTCTCGGCACCCAGGCGAACTTGTTTGATGTGCTTGTAGACGCATGGCTGCGAGTCATGTTGGTTTTCTTGCTGTTTTACTGGAGTTTTCAATGGGTCTTCCGACCCTAATGATGTTATTGAATGTTGCTCGTTTTTGTTTGTGTGCAATAATTAAAACCTAGGTTATCCCTCTCGTCTCCATGCTATTTTCCCTCTTCTCTACGCCGCTATGCCAGCAACGAATTGGATCCCTCCTGCAAATCACACTCGAGGCAAGCATAATGTACCCATGGCACCAGACTCCCACCCAAATGGTGGCCGACCAACATCGATCATCCGCACCCGCCATGACACCCAGGAGGATGTGCATCAAGGATGAAAAGTAAATTGACACGGCCACATCAAACCGGATTGGGCAGCACTACCCACTTAGGAGATGATGACCCCTAGAGACCAAGAATAAGTTGGGTACTTCGGATCAATGTATACCTCACTAAATTTTAAGGGGGGTAGCCCTGTGAGATAAACTCAGAAAATAAGGTAGTAGCCTAGCTACTCAGATCGCTACAAAGCTCGTGACCAAAAGGCCAGAAGCACTAGCCTGAGAACTACGCCCACAATCTATTATGCAGAAGCTCGACGCAGGACTTGTGTGATCTACCAGGACCTTCCATCACAGAAGACCGTGCGACACTAACCCTGCGCTTTTCCTTAAGTTATCCAAATCTTGAGGATGAGATTCCATTTAAGGGGGGTAGGTTTGTCACACCCCGGTTTTCCAAAACTCAAAATTAGGACCTTCAAAAACTTTTTACTAATAATGCCAACTGAAGTACACCTGATTAAAACTTTTATTCAAATCATGCTTCTGCTAAACCCTAAAGCGAGGCAAGCCAAAAATCTTCCACCTCTGTTCCTATTCCCCTAATCTCTGCTTTGTCGAAGCTCTGTTCGGCAAGGTATGTATATATAAACCTTGTTCTAGACCTTGTCTCCATACGTGGCTACTCACCCATGCATTCTCGCCGTGAGCACCATGTGTTGAGTTGAATAAACTACCATTTTCCACTACACATGCTATTTTAGAGCAACCTAGAGTGGAACCAATTGTTACTTCGCCTTTTGTTTTTGCCACAAGTCAAGAATACTATTTGTGATAAAATACTTGATACTCCTTGTGAAAAAGAAGAGTTATGTGCTAATACTTCACTTATATCAATGCCACAACTAGATAGTGCAGAAATTAATGTTCCACATACTGAAACTATTGATATCCCTCGTGTGGAATTGCTTAGATATGATGATAATTTTTCCACAACATCACTTGACCAATATTCTAAATCACATGAATTGCTTGATGACATCATTGGATGTGCCCCATATGACACCATTGATTGACCTAGTGATTTGGATGTACAAAGTGATGATACATATGATGAAAATTTTGAAACTTCTGATTTGGAAGCCACATGTTGTAATATTAGTGGTGTGCACTCTGTTATGGGCATTCCAAGCTATGTGTAATGATATAGAAGATGATTTGAGTGCTCCTTGTCCCGAGATTGTTTTCTTTTTCTACTTTAAGAGCACCAATTGTTGAGCCATATGTATAACTTGATTTTGAAATAGGTTATGATAGTTGATAGAAGAATAACCTGTATAATGCCATTAGTTATAATGTTGTATGTACTATCCAACTTGTTAACCCTATGACTTTGACATATGCTCTAGAAAAGGTTTCTAAACTTGTCAGTTTATCATCTTGGAATTCTGCCTACACTCCTGCCTATAGGATTAATTTAATTGGAGCTACTAGCGTAGATGATGAAATTTGTGTGCATATGGTTTGTACTGAACCAGTTGTTTCAAAACTTACTCAGTTTGATAATGACCACGTGCAATTATTCATCTCATCACCTATGCAATGTCACTCTTTGATTCAAAGGATTCGGTTACATGCTGTAGCAATTTATGACATGGTGTAGGATCTCAGGGTGCCAAACTAGAGGAGGGGTGAATAGGAGGCTTTTAAGAACTTAACTAGATATGGGGTTTTCTATGATTAATAGGTCAGTCCTAGTGGAGACAGAGCAATGGCTATAATACAGATAGCTAATACGTGTGACAATAACAACTGTAATACAAGCAGGCAACACAGGCAGGCAAAACAAATAACAGGAAGAACATCCTAGCTGCGAAAAAGGTACCTGACATGGGTAGATGCAGAATAAGCAAATACACAGGTAAGCTAAGTACTCAGCAGTGACACATGTGGATAAATAGATAGACAGTAGTCATGACACAGCTGGCTAACACATGCAGATCAGATCCTAGCACAGGTGAACAAAACAGTAGCAAAGCAAGACAATCACATAGTGCAGGAAAGCAAATGGAGAAGTAATTTTTCACTAAAGTTCCCACTCCCGCAGAGTGGTATGTCTACGTTGGGGAAGCTTCTCCGCAGAGCAAGCCGGCACCAAACCATGATCTTTCGCCGGGTACCTGTCGCAGGCGCCCTTCACTCGTGGGTAGTCCTTTCGCTCAGCAGCAGGCAGACTCCGACCACCTTCACAAATGCCTGGGTCAGCTCACACGAGGTTGAGTGATCTCAACGACTCCTACACCTGTCTAGGAGCAGATGCTCTAAGAGTAACAAGATATTCTCTCTGATCTCTTGGAGGAACCAATGCCTTAAAGCCCCAAGCTCAACTCACTCTTTCCCCCACAGTCAAGCCCTCTCTCACTCAGACGCTCTCTCTAGCTCACAGAGACGAGGTTCTGCTTGCTGGAACGTTAGAGTGTAAGTTTGGCAAAGGTTGAGGCAACTGCCTCCTCAGGCCCTCTATTTATAGAGGCTCCTAGAATCTGACCATTATCTATGTACCATGTCAGATGAGTCGTCCCACCTATACCAGCTACCTGTGGTACAGACGAACCATCGGCAACGGTAACCTATCAGACTGCCAAGTCTCTAGCTGTAGCACAGACGCTTACATAGTTGGAGATCCCGCTGTACTACAGAGACCAGCTAGTCCCTTAGTACAGACTCTCGGGCGTGACTACCTGTACTACAATAGGTAATATAGACAGCCTTTGGCTTTGGGACACCAGTGCAATGATGCAATTATTACAATTCCAGTCCTGCTGATGTATCAGTCCTACGACTTCAACATAGGCCAACAGGACTGTTGCTACAGGGCAACTGAACTCAAGGCGTCAGTGCCACTGTTCAACACTCGAGAGCTTAGGCATTAGCTCCTTCAATCAACCTTTGATCGATCTGCCTTGATAGTACAGGTTTGCCTATGAGTCAAGAAACTAGCAACTACTAGTCTTTAGGCCTACAGGCTACAGTCACGGTCCTTGTACACATCCAAGCCACCTTCACTTCATGTATAAGTCCCTCTATACCAAAAGCTTCCTCGCACCTGTATCACAGCCAGGCCAATCGGCTGCAGTCACGGTCCTGGGACGCACCCACGCCAACCTTCACCTTCTGCAAGTCCCTCTGCAGCAACGGCTTCTTCGCACCGGTATTATAGCCAACTAGCAGTGTCACTTATGATCACTAGGCTACTCTCTTACTCTTTTTAAGGGCCACCGATCTTGGCTGAAGCCTTCTCTAGAAACCTAACTTCCTGTTCATACCCAATAAACTGTTAGATTTCTAGTTGAGTTGCCATTAACCTTCAAAATTGTCGACAATTGGTGAACCGCCGATCTTACGGTAGTCGTGAGACAGAGATACTTGTTGTTGGGTAGAGACCCCTAGGGTGCAAGGCCAACGATCTGACGACAAGGAAACGCCCTTTTTATATAGGTTCGGGCCTCCCTCAGGATAACAACCCTACGTCCTGTTCGTATATATTGATCAGAGAATATCTTACAAGGGATGTGTATGTTAGTGGCTATCCTAGACCTAATCGGAGGTTACTTCGACTAGTTCCACGAGGCTCGACTCCTTCGAGGCGGCGGGTCTTCTCGTAGGAATTGCTGGGGGCTTCTGGATGGCTTCAGGCTTCTTGGGACTTGTAATGCTGATCCTTTTATAGGGGCTCCCCGAGTCATACTGGAGATGGACTTATGCTCGAGTAGAACTCTGGCTTCCTTAAACGTCGAGATTGACTTCCTAGTTTAAGGGGTGTCCTTCCTCCTTACGAGGGGTTACCTTATCTCCTGGGGATCCTTACCGGATACGTATTCTACTCCGATAGTCCAGGAATCGTATACGGATACCTCCTCATATATGGGATACTATACTATTCATCGTCAAGCCCCCCATCAGTACGTGAAGTGAGGTCATGATTGTTCTGTAGGAAATCTGTCCTTATCGGGAAGCAACTACGAGTAGGCGAAATCGAATACCTCGTTGACAACATCCCCAAGTAGGTACTATCTTTATGGGGTAGTCGCGATATCCTTGTCGGATAAACCTCCAAGTAGTCCAAGGCATTTTCTGGGCTAGCTTGCCCGAGAAGCATCTTTGATTTAATCTGATCCGTCGATCACGAACACGCGTTCGCCTGGTAAATTTCTGGAAACCGAACCGTCGTGGCCGAATTTTCGCGTGGTGATGAAGAGTCTTTCCTTTTTCTGCACTACTGTTCGGCTGACGTTAGCCAAAACGTAATGCGCTCGTCAGGGTCATGGGTTGTCAGACCCTCATTTTCCTGCACACACTGTCTTGCATGCGGGGAAGCAACTGTCCACATTTAATGCGATGGAACAGATCGTGCCATTAACCATGCTTCGGTTAGGCGAAAATTGAAATTCTTAAGAGATCAAGAGTTGGTTGGGGTTTTGCCCGCATTGCTCTCTGTCACCTAGCATCCCCATCTTCTTCCTTGTGCCCCTGCTTCCAACCCCTCAATCATGGCAAAGTCTCTTCCATCCGGAAGCTCATGGCCGCGTTCAGTGCTAACTTCGGCAAGACTCGCGTCTTCGCTGCAACTGACCCTTATCCAATCGACTTACCAAGCCGAGTTCCGTCCTGTCCAGAATGAGCAGATCCCCCGGCCCGATCTTGGCTGGTTGGTTATTTTCCAAGTTTCTTCCGATGCGGATTTTCTTTCCGCCATCTTCTTTCATGACCGCCGTTCTCCAGTTCTATTGGATCGAGATGATCAACCTCGACCGGCTTCGTTCACCATGCTCAGCGTGTTCGCTCATTTGTGCGAAGCTTTTCTTGGAGCACATCCTTCCTTAGACCTCTTCAGGTATTACCATACTCTGGAGAGGATCAGGGAAAGGGTCGTGGGTGGTGCCAGCGTTCGGTTCCGAGAAGGAAAAGATGCAGAATACATTAATGCCACCAAAATCAACTCCTTTCCGGGGTGGAAGAAAGAATGGTGTTACTGCCGCCCATCGTCTGCCTTGGGTATCAAGTACTGGGGTTCTCCGCCTGAGTTGGTACCCGAGTGGTCCGATGAGACAGCGTTGGACTCTCGCCTCAAGAGTCAAATCTGCGAGATCAGAACTCTCAGGACCCGTGGAAAAGGCCCAACTTGACGCCACGTCACCAAGGACGTGGGAGTCGAGAGGAGGTGCCCAGGGGCTCACACCGAGCACTGTGTCCACTTGGCCGTCAAGGGGAGCCCCGAGTCGTCCCTTAAGGATGCTCCCCGAGCACCCAAGGTGACTTGGCCTCCCGCTCGGGACGGCGAGTGCCTCTCCCAGGTAGTGGGATGGCCTAAGCCATGTGCTCGGGAGTCCCTGAACACAGGAACCCCGAGCACCCTTCGTGGATCCCTACCCAGTACACGTGGCCCGACGGGCACATTTAATGCCTGTCTATGCAGGCATTCCTACTCCAAGTCCGTTGTGGACAAGATGGCGGTGTCCTGGTCAATTTCTATCCTCCCATGTGATAAATCCCGTCAAGCTGTCGGTCTTGGCAGGGGATGGAATGGTCTGACACCTTTTTGACTTTGGGGCTCACTGCCGCACGCCCCGGCACATACCTCTTGTCAGTGGGGCCAGGGTAGCTATAGCATGGTCCGTGGCAGAGGGCATTCTGGGAAGTCTTCACCTTCTGACCCAACCACGTCATGATGATCCAGATCCTAACCAAGCGTGGCAGGAACTATTCCGCTACAGCAACCCTCAACCACCGGCGTGGGACGCCCACGCCCTATCCGTCAGCAACGGTGCTACTACAGTTGGTTTGCCTTTCAGCTATTGTGGTGACCTCCGGGTATATAAGGGGAGAACCAAAGCCATGAGAAGGGGGCTGGCCTCAGAGAAGAAAAGAGCAAGAACACCTATGTTTCTAGGCTCATTGTAATCATCCAAATATTCATATATACACTAAAAGCAGGACGTAGGGTTTTACACCAAGAAGGTGGCCCAAACCTGGGTAAATCTCGGTCTTGTTTCTAGCTTCCTGCCGTTCAAGATCCGGCGTAGCTCCTGTTCCTCCGCTTCCCCGGCCGAATCTCAAAGGGGGTCCTTCCGGACCACCGACGCTGGCGTTTGTTCGCCGACAATACCCATTGTTTCGTCCGAGTAGTACTAATAGAGGTACCACTCGGGTAACTATTTCTAGCGCGAAGGACGCGGGATCGTGGATCCTGAAGCGGGACCCTCTATCACTAGTCGGGAGCCGACCACCACCGAAGGTCGACCCAGCGGGGACGCAGAGCGTCCTGTAGGCGGTCCGAGCAGATTGAGGAGCCTACGTGCGAAGGGTCAGGGCCCCTGTGACTACTCCGGCACCAACCTCTCGGGCTTCTCCGGTAAGCTCTTTAGCCTTTTCGTCTTCTTGGCAATGATCCTGATTTCTGATCGGGCATTTTGCCCAAAAAAGGAAAAGGCGTGCAGAACCTCTTCGGTCGTGGGGCTCTGGAGCAGCGACTTCCTTGGCTCGGAGATCACACTCCATTTGCTTGAAGAGAGAGAGGTAGTCTTTTTCATCTCCCTTTGGTCGATTTCTTTTCTGGTGATATGGATGCTGAGTTTGACTTCGTAGGGACTCATCTTCGCCGGTCACGGGACAACCGCCACATGCAGACCTTCGATCCTCGCCGAGATCCGACCAGTTTGTTGCCCCGAGGAGGCACCTACCTACTCTCAGGCTCTTACCTGTTCGGGGCACTATTAGAAGGACCACCTCACCTTCTCCAGCTAAACTCCTGCCAACTCCTTGTCAGCCGATTGAGGAGACTCCGGCAGAAGACGATCCGTTGGCACTCATCGGGCCCTTGGTGGAGGTAATATTTCTACTCATAAAAAGCCTTTTCGTAGGGCGATCCCTTCTTCCTCTCTTACCTTGATGCTCCTCCCAGCGTGCCCAGGGTAGATGGAGCTCTGCTTGTATCGAGATCCGACAACTTAGGACCAATCGGCCTAACTCTTCGACACTCTTTCCCAAGAAAAGGCGCGGCTTCTTTTCTTGGGGAAAAGCTCTTGTCGGGGTGGATCGTCTCGAATGGTACTGAAGACAGTCGGTGTGCCCTTTCGAGCCATCAAGAGCTTCTCGGATTGGTTGGCGGAGCTAGATCAGGCCGCTGGTGTCGTGAAGGAAAATTTTGACGCATGCTGTGAGGGACTTGGTATTCTAATCCGATTCAAGGGATTCACAACAAGTGAAGACGGTGACCGTAGCCGCTACCTGTGATGGTCTATGGCCCACCCCCGCCCCGTGCGACATGCGTACGACGCACTGCATATGACTCACCATGGCTTGATTAGGGGATCACGATTCCAAACACATACGCCTCACGCGTATGACTCACTTTGGCAATGGACCGTACTTTCACTTTGCATTCCACATGAACCGAAGTAAAAAAACAAGCACCTCCATATGCACCCAACCACACTCCCCATTTCAACATACACGCATGACAGACGGGAGGTGGGGGCATATGTTGGACAGCAAGCATATCGTCACACGAACCACTACAATATGATAATACACCTAGCTGTCCACATGGGGACTATATGAATACATCATTCGGCGATAACCGGAAACATAGTCAAGTCTGGAGTATTCATCCAACAGCGGAATAAAAGACCCAAAATCCGCAGCGGTGCATCAACCGCTGCCCAAACGTCAAAATCCCATGAGTCGATAGCCAACCAAGAAAACCAAGTAGTTAAGCATCATCGAAGTAATCCTCGACCACTGGCTCACCTGCAATGATCTAGGAATATCCTAGGTGAGTACAAACGTACTCGCAAGACTTATTCGTGCTTGATTAAATGTCCTACACATGCATTACTACGACAGAAATAAAACATGGTACGATCCAAGTCAACTAGATATACAAATTATGGCATGGCAATAACAATATAAAGGAAGAACTACCGGATGTGATTCGCAGTCCAGATTTCATACAATTCAATAACCGAACATAATAGCACTCCCAGATGCTTCCCCAACCATTTGGGGACAGCCCACAACTCAACCCTAACCTCAATTCAACAAAACCACATATTTATCATTCTCTCGGATCGTTACCGGCAATCCGATCACCCTGGATATGACGAGTGCATTTCCCTTGGAGGTTGCAAGGCTCCAAGTGATATCGAGACTTACCTCAATCATATCCCAGCATCGATTCCGCTAACGTCCATGCGGTGATAAGGGAGGTGCATGATGAAGTTACCTCAGATTGGTATAGCGACAAGCACACTTCAAAACACCCGGTCGCATTCTAACACTTCAATAATACCAATCGTATTCATCGTGCAAAACCCTCGGCTCTCACATCTCACTTAATTAAGTTCAATTAGATAGGGCAACAAGATTAAGCTTCAGCCACAGCTGAACATGACACCCAACCTCACCTAACATGCTAGTTTCAAGTATTCCAACCCTCATATCGAAACCAACAATCCTACCATAAACACAATAGGCAAGCATACGAAATGACAACAAGCTCTACTTGCCTTGGTCACAGGGTTCCTGATCTTGCATTGATTCGTGAGCCTGGTGGTGTCCTTCTTCGAGCTCTATTGCAAATAACACGAAGTACCGAAACAAATGACAAAAGAAAGCAATGAGATCGGCATGAATGCATGATGAATTATGCTAGGTATGTAATTCTAAGGTGACATATGGGTGATAGAAACCTACTGTAACAATAATGTTTGTTTTGGATGGGCGGGAAATGAGGTTATAACCCTAACAATGCATGCAGGTCTAATTATTGATTGCAGGTTCGGGTTGAAAATTACTATGCATATTAGATGGTCATGACTCAAGGTGTTGATATATGAAAGTGCTCAGCGATACAAATCTAACGCAACTGGAACCCCTCAATTTGGAGTTAAAATCGTCAAGTTACGGATTACCGAAGAACATCGTATGAATAGGAATGGACTACTTCAAACTCAAATTTGGTCTGGGTTTACATTCAAAATTTGAATTTTTGTTTGGATCAGTAATTTCACAAGTTTCCGAATATATAAAATTGTCAAAATCAGAGCTACGGATCAAAAGTTACGCTATTTCGAAGTTTATCGGACATTTTAGCAAAACCCTAACCCTAGAATTATTTTTTTCTGCGAAAATTAATTTGCTACGCGCACCCAAATCCTACCCTACGCCTACTGGGACCAGCTGACATGCGGGACCACCTTGGCAGCGCTGACCGGTCAAAGGTGACCCAGTCAGCTGCTGACTAGGCAGGGGCGGCCAATCAGGGGCCGCCACGCGGCCTCTCTTCCCTCTCACTCCTCTCTCCCTCACTGCATGCGTGGCCGGTGGCTCGGGTGGGGATGCTCTTCACCGGAGCATCGTCGGGAGGTGGCCGGAGTGGCGAGCGGAGCAAGGGAAACCCGGATGAGGGCGGCGGAGGAAAGAGGAGCTCACCCTGAGTGCCGTGAGCGACGCGGGGAAGCTACGGTGGCGGGGACGAGGCACGCGACGGCGAGGAGCGGCGGAGAGCTTCGGAAGACGCCAGCGAGGGGCCTCCGGTTGGCAATCTACAAAATGGAGGAGGGGGAAAAGTAAGGGGGAGTTGGGGAAGCTCGGGGGCAAAGAGGGAGCCGGAGGAGGACCTGAACGGCGGTGGGAGCTCGCCGGAGCGTTGCCGGACCCGAAGACGAAGCCGGCGAGGGGCGTCGGCGACGGGGAGAGAGGAAAGGGGGGTGCTAGGGTTCGGACCAGGGGGAGGAAAGAGGAGCGGCGGTCGGGACGGCCCTTAAATAGGGCGGCCGATCGGAAGGGGGTGGTGGCGCACCGCCCTCCATGGCCACCCGGCGGCGGCGACGTGGGAAGCGGGACAGGGGAGAGAGGAGAGGCGGGTTCGGCGCGGGGGCGCGTTCGAGCGGGGAAGGCGGGAAAGGGGGAAAGGGAAGCGGGTTTTGGGCTGGCGGGGTTGAGGGATTAGCGGGCTGGGCCGAGCGCTGGCTAAATGGCCTCGGCCCATTCCTGATTCTTGGATTTCTTTTCTTTTTCTTTTTAAATCTCAGCTGAGCTCCTTTTCAATTAAAATGAGCACCCAAAATAGCTCCAAATGATTTGAAATTTTTACACAACTTTAAAAGTGTATATAGAACCTACTGTAGAATTTTGAGGTCAATTGAAGTTGGTTTGTCCTGGTTTTGAATTTAATTTCAAACAGGGCTTGAAAATGGGTTTGAACTATAACTAGGCTCTAAATTGCTCCAAAAATTTTGAAATTTTTCCTGGTAATTAGGGTTCTCAATTTCATGGTTGTTAAACTTTTGAGAGAATTTCTCAGAGTAAAATGTTGCATAACCATCAAACCCTAATCCTGCCACTTACGGAATTTGAACTCAAATTGCTTTACTCGGGCTAGCAAACCACTGGATTTGGATGAAGCTTTTGGTGGAGGGGAATTGGTATATTGGTCCACCAAAGGGGTTCACTGACTTCCTCCACCTCTATTACTAATATTGCTATTTGATAATTCAAATAAGTTGATTGGTGTTTGCTAAATTAACCACCGAGGATGAGATATGTACGTATTCTATAAATGTGATCATATCACATTTAAGTTTAAACAAGGTGTGTGTGTGTGCGGGGATGATGATATGAATGCATGTATGAAATGCAAAACCCTAATCGTAATATAAATTGGGTATTACACATGCGTTGCCCAAGAGCAACAAGCTGGGATGAAGGAGACTGCTGCTACGGCCTTGGTGCTTATCAGGGCGCGAGACCCTGCCTTCGACCCGGAGATTCTTACCGACGAGTTCTCCGGGCAGGATGAGGCGGAGAATCGTCGCTACCTGGCGGAGGTGGCGGGAGCAGCCCAGGTCTTCGTTGATCGTTTGAATACTTCGGGGAAAAGTACCCTGGAGGCCTGAACATGTAGCAAATCTTGTATTTCTATAAAATGTGTGCCAGACTGTACAGGGATTTTATGATATTTTTGAGGTCTTATCTGAGTTCCGACGAGTCTGTGTGTTTGATAACGTCATGCTCATCGTCCCAACCTATCCAGCCCCCAACTGCGTACTTGAGAAGTGTTCTCGGGTAGGCAGTCCATAGGTCTTACACATAGAACTTCTGGAGTTGGTCGATGTTCCAGGAATTTGTCAAGATTCGGCCATCGTCCATGGCTAACTTAAATGATCCTGGTCGAGTAACCTCGGCTATCATATAAGGGCCTTCCCATTTGGGGGAGAGCTTGTTGCTGTGACTCCTGTTCTGAACGAGTCGTAGAACGAGGTTGCCGACTTGGAGAGAGCATTGCCGGATGTGTCATTCATAGTAACGACGGAGGTCCTGCTGGTAATTGGTGGCTCAGAGTAAGGCCTGAGTCCGTTTCTCCTCAAGGAAATTGAGGTCATCCTCTCGTCGAGGGGTTTCTTCCTTGTCCGTGTATAGCTCTACCCGTGGTGATTTGAGCACGAGCTCGCAGGGGAGCATGGCTTCCGCCCCATAGACCAAAAAGAATGGTATTTCGCCTGTGACACGGCTGGCGGTTGTCCGAAGTGCCCAGAGGACTGAGGGCAGCTCTCGCACCCATGCCTTTGTGTATGCCAAGAGGCGATCAAAGACACGGATCTTCATGCCCTGGAGGAGAAGTCCATTGGTGCGTTCGACCTGCCCGTTTGCCCTGTGGGTGTGCGACCGAGGCGTAGCATATTGTGGTACCGAGTCCGGTGTAGTACTTGATGAACTCTGCGCTGGAAAACTGGTGCCGTTGTCGGTTATAATCCTGCTTGGGACACTGAATCTGGTCACAACATTCTTCATTATGAATCGCTTGGCAGCTTCCGATGTGATCTGTATGACTGGTTCAGCCTCGATCCATTTAGTGAATGTGTCGATTGCGACAAATAGGAACTTGTAGCCCCCGGGCGAAACTGGGAAAGGTCCCAGGATATCCAGGCCCCACGTGGTGAAGGGCCATGACAAGGGAATTGTCTGTAATGCTTGGACGGGCTGGTGAATGCGTTTGCGGTGAAATTGACACTGACGGCATCGCTTCACTAACTCGCTCGTGTCACGGAGGGCTGTCGGCCAATAGAATCCTGTCTAAAGGCCTTTCTGACCAGGGTTCGGAAAGATGCATGTGCCCCACACACCTTCCATGGATCTCCCCGAGTAATTCTGTACCCTGCTTCTAAGGTATACACCGCATGAGCACTCCATGAGCTCCTCTTCGGTAGAGGACTCCATCGACCAGGGAGTACATCCTGGCACGTCGGGCAAGCTGCTCGGATAGTGTATCATCCTCAGGCGTAGTCCGATCGAGAAGGTACCTGCGGATGGGCTCTATCCACGAATCCTCAGGATCGAGGGGAGCAACAAGTTGACCCGCCACTCCCCTTGGAGCGTCAATACCTGGTGATGTCCTTGAATGGTGCTGTGTTCTGAGGGTGGCCATTCCTTCATCCACGGACTCGCGAGACGTTATGGACGGCATCGAAATCCTTTCTACAAAGGCTCGAGGTGGACATGGAGATCGTGAGGAAGCTAGGCAGGCAAGACTATCGGCTCGGCAGTTGTCCTTCCTCGGGATGTACCGTACCTCGAGTCCGATGAAATTCTTCTCTAGCTTCCTCACCTCCACTAGGTAAGCCGCCATGTTTAGGTCTGTGTCTGATATTCCTTGGACACTTGTCTCGCTACCAGCTATGAGTCCCCACTCACGAGTAGGCGATGGATACCAAGTATGGAAGCTACTCGGAGACCGGCAAGCAAACCCTCATACTCGACCACGTTATTCGTGGCCGGGAAGTCAATCTACAGTGCATACTGTAGGCATTCTCCGTTGGAGAAGTTAAAATTATTCCAGCCCCTGCGCCTTCGATGGTTAGAGAGCCATTGAAGTGTAAAGTCCATTTGCAGCTGGTGACTCGCCGGAGTGGTTGGGCTCTGACCATTCATTGATGAAATCGGTCGAGTACTTGAGATTAGATAGCGGTGGACGCACGAAGTGGATGTCGAATTCTCCTAGCTTGACGGCCCACTTGGCGATCTGGCCAATGGCGTCGTGGTTGCGGAGAATTTCTCCTGGTGGGTAGGTAGTTGAGACGTAATGGTGTGAGCGTGAAAGTAATGTTGAAGTTTACGAGATGTGGTGAGCACTGTGTATAGGAGTTTCTGAACATGAGGGTAACACTCCTTGGGCTCGTGTAGAATCTCACTGATGTAGTAGACCGGCTGTTGAACCTTCTCGCGTTGTTCTGGGGTCCCACGTTCCACCGTTAATACTCCGTTGACTGCTGATGGACCAGCAGCGATGTAAATAAATAAGTCTTCTTCTGGGTTGGGCACGACTAGCACGGGGGGTTGTTATGTATTCCTAAGCTTTGGAATGCTTTTTCTGATTCTTCTATCTACTCAAAGCTGTTGTGTTGCCGTAAGTGTTAGAAGAAAGGATTCCACGGTCTCCTAGTCAGATATGAACCGGCTCATGGCTGCCATGCAACCCGTGAGTCTTTGGACGTCTCGGACTGACTTTGGTGACTTCATTTCTGCAATTGGTCGTATCTTGTCAGGGATTCGCTTTGATTCCTCGTGTGAAACCAAAAACCCAAGTAATTTCTCGGCGCCGACTCCGAAGGCACATTTTTCTGGGTTAAGCATTATCCTGTTTCTTCGAAGGTTTGTGAAGGTTTCTAGTAAGTCCGAGAGCAGATCCTCCTTTTTCTTTATTTTTACGACGAGATCATCGATGTAAGCTTCAATATTCCGACCGAGCTGATTGTGGAGGGCGAGCTGCATTCCGCGTTGATATGTTGCGCTGGTGTTTTCTAATCCAAAAGGCATCTTCGAGTAGCAAAATACCCCAAACGGAGTTACAAAGGAGGTTTTCTCCTCGTCTTCCCGACTCATGCTTATCTGGTGATAACCGGAGTAGGCATTGAGAAGGCTTAGATAGTCACATCCGGACGTAGAGTCTACTATTTGATCTATTCTAGGTAACGGAAAGGCGTCTTTAGGGCAGGCTTTGTTAAGGTCCGTGAAGTCGACGCACATTCGCCACTTCTCGTTTGCTTTCTTTACCATGACAGGGTTGGCGAGCCATTCGGGATGTTCAACTTCTCGGATAAACCTGGCCTTCAGAAGCTTTTCGATTTTCAGTTTAATGGCTTCTTTCCGGTCGGGAGCAAACCGCTGGAGTTTCTGCTTTACAGGCGTGACATCTGGGCGGACTGCCAGCCTGTACTCGATTACCTCCCTGGGGATTCCAGGCATATCGGATGGTTGCCATGTGAAAACATCCGAGTTGTCCCGGAGGAAGGTGATGAGCGAGTGTTCTAGTCTGAACCAAGAGTTGAGCCAATTTGGACCACCTTGGATGGTTCTGCTAGGTCCAAGGGAATGGTTTTAACTTCACCGTGAGTTTTTATGGCCGTTTTGGCTTTAAAGAGGGTGTGTTCCTCACCCCCCTGAGGCACATGCCCATGGTCGAGGCTACGCTTGTCACAGAGTACTGTCTCTTGAGGTGAGCTCTTTATTGCGAGGACACCCTTTGGGCTAGGCATCTTCATTCACTGGTATGCATAGTGCGTTGCTGCCATCAACTTGGCCAGAGTTGGGCGCCCTAAGATGGCATTGTATGCCGTCTCAAAGTCGACTATGTCGAACAGGATCTTCTCTGTTCGGAAGTTCTCCGGTGTTCCGAAGGTAACTAGTAGTGTGACTTGCCTGATCGGCGTAGCCGACGAGCCTGGGACGATACCGTGGAATGCCGGTGTCACCGTTTGGACCGATGACCATGGCACTTGCATCGCATTGAAGGCATTTGCAAATAGGATGTGAGGGAGCTCCCACCATCTATAAGCACCCAGGCCACTCAGCAGTTATTGATCATTGGTTCGACAACGATCGGGTATTGTCCTGGTCAAACACAGTTCTCGGGGCAATCGGTTTGGTTGAAAGTGATCGTGACCTCCGACCACTTGACTACCCGAGGGACTCGCGGTATACTCGCGAGAACTTCTTAGAAAATCGCCTTGTATTGCCTCTTTGACTCATAGGAAGCCGAGCCCCCGAATATATGCTCGATCTCTCTGACATGTCCCTGGAATGGCTCAAGGGTAGAGTCTTTGTCGGAAGTCATGTCCCGGTTGTTGTTTGCAACCAGCGGGCTCTCCCCACGGGACTTCTCTCTTTCTTCCTTGAGGTACTTCTTGAAGATGTGGCACTGACAGAGATCATGCGAATCGGTCTACATGGAAAGCGGGGAGGTCTCCATGGGGCACATGAGGTGTTCCAACATTCTCCATAACAGGGTGGCCCAACTTCCCAGCTGGCTCGGGTCGGTCACAATGTTGTACACCATCCTATACAATTTAGGGTTAGGGAGGGTAAGGTTAGCCACACAAAGAAAAACAAATGCAATAGAGGAGAACATTCAGAACTAAGAGCGATGAGGGTAAGGAATAAAAGCAATCTACTTGCTAATTTTAAACATAGGGTTTAACTTTGTAAATAGTTTTCTCGGCAACGCCAAGTCCTATCTAACGACCACCTGCAATTGGCTTCTACGGTCAGCTCGGCTCTGATACCAAGCTGTCACGGACCCGGGAATTACATATGATTAGGGGAACGAATGGTCGCCAAGGGCCGAGGGACCAGTCGACCTGGTGGCACGGTACCTGCGCCGTACTCACCGAGGCGGAGTGATCCGACACCTGACCAACGCAAGCGGCCGGAAAGTGACTAAACTTCCCAGAACCACATACAATTCCTTGATCCGGTGGAGGTTTAGAGTCATTCCCGAATTCTACCACGCAAAGCAAGATCAGAGGAGCCCGGCGATTTCTACCACACCCTAACCTAGCTCGGAAGATAGTGGGTCGCTCGAAAGCCCGGTAGAATACACCCACCCTGCCTGGCCGCACAGCATCTCAGCCAGCGGGTCACTCAACCAATACCTACTCGACATAGTAAAAAGGGGAACAACTTTAATCCTTCACGGCATACCATATACTTCATATCATACACACATTGCATATGGGCAGCCTGAATAACAACTCGATATCACAACAAAGCTCTACTACGATACGATAATAATACTAGCTGTCCACATAGTGAACAAAGATTACATCACTCGGCTATAACCGAAAGTTTTAGTCGAATCCATAAAGTGAAACGAGTAGCAGTGGATGGAATAAACAAGACCCATAGCGGCGCATCGACCGCTATCCAAAACATTCCCACAAGAATCCCATAAGTCGAACACTACCGAGGAAACCACAATTTCAAGCGTCGTCGAAAAAGTCCTCGACCACCGGCTCACCTGCAAGCTCTAGGAATGACCTAGGTGAGTACAAAAGTACTCGCAAGACTTATTCGTGCTTGATTAAATGTCCTACGCATGGATTTACTACAACATTAATAAACATGATGCTTCTCAGAGTAACAATATACAGGATTAAGAACGGGAATCAACAGTATAACAGGGAAAAACTAACAGGTAAAGCACAGAACAGATTCATACATGTCAATGCTCAATCTTAACAGTATTCACTTGACCATTTCCAAGTCAATTGGGACAGCCCACATATTAAATCCAAAACTTATCCATCATATGCACATCTTAATTTTTCATCTCTCGAATCGTTACCGGCAATCCAGCCACCATGGGGATATCGAGTGCTCTTCACCTGGAGGTAGCTAATCTCCCAAGTGACCGAGACTTGCCATCAGGTAAACCCATAGCGGTGATTCCGGTGACGTCCACATGTGATAAGGGAAGTAACACGATGAAGTAACCTCAAGTTGGTTGTGACGACAAAACTCTACTTGCTCCGGGGGTCGCCTCTTTCACTTCAATTAACACCAACCGTATTCATCGTGCACACCCTCGGCTCTCGCATCTTACTTTAGAGAGTTTTAAGTGATTAGAGCAATCAGATTAATTCTCAGTCCAACCCGGACAAAAGTCGTAACATACCCTGACATACTAGTTTCGCAATTACGCCATCACATTCAGTCAACAAGATCATTCACAAGCATATTTCTCTATGAACAAATAAACAGAATAATAATAGTAACATATGCAACAAGCTCTGCCTGCCTTGGTCGCAGGGTTCCTGGTCTTGCGTGGAGTCGTAAGCCGGGTGGTCTCCTTCTTCAGATTCTGTTGTAACCAATCGAGGTACCGGAAAAGAAACGGCAAAAGAAGACAATGAGACCATCATGTATGCATGATGCGAAAGTTGGATATGCAGGTTTAAGGTGATCTATTGGCATCACGAAGTTGTGGCTACAAGCATTTTATCAGGTTACATTTGTAGCACTTAAATCCTAGTCCTATCGAGCGTGCATGTTAGGGTCTCGCTCGATGGTTGGTTAGGGTTACTGTCATGGACCCGGAATCCACATATGATTAGGGGAACGCGAAGTCGCCAAGGACCGAAGGACTCGTCAGCCCGGTGGCACGGTACCTGCGCCGTACGCACCAAGGCGGAACGATCCGACACCCGCCACGTGCGAGCCGGCCGGAAGCGACCAATCTTCCCAAACCACATATAGATCCCAGATACCGGTGAAGGGGTAAGACCGCGTGATAAGTCTGCGCTCCACGATAGTCATAGGAGGACTAGAGCCCGGGATATGCATCCCCTCAACCTAACCTAGCCACGAGGTGCGACTCTGGGAGGATCCGGCTCTGCTCTGCCGTCAGCGCGAGGCGTGACGGTCGTAGGAGGCTAGCGAGTACGGGACGAATCCCCTGGATCGACTCAACCAGAGCTACACATGACTAGTGGTTCGCTCACCTCTGCCATCACGAAACGCAATCATAGCATGCAATAGTACCGCTGCACAGTTGTCCACATACTTCATCACATACACGCATTGTACATGGACAACCGCAAGTAACAACTTGGATTACCACAGCACAAATTCTACTAAAGAAAGACTTATAGAATACATATATATACACATAGCGGCTCGGAAGTCGATCACAATATACATTATTACAAACAGCAGCGGAAGGAAAACGGAAAATGCCCGAGATGGTGGGGAAACCACCTCCAAACAGCTCGCAACAAAGTTCCCGAGGGAAATCGAAACCTAGAGTGGTAAATCCAAGCAGCGACGTCAACTTCAATTGCTCCAAGAACCTGCCTAGGATAAACCTAGGTGAGTACAACCACCGTACTCGCAAGACATTGCTTATTGATTAATTAAAAACATGGTATTAATCAAGTTTGACAAGTGATAAAGGTTCGCATTTCATAACAAGTTCAAGTTACATACTGGAGATGAAATGAACATAAACTACACAATTTAATCTCATATTGTAGCAAAAGCATAGCAATGATAAACACATGACGATAAAAGCAACTTACGAGCATACACACAAATGTAACAATACGAACGTCATCATTTCCAATTATTTGGGTAGCCCACACCCATTTAAAATCTCAATCTTTCTCACGACAACACATGCCTCAACTCCAGTGCATGGCAACACATGCCTTTAAACTCAATCTCATGGCAACACAAGCCTCACCGTCACCAACGAGCCGACAACCTCGGATATAAAGAGTGCAACCCTGGTGGAGTTCACACTACTCCCCCCAGTCTCTGAGACTTACCTCAACTATATCGTAGTTTCGTTTCGTTGGTGACCTACGCGTTTTCCCTCGGGTCTTCACCGCCGACTCAGCCACCTCGGGTATAAGGAGTGCAACCCTGCTGGAGGTTGTGAGGCTCCACGCAGTCTCTGAGACTTATCCCCAATATACCGTAGTGCTGGTCTCGATAACACCCTCGGTTCTCATCTTCACCGCCGACTCAACCACCTCGGGTATAAGGAGTGCAACCCTGGTGGAGTTCACAAGGCTCCCACCAGTCTCTGAGACTTATCCCCATTACACCGTAGTGTTGGCCTCGGTAACACCCTCGGCGCTCACATCTCACTTTATTAGGTTCAAGTTAAAAGGGCATCAGGTTAAAGTATCAGCCTTAGCTACTGCATAATAACAAGGTCTACACATACTAATGAGGTATCCAGCACAGATCAAACAACCATTCACACAAGCACCAAGTCCATTCAATTTATTAAGCCAAACAAGGATTAACACACAATGTAAGAATTAATCAACAAGCAATGGAGCTTGCCTGATTGCTTGGGGAAGTATGGGGATCGTGCGCAAGCACTCCAGAATACTCGAAATGCTGCTAAGAAGCGAATGACCTCCAAAAAGGAAAAGCAAACCTAAGAAGCTAATTCGAAAACGACGAAGATGCATGGATGCAATTGATGATATGTCTTCATACTGATTTTAGGTGAATTATGATACTAAACATTTTCGTTTTAACTGTTAAGCTAGATTCTCTAGATTATTATTAATCCTGAAGGTGCAATTTAGTCATTTTCTAAAATGTATAACTACAATACCCTGCAAGGCAGGGGCATCCTTAAATCCTACGAGTTGAATTAATTATAGCATTTCCTGTCTTCTTCTCAGTAAAGGATATCAGATTGTATATCGACATTAACCATTACTTAACCCAGACGGTCATGGTTAGTATATTGTTGGCTAATACGCTTATTCGACAGTCCTGACATCACCAGTCATTTACTACTGCATGGGTTACCTCAGAACTAACCTATCTTTAGACATTAATTACGTTGCCTTAAGGGTAATTAGTTCAACTATACATCAGATCTTTAGTTAATGGAAGCATGCAACTATTAGGACATTAGGTATTCGGTAATTAATGGAATAATCGTCAGTGTTTTGCTTATGTCTTATCAGGGATTACTGTCTCAGTGCAATAGTTAGCTACTAAACATATCTTATGAAGTTCAACAGAAAACTAAACCTGATAGGCTCTATAGATTTGTCTCACTGGAACAGGCAGCACAAAACGTTGTTAAACCCATAGTCCTGAGCAACTTATCCCAATCTTCAGTGCACTAGCTGCTCCAGCTAACTACTTAAGTATGTGTTTTAAACCAGACACCAGGTGGCAATCCATTAAGCTCAAATGAGATATTAAGCTTAAGGGTTCGCATATATATATATGTATATATATATATATTTATCTATGACAACTGACTGCTGTAAATGCAATTAACCTTAATCGCCCCGTCAATACCCAACAATTCCAGTACTGAACTATTCAATTAACACAATATGTCTTACTAAGCAGTCATTAACATGAAATATATTGGGTACAGCCGACCGAATAGAGATTAAGTAATCAAACTTTATATGTTAACTGTGTTCATTCACGCATTGGTTTGCAACTATCTGAAGTTTAAAACAATCTATTCAAAATCGTACTGAATAAACTTGCTACTGGACACATGCTGGGCAGCACAGAGAAGCGCCAGAGGAGGAGGACGAAGGTATAGCTCGCAGGGTGGCCGGATACCTCACTCTGACGACGAACCAAGGTGAGCTTGGAGGAGGCCCGAGTCGACGGTGGCGCTGACGAGGTGGACGACGAGCTGCTCGGACCCGATGGCGGCAATGCTGGGGGGGCAGAGGGAGGACGAGGAGGGGAGCCGGACGACGCTTGGGGAATCCGGCTCGGCGGCGACACGGGGGAGCGGAGGGGAGTGGCGGCCAGCCGGCCGACGACGGCGACCGGCCCAATGGGCCACGCGGGGCGCGGATGAGCTGAGGGCGGCGGCGCGGCGCTTGTCGAGGTGGGGAGGCGCAGTGGGGAGAGGAGAAGGAGGCTGGCCGGAGGGGGCTGCCGGCAGTGGCTCACCGGCCACTGCGGCGAGCGGCGGAGGCGGCGGCCGTGGCGCAGGCGGCGGCGTGCGCAGAGAGGCGAGGTGGCAGCGCACGGGGAGGAGAGGGGGAGGAGCGGAGAGGAAGACGGCGGATCCGGTGGTGGGGAGGCGACCGGAGCGGAGCTCGGCGAGCGACCGAGCGGCGGCGGGGAGCCCGAGGGTGGCGAGCGGCAGAGGTGGGGGTTGGGCTTGTTCGGTCGCCGAAGGAAGGAGAGGAGGGCGGCCGGCGCTCGGGTGGCTGCCGTGGAGGGTCGCCGGCGGGGCGAGCGGCGCCGATGGGGAGATGCGGCGGAGCGGCGGGGAGCTCGGCCTTGGGGCACCGGTGGCAAGCTGGGAAAGGAGGGAAACCGGCGGCGCGAGGCGTGGCTAGAGGGGGGAGGTCAGATGCGGCGGCTGCCCTGGGGAGGAACCCGAGCGAGGGCGGCGGTGTGGTCCTTCCCAGGCGCGGCAAGGCAGAGAAGAGAGGGAGGCAGGGGAGGAAGGCGTGCGGCAGTGGGGAATTTGGGAGACTGGCCAGGGCTTGAAGAAGGTGGCGGACGAAGCTGGCCACGTGGGAAAAAGGAACTGCAGGTGGCTCCACGCGGCAGGTAAGGTAAGACCCTTTTTATTTTCTTTTGTGGTATTTCTTTGTTGTTTCAATTTTAGTCAATAAAAGTCTATAAACCTAGTTTAGTTTCATTATTCTAACGATTTAGTAGTACAGTTCAAAACTGAAGTTTGAACCCTAGGTACTTGAATCATCTCTTCAATTATTTTCCAAACGTTAGCCCTGAGGTCAATACGACGGTTAACTTTTAAATGTAATATTTTGGGTTACATTGAAACAGAGGGTGTTCATATAATTAACTCATTTTAATTTTGTTCAAACAGGGGAGAAGTATCAAGCTTAATTGTGCATCTTGACTTCGTTGGCTCGAGGAACTTGAGTGAGGTTCCTCAGACGTATATAGGACTTAAGAAAATTATGAGGGTTATGATTTGGTGAAGTTGATTACGCCAATTTAATTGAGGTTGTTTTTGCGTCGTATTTTCCCAAGATTTCTGAGCTAAGCTAAATTTTAAATGGCCTAGATGCATGCATGTATGAGAGGAAACTGATTTATTCATGATGATCCGCACTGATCTCATGTCTTAAGATTTGGTCGCTACAGTTACGATCACGACAAATAAGAGCGGTTCATGACTCAAGGTGTTCATATTATGAAAGGACTCAGCGATACCAAAATAACGTGACTGGAACCACTCGATTTGGAGTTACGGTCAACAAGCTAGGGTTTATCGACGGTCGGTGATAAAAGGAACTAACGATTTCAAACTCTAAAATGACCTACTGTGAATGTGCCAATACTGGAAATCTAATTGAACCATATTGTAGGAAATCTCACAAGGTTTCCGAATATATAAAATTTGTTAAAAACGGAGTTATGGTTCAAGAGTTACGTATTATGGAAAATCTTCGTCCGAAATACGAGGAACTACTTTTAACTCAATTTGGCTCAAATTTACATTCCAACTTTTGAATTTGTGTTTCATCCATATTGTAGATAATTTCATAAGCTTTCCAACGATATATAATTTGCTGGATTTGGATCTACGGATCAAAAGATATAGTGTTTTGAAAATCGTCGGAAAATCAAACCAAACCCTAACCCTAATCTGCGCAGACCTAAATTCTTACGCATACCCGAGAAGCTACCCTAATCGCTACACGCACCCGACCGAGGTTCACCCCAAAACTTCAACCCATAACCTCACTCACTCTCTCTCTTTTCTCTCTCCCTTGGACCCGACCGGAGAAAAGGCCGGTGGCGGCGCTCTCGCCGGAGAGGTGGCTGAAGGCGCTAGGAGGGGCGGCGGCTTCGGGGAATCGGCGGGGAGAGGCGGTGGCTCACCCCGAATCGGATGTGGTGGCACGGGGAGGTTGGGGAAGCCGGAGGGAGCTTGGCGACGAGGGGAACGACGACGGACCTCGGGGGCTCGTCGGCGGGGGCTTCCGGGCTCGGTCCTGCGAAAGGAAGAGGAGGGGGAGGTTAGGGAGGAAAGGAGGTTGCTCAGGGAGAAGATATCGGGGCTGGAGAGAAACCGAGGCGCATGCGCGGGCTTGCCGGAGATCTTGGCCGGAGGTGGAGAAGAACGCGGCGCGGGGAGCTTCGGCGATGGGAGCACAGAGGAAGGGGCTAGGGTTTTTCGCGAGGAGGGGGAGAACGGGAGGAGAGCGCCGGTCCGGACAGCCCCTTAAAATGGGCGGCGCTGTCGGGATGGCTGGGGCTCCGCCGCCCACGCCCACCACCCGGCGGCGGCGACGTGGTGCCGGGGTCCTGACAAGTGGGCCCCAGCCGGCGGGAGAGGGAGTTGGCGCAAAAGCCGCGGGGGCGTTTCCAGAGAAGAGAAGCGGAGAAAGACCGGGGCGTTCTCCCTGGAAGAAAACGGAAAGAGCTCGGGGGCGCTTTCCCTTGGAGAAGGCAGAAAATCAGAGGAAGGGAGGCGGGTTTGGGGTGCTAGCGGGCTAAGCGGGCCGGCCGAGTGGGTCTCGGCCCAGGTCTCTGTTAATTTTCTTTTTCCTTTTCTAATTTCAGGTTGAACCAATTTGTAAATTCATTTGAGCACCTAAAGCTACTCCAAATCTCTTGAAATTTTTGCAAGAGGTTTGTAATTAAGATTAGAACCTACCATGAAATTTTGAAACTATTTGGAGTCAGTTTGACTGGAGTTTGAATTTAAATTCAAGTTTGACCTAAAAAGGGGTTTGAACTGAAACTAGGCATTAAATTATTCCAAAAATTCTGAAAATTCATATGTGGCTAGAGTATTAAAATTCATGGCTGTTTCCAAAGTTTGGCAAATTTTTATCCACATTAGCTTGCCTATTCACTCAACCCTAGTTTTGCCACTTTAGGGTTTGAAATCGGAGATCCTAGTCAAGCTATCATTTCATGTGGCTTTTGAAAAGGTTTTGGGATGAGAGCACTACTCCTTGCTCACTTGGTATTGCTAATGACGTTGTTCAATATGCCAAATAAGTTGATTGGTGTTTGCTAAAAATATCCACCGAGGATGAGATATGTACATATTCTATAAAATATACTCATATCACATCTAAGTTTAAATAAGGTGCGTGTGGGGATGATGACATGTATGCATGAATGCAAGGCGAAAACCTAATCTTGGAGTTTGGGTATTACATGAGCCCCCATGCTGATCCGGGTCCTTGAGATCTTCCCGACCGTCATGGATCGTGAGAACAACTCGAGGGTCTGGATTAGATGAGGTGTAGTTCCACTCCATCATGTCTTCCTCATCGGGAGGGATATGGTGATCGGGATCTTGATCGTTTGGTTGATCAGAAGTTGCAGGCGACAGTCTAGACATCGGGCTGATCGCTCCTGCTTGGGAATCGTCGGTTAGCACCAACGTTCCTTCGAAGGCCCCGGCGCACTCAGTTCTGAAGTGATCAGCTTCGTAATCTGAGTACTCGCCAGAGGCGTATTCTCCCAGATCTACGTGGTCAGTTGCCGAGTACAGATTTGTCTGGCCGAAGTTATCGTAGAAGCCCAGATCTGAGTACCAAGTATGTCGCGTGAGAGCGATCGGATTCCCCGCCGAACCTGCTTCTTCCTACTCGGGTCGAACCGAGGAGGGCCATGCAGTCGGCGTCATGGGCTGATGTCACGGACCCGGAATCCACCTGTGATTAGGGGAATGCGAAGTCGCCAAGGACCGAAGGACTCGTCAGCCCGGTGGCACGGTACCTGCGCCGTACGCACCGAAGAGGAACGATCCGACACCCGCCAGGTGCGAGCCGGCCGGAAGCGACCAATCTTCCTAAAACCACAAACAGATTCCAGATGCCGGTGAAGGGGTAATACCGCGGGATAAGCCTGCGCTTCGCGATAGTCATGCGAGGACTAGAGCTCGGGACATGCATCCCCTCAACCTAACCTAGCCTCGAGGTGCAACTCTGGGAGGATCCAGCTCTGCTCTGCCGTCAGCGCGAGGCGTGACAGTCATGGGAGGCTTAGCGAGTACGGGACGAATCCCCTGGATGGACTTCACCAAAGATACACAGGACTAGTGATTCGCTCACCTCTGCCATCACGAAACGCAATCCTAGCACGCAGTAATACCGCTGCACAGTTGCCCATATACTTCATCTCATACACGCATTGTACATGGACAACCGCAAGTAACAACTCGGATACCACAGTACAAACTCTACATTACGACATTAATAATAACTGTCCACGCTGGGACGACATATTACAATAGTTGATTATGTCCAAACACGTATCCGAGTACGGAGAAGTTAAACGACAGCGGAAGCAAAATAAGTGAAACCCACAGCGGCACAGTGACCGCTGACCAAAATCCACATCTACCCCATGCATCGAACACTACCGAGGAAACACTACTTCAGACGGTATTCGAAATAATCCCGGACCATCGGTTCACCTGCAAGCTCTAGGAATAACCTAGGTGAGTACAAAAGTACTCGCAAGACTTAATCGTGCTTGATTAAATGTCCTACACATACTAGTTTAGCAGAAGGTAAACATGATGCTTCTCAGAGTAACAATATACAAAATTAATAACATGGCATCAACAGGGCGAATAAGGACAAGTTAAATAACAAATTAATTCATAAAAACAATCATATCATAAACACATCACCACAAATCCGATTCATCGAGTCCGAATCCAATGGGGCAGCCTATATATATATATCCAATCCGACTGACTCAGTTAACAAATTCCAATCCAAATAGCAGCCCCTAACCACTCCAAATTTAATCATTACAGACACATTATTAAATCCGAATTGACCATTCAAGGACACATTATCAAAATCCAATTTATCCATCAAAGACATATTATCAAGATCCAATTTATCCATCAAAGACATATATCAAGATCCAATTTATCCATCAAAGACATATTATGATTTGATCTCTCGGACCGTTACCGACAAACCCAACCCCTGACGATATACATGAGTGCATAACCGCAAGGAGGTAATGATCCTCCAAGGGGCGTGGAGGCTTGTCCCATTATACCTCAGTGTTGGTTCTCGCTAACGATCCCGTGTTATAAGGGATGGTGACACGCTGAAGATATGGTTGATGTGGTGACAAAACTCTACTTACACCTGGGTCACCTTCCCGCCGCTATTAGCAACAACCGTACCCATTGTGCACGCCCTCGGCTCTCACAACTCACTTAAAGGTTTGGTTGGAGAGCCACAGATGTTCTCAACGTGAGACCCATCCTGCTCATGTTAATGTGCTTAACATCTCCTAATGACATCCAAACTAACAACATACCCTTATGACGTACAACGGAGACATACACACATAAGCACACATAAAAGAGGGCATACACAAGAGTACGGAAAGTAAAATGCAACAAGCTCTGCTTGCCTTGATCTGGTTGTCTCGGAGCTTGCGGGTAGTGGTAAGTCGGGTGGTGCTCTCCTTCGGGCTCTGAAGCGAGTAGTACCGGAAAAGAATAAATAAGCAATGCTTAACAACCAGCATGTATGCATGTATGAACGATGCAAATTATATGTGCCTAAGGTGTATCGGGGTTGTCGAGGAAGGTATTACTATGTGCAAGGTTTTAGGTTAACTCATCGGAGACTTGTGTGTGGTGGCTAGCTAGAATGCATGCATGGCAGGTTAAGAGGCTTCGATGAGTTAGGGTTGTGTCGTTAATAGCAAGGCATGGTATTAAAGTTAATGGGTCGGTAGGGTGAAGGTAGGCTGAAACAGGAGTTCCACGCACTGGTAAACTCCTGGGTCGGAGTGACGATCTGTCGTGTTAGGGTTTGGTGCTGAGTTAGAACAGTAGGAACTAGCGAGGGCTTTTAGTGTGATCATGTTCCAATGTTTTGTATATCGCGAAAGTATGTGAGGACACAGGTTTAAAGCTACTAACACTATATGTTCGGGGTTACAGACGTTAGGTTAGGTTTGCGCCAAATCTACGATAAAAAGGCTAACTAGGGTGGTAGGGGCGTTACATGTTGAACCTAGGTAACGATTTCACCCATTATTTATATTCAGGTTCGCATGATAAAATTTTAGGGTTTATAGCTTAGTCGGTTAGGGTTAAGTGGCCGATCTATTGCGCATGCATGTTAACGTTGTGTAGTTTTCTAATTAGGGTTAAAATGTGGGGGAACATTAGTGGCAATTCATTCTAAAGGTTTACATCTCAAAGGTATGCGAGGACTCATACCTAACACCACTGGTTCAATGGAATCGAAGTTATCGTCGTCGCACTAGGGTTCATCGAAGGATGTCTACGCGGACGGATCTAGTATCATTAGGTTCAACAATACCCTACAGTGCATGTGCCCAAATCAAGGTTTTGTTCCAGCCAGTCGTAGAGCTTTTCACGAGGATTCCAGAAAGTCCAAGTTTGTTCAATTCTGAGTTACGGATCAAAAGATATCGCCGTTTGAATTTTGTCGGAAAACAATTCAACTCTAACCCTAACAGCACGTGAGCTTAATTGCTAAAACCACCCGGAGGATCCCTACTCTCTCTCTGCGTTACCCCATTAATTCACTAAACTTACCCGAGAAGCTACACACCACAACTGCCCCATAACTCACCCACTGAACCGTGGGCCCCTAATGTCAGTGACTCGGGAGGTCGAGGACCAACCCGAGCACGACACGTGTGGAGGTCCTCCACTCCCTCTCCACTTCTCTCTCTCCGTTCATCTCTCTCTCTTCTTCTTTCTCTGGTCCGGCCACCACAGGGGAGCTCGACGGCGGAGGGCTCGCCGGGGAGGAGCTAGGGGAAGTGCTAAAAGCACGGGTGCTTACCCTGGACGCGAGGCGTGGTTGGGAACGGCGAAAGGGGGTCGGTGGCGAGCTGGTGATGGTGACCGACGGCGAGGAGCTCCGGCGACAGATGGGGAGATGCTTCCGGGCTTGGTCCTGAGAAAATGAAGCAAGGGGGGGAAGTGAGTGAGGGGGAGAGGAAGCTCGGTGAGGGGGGGGGGCTAAAGGTCGGGAGGCACCGGAGGGGCGACGGAAGCTCGCCGGAGAAGGTCGCCGGGGTTGGGAACGAGAGCGGCGGCGCTGGAGCTAGGGCACAGAAGCGGGGAGCCCCGGATCTAGGGTTTTCCGACCGGGGAAGGACGAGGGAGAGAAGGGGGCTGTCGGACCGCTATTTATGGGGCGGCGGAAGGCTCGGACAGGCGCTGTCGGAGCGGGGCACCGCCCCTCCCGGCGTACGGGCGACGGCGACGTGGGGGATGGGAGCTGGCAGGTGGGGACCGGGCGACGGGGGTGAGAGGAGGGGAGGCTGACAGTGGGGTCCAGCGGCAGGTGCGGAAGGAGGTCCGGCGGGAGCTTAGCGGGCTGGGCCGGCGAGCGGCCCAGGCTTCGGCCCTGTTGCGCCATTCTCTTTTTCTTTTGTCCTTTTTCATTTTCCTTAATACCAGTGTACTCCCTTTTATCATTTTATGCACCAAAATGACTCCAAACAACTTGAAATTTTTACAGGGTCCTCAAAATATTCTTAGGAATCTACTGTAAGAATTTGAACTGATTTGGACATGTTTTCAGCTAGATCTTAGTTCAACTTTCCCTTTTGACCTAATTTTGAATTAAGAGTGCAATAGGTCCTTTGGACCTCTAAAAATTTCCCAACTTCTCCAGGGTGTCTAAGAGAGCATGTGGGGCCTACTATTGTAACTTTGAATTGGTTTGGGGCTCAATTGACCTATTCTTTAACTTAACTTTAGGGTTCGACCTAATCGGCGTAAGAACGGCAACTGGGTCTTTGAGCCCTCCCAATCTTCTGAAGATGGCAGTGGCTAAGGTTTCTACTTTCGAACTTATTATGAAAGTTGGGGAACTCTTCATCCATCAGAGCTCTCCAAACTTCCAGTTTAGATCTGTCAGTTTAGGGTTTGTATTATCGAGGCTAAGTGTAGGGTTTTGGGGAAATGGTCCCCCCCTCGGGGTCAATACTTGTTTGGATGGTACCAATTTTAACCCTCGTGTCCAACTTGATTTTCAACCCTAAATCGAGCTAAGGATTTTAGCTGACTCAGGTGAGAGTTCCGGGGAGAAGAGGGGAAGTTAACCTAGTGGCTCCCATGAAAGGGGATCGTGGATCCAACTTCCTACTAGAGCTATAATCGCCATTCGATACTTCGAATAATTTGATTGGTGTTTGCAAATTTTTATCCATCGAGGATGAGATATGTACATATTCAATAAAGTTTCATCACATAGTATTTCAGTTTTAATAAGGTGTGTGTGTGCGGGTGTTTATACATATAGAAGGATGAATGCCATGTATGCATGAATGCAGGGCAAAAGCTAGTCCTCTAATTTGGGTATTACAAAACCTACCCCCCTTAAAAAGATCTCGACCCGAGATCTCTAACGTTCGACAAACAGAGATGGGAGCCCGACCTGGAGTCAATCTTCTTACTCCTACTTAGCTTCAGTGTCGGTGTGATTGCTCCATTCTGTGAGGAGACCTTCTTGTAGTTCTTCTATCGTGGGGGTCAAGGAGGTTATGACGCTTTTGCTAGATACCAAGCTTCGATATGTTCAAGTGATTAAGGAGACAGAGTTGGAATCTGTTGGATACCAAGCTTGACCTGGTGATCTATCGTGCTCGGTTTGGGTCCATTAATAATGGTGAAGGAACGGGTTTGTGCTATCTGGATGGATGGTCATCAGGGGTTTGAATGTTTAGGGGAGTTTCAGTTCTTGCTTTGTTGATACCAAGCTGATACCAAGCTGCTCACTAATTGACTTCTACACCAGTTCCGGAAAGAGAAAACCAGATCAAGTTATTATTTTCAATAACCGTATTCTGGGGGAAAGAGGGGTGCAAGGACCTTGACAGTCCTGCAAATTTCAGAATTCAAGATCGTTGGTTTGAGTGAAAGGGGTCAGTATGACCAGCAATCTCTGTCCCAACAAGGGTTGGTCAAGATAGTGAGAGTAGAAACTCGAAGCAATTGAAGTATCTGTTTATGATTACTTGGAAAGAAGGATCAGGAGTGGGATTGAGACATCTGGAAGCCTTTCCAAGTTTCATAGTCTACTTCACTACATGAAGGGTGCTCGATTCTTCCAGGGTGTCCTGTTTCGGGGTTTGCCTTTGTCTTTTCTACACCACTCGTCGTACGGGGTTTAGGATGAATTATGATGTGACTATTCTTAATTTGGCTGTTAAGCTAGATTCTCTAGAATCTTTGTTGTATTTTTCTCAGTAAAAACAAGAAGGTGAAGTTCTTGTAATTAACTGGGTGGGGAGGATTAGGAGATGGCAGAGTCCATTGGACAGTATGCTTAAGGGTCTTTGTGTTCCGGTTCAGACTTGGAACGGGCGAGGACGTGATTCATAGGGTTGACCATTAAGCGAGTGGACTATCTAGGGATAGGGAATCCACGTGGTAGGGGAACGTGGAAAGAGGTGGATATGGTTATCCTTATACAAGAAGTCTTCTTAAAGATTTAGGGTGGATGTACTTGGGTCACGTAGGGTGCGTAGAGAAGAAGGTGCTTGATGATACCAAACTGTACCAAGCTATATCTAGAACAGTAGAGGAGGAAGGAACTGGGTTGCTCAGGGCATCAAGGCTGGCGGCCTTAGGTGGGGATCATGGGAGTGGATGGGAGGGTGTTGTCACGCATGGCTACATGGCATGCATCTATCTTCTGAAATGCTTCCGACGATATTGTGTCAAACATGATAGTAAATCTTCCAAGCATGTTTAGGAACTTAATGGTTAAAAAGGGGAACGGGGCGTCTTCAGCTCGGTGTAGGCTCCTATTCGGTTGAGGGTACCAAATCGGGAAAAATGCAATGCTAATGCTGGAATATGGCTATTCTGTGCAACATACTGGTATATATGAGTGGAATGCTCCTAAAATCAGAAGAATGGCAGCAGGAGTTCAGTTAAGGAGAGGCGTACCCAACACTTCCTTTGGTACCTCCTGCGCCTGGAGACCTCTGCTTGCTTGTTCTCGCCGCAATTTAAAGGCAAGCAGATGTCCTGCACGCAGAAGACGGCAACGCTTCGAACGATGCCCCATTTTTCCGCAGTGGTGGCATGACACCTTGCTCAAATCCTTGACGGGTTGTGGCTGCTTGAGCTGGGGTTGAGGCTGATGTTCTGGTTGCTGGGGAAGGGGAGCACAACCTTGGAATGCCTCAGGAGCATGAGCGTAACCAGTGCGCGAAAGGGAACAACCATCAGCGAAATGTCCCAGCTTTGCACAGTTGTAACATTGAATCTGGCTTCGATCAAATAGGGCTTGCGGTGGTTCATTCTGGGGAAGGGGTGGATGTTCCAGTTGCGGAAGGCGAGGAACATCATCTTGCGGTGTCTTAGGAGCGAAAATATGCCCAGTGCGCAAGGAGAAACAGTGGTTGGCGAAATGTCCTGCCTTCCCACAATTGTAGCATTTAATCTTGCTCCAATCCACGGGGGATCGCGACCTTTGCGAGCTACTTTCTGCTGACTCGGCTATCTCACTCTTGCGCTTGCGAGACTTGTTGGGGACTGGCTCTTTTGCTTGTTCATCGGTCGCCTGGCCCACGGGATACTGAGAGTTGCGCATCATAGCCATAGTAATCTCGGCGTGGTTGCGGACGAGTTGCTGAATGATTTGGTTCTGGGCGACAATTAAATCCGTAAGATTGGTTTGCTGAGGTGGGGGTGGGACCTCGTCTTCACCACCCTGGCGACGATCGCGGTTGGCTCCACGGTTTTTCTTGGCCATACTGTTGCACCGAATCAGAGGATACCGAGTGAGATAATTGGAGCGGGGAAACCTAGGAAACTAAGGATGTTTCTAGCAGGGTATAGTAAGGTAACTGAAGATAAGGCGCATCATTTCATACGCCTTTCCTCAAGAAAATGGAGCACAAAACAATTGCAAGGTAAATGGACGCTAACACACGAACGCATTAATATGATCAAGAGGTTCATAGGAAAGCTGCGGTTTAGATCACTCTTTTAGTGAAATAAACGGGTAATGTTCCAAAATTGCAGCCCTAAATACTCGATTACAATTTTCTCAAAAGATGGCCTAAGTCCCTAACATTATGGATTCACCTTACATTCCACAATACAATCACCCTAAGGACTGTATGGAGCTCCTTCATTACGACGATTGATTTCATAAACTTCCAACTCAGTAGGGAGAGGAACCATGGAATGAACAAGGAAATGCTGTGTCCAAATTGAGGGATCACAGAAGGGATACGACGAATGCTGCCCACCGACATTTGTGGACGCAACGAATTTGGTGGGAAACCAATCTCCATTCCGCCCACCGACGGATAGTGGTACTCCCACGGGCCTCCTTCATAGACTGAGTAGTTGCCCTCACCGGTCCAGAAATGAGGGGGTGCGACGAAGTCTCTTCGTTGGTGATGAGCGAGTTCAAGAGAGGTGATGAGACGATGGCGATAGCGTCTCATTTCGAATCCGCGGGCACGATACGCCATATCCAGGGACGGAGAGGCGACCCAAATGGGCTAGTGCCACGTGACTCTCCTGGGTGAAGTCTTCAGATGGCGCCACATCCTCCATGGGAGTCCGTGACGGAAAGTAGGTGAAGGGGCCTCCAACGAGACCCGGAAGCTCATGCCGAAGATGGCACATAGCTGAATAAGCTGCGTCTTGGACCGCGGACCCCAATTCTGCTCCATAGCCATCGAAGAGGCATGGCTGGTGGGGAGGGTCCTGCGCACGCGGGTGAATGAACACGCGCGCTCGATACTCGTACATGCCAAACCCTAGGTCGGCTCTATGCACAAGGTATTCTGGGAGATAGGGAAATCCGAGTTCCCGAAGCATGTACAAAAGCACCTCCGGAAACCCGTCGACATCCAAGGCATGGGTAGCATGCACCAGCTGAGGAAATTCCATCTAAAATGACAAGGATAAGTTAGGGTCAGCCACACAAGGAAAACAAATGCAATAGAGAAGAGAATCAGAACTAAGAGCGATGAGGGTAAGGAATAAATAGCAATCTACTTATTAGTTTTAAACATAGGTTTTAACTTTGTAAATAGTTTTGCTGGCCAAGTGGCGAGGCACAGATCTGCGTGGCACCGATCAGCGAGGCGCAGCGGAAGCTCCTATCTAACGACCACCTGCAATTGGTTTCCTACGGTCAGTTCGGCTCTGATACCAAGCTGTCACGGACCCGGAATCCACCTGTGATTAGGGGAACGAGAAGTCGCCAAGGACCGAAGGACTCGTCCGCCCGGTGGCACGGTACCTGCGCCGTACGCACCGAAGCGGAACGATCCGACACCCGCCACGTGCGAGCCGGCCGGAAGCGACCAACCTTCCCAAAACCACAAACAGATTCCAGATGCCGGTGAAGGGGTAATACCGCGGGATAAGCCTGCGCTTCGCGATAGTCATGGGAGGACTAGAGCTCGGGACATGTGTCCCCTCAACCTAACCTAGCCTCGAGGTGCAACTCTGGGAGGATCCAGCTCTGCTCTGCCGTCAGCGCGAGGCGTGACAGTCATGGGAGGCTTAGCGAGTACGGGACGAATCCCCTGGATGGACTTCACCAAAGATACACAGGACTAGTGATTCGCTCACCTCTGCCATCACGAAACGCAATCCTAGCACGCAGTAATACCGCTGCACAGTTGCCCATATACTTCATCTCATACACGCATTGTACATGGACAACCGCAAGTAACAACTCGGATACCACAGTACAAACTCTACATTACGACATTAATAATAACTGTCCACGCTGGGACGACATATTACAATAGTTGATTATGTCCAAACACGTATCCGAGTACGGAGAAGTTAAACGACAGCGGAAGCAAAATGAGTGAAACCCACAGCGGCACAGTGACCGCTGACCAAAATCCACATCTATCCCATGCGTCGAACACTACCGAGGAAACACTACTTCAGACGGTATTCGAAATAATCCCGGACCATCGGTTCACCTGCAAGCTCTAGGAATAACCTAGGTGAGTACAAAAGTACTCGCAAGACTTAATCGTGCTTGATTAAATGTCCTACACATACTAGTTTAGCAGAAGGTAAACATGATGCTTCTCAGAGTAACAATATACAAAATTAATAACATGGCATCAACAGGGCGAATAAGGACAAGTTAAATAACAAATTAATTCATAAAAACAATCATATCATAAACACATCACCACAAATCCGATTCATCGAGTCCGAATCCAATGGGGCAGCCTATATATATATATCCAATCCGACTGACTCAGTTAACAAATTCCAATCCAAATAGCAGCCCCTAACCACTCCAAATTTAATCATTACAGACACATAATTAAATCCGAATTGACCATTCAAGGACACATTATCAAAATCAATTTATCCATCAAAGACATTTATCAAGATCCATTTATCCACAAAGACATTTATCAAGATCCAATTTATCCATCAAAGACATATTGTGACTTTGATCTCTCGGACCGTTACCGACAAACCCAACCCCTGACGATATACATGAGTGCATAACCGCAAGGAGGTAATGATCCTCCAAGGGGCGTGGAGGCTTGTCCCATTATACCTCAGTGTTGGTTCTCGCTAACGATCCCGTGTTATAAGGGATGGTGACACGCTGAAGATATGGTTGATGCGGTGACAAAACTCTACTTACACCTGGGTCACCTTCCCGCCGCTATTAGCAACAACCGTACCCATTGTGCACGCCCTCGGCTCTCACAACTCACTTAAAGGTTTGGTTGGAGAGCCACGGATGTTCTCAACGTGAGACCCATCCTGCTCATGTTAATGTGCTTAACATCTCCTAATGACATCCAAACTAACAACATACCCTTATGACGTACAACGGAGACATACACACATAAGCACACATAAAAGAGGGCATACACAAGAGTACGGAAAGTAAAATGCAACAAGCTCTGCTTGCCTTGATCTGGTTGTCTCGAGCTTGCGGGTAGTCGTAAGTCGGGTGGTAGCTCTCCTTCGGGCTCTGAAGCGAGTAGTACCGGAAAAGAATAAATAAGCAATGCTTAACAACCAGCATGTATGCATGTATGAACGATGCAAATTATATGTGCCTAAGGTGTATCGGGGTGTCGAGGAAGGTATTACTATGTGCAAGGTTTTAGGTTAACTCATCGGAGACTTGTGTGTGGTGGCTAGCTAGAATGCATGCATGGCAGGTTAAGAGGCTTCGATGAGTTAGGGTTGTGTCGTTAATAGCAAGGCATGGTATTAAAGTTAATGGGGTCGGTAGGGTGAAGGTAGGCTGAAACAGGAGTTCCACGCACTGGTAAACTCCTGGGTCGGAGTGACGATCTGTCGTGTTAGGGTTTGGTGCTGAGTTAGAACAGTAGGAACTAGCGAGGGCTTTTAGTGGTGATCATGTTCCAATGTTTTGTATATCGCGAAAGTATGTGAGGACACAGGTTTAAAGCTACTAACACTATATGTTCGGGGTTACAGACGTTAGGTTAGGTTTGCGCCAAATCTACGATAAAAAGGCTAACTAGGGTGGTAGGGGCGTTACATGTTGAACCTAGGTAACGATTTCACCCATTATTTATATTCAGGTTCGCATGATAAATTTTAGGGTTTATAGCTTAGTCGGTTAGGGTTAAGTGGCCGATCTATTTGCGCATGCATGTTAACGTTGTGTAGTTTCTAATTAGGGTTAAAATGTGGGGAACATTAGTGGCAATTCATTCTAAAGGTTTACATCTCAAAGGTATGCGAGGACTCATACCTAACACCACTGGTTCAATGGAATCGAAGTTATCGTCGTCGCACTAGGGTTCATCGAAGGATGTCTACGCGGACGGATCTAGTATCATTAGGTTCAACAATACCCTACAGTGCATGTGCCCAAATCAAGGTTTTGTTCCAGCCAAGTCGTAGAGCTTTTCACGAGGATTCCAGAAAGTCCAAGTTTGTTCAATTCTGAGTTACGGATCAAAAGATATCGCCGTTTGAATTTTGTCGGAAAACAATTCAACTCTAACCCTAACAGCACGTGAGCTTAATTGCTAAAACCACCCGGAGGATCCCTACTCTCTCTCTGCGTTACCCCATTAATTCACTAAACTTACCCGAGAAGCTACACACCACAACTGCCCCATAACTCACCCACTGAACCGTGGGCCCCTAATGTCAGTGACTCGGGAGGTCGAGGACCAACCGAGCACGACACGTGTGGAGGTCCTCCACTCCCTCTCCACTTCTCTCTCTCCGTTCATCTCTCTCTCTTCTTCTTTCTCTGGTCCGGCCACCACAGGGGAGCTCGACGGCGGAGGGCTCGCCGGGGAGGAGCTAGGGGAAGTGCTAAAAGCACGGGTGCTTACCCTGGACGCGAGGCGTGGTTGGGAACGGCGAAAGGGGGTCGGTGGCGAGCTGGTGATGGTGACCGACGGCGAGGAGCTCCGGCGACAGATGGGGAGATGCTTCCGGGCTTGGTCCCTGAGAAAATGAAGCAAGGGGGGAAGTGAGTGAGGGGGAGAGGAAGCTCGGTGAGGGGGGGGGGCTAAAGGTCGGGAGGCACCGGAGGGGCGACGGAAGCTCGCCGAAGAAGGTCGCCGGGGTTGGGAACGAGAGCGGCGGCGCTGGAGCTAGGGCATAGAAGCGGGGAGCCCCGGATCTAGGGTTTTCCGACCGGGGAAGGACGAGGGAGAGAAGGGGGCTGTCGGACCGCTATTTATGGGGCGGCGGAAGGCTCGGACAGGCGCTGTCGGAGCGGGGCACCGCCCCTCCCGGCGTACGGGCGACGGCGACGTGGGGGATGGGAGCTGGCAGGTGGGACCGGGCGACGGGGTGAGAGGAGGGGAGGCTGACAGTGGGGTCCAGCGGCAGGTGCGGAAGGAGGTCCGGCGGGAGCTTAGCGGGCTGGGCCGGCCGAGCGGCCCAGGCTTCGGCCTGTTGCGCCATTCTCTTTTTCTTTTGTCCTTTTTCATTTTCCTTAATACCAGTGTTACTCCCTTTTATCATTTTATGCACCAAAATGACTCCAAACAACTTGAAATTTTTACAGGGTCCTCAAAATATTCTTAGGAATCTACTGTAAGAATTTGAACTGATTTGGACATGTTTTCAGCTAGATCTTAGTTCAACTTTCCCTTTTGACCTAATTTTGAATTAAGAGTGCAAATAGGTCCTTTGGACCTCTAAAAATTTCCCAACTTCTCCAGGGTGTCTAAGAGAGCATGTGGGGCCTACTATTGTAACTTTGAATTGGTTTGGGGCTCAATTGACCTATTCTTTAACTTAACTTTAGGGTTCGACCTAATCGGCGTAAGAACGGCAACTGGGGTCTTTGAGCCCTCCCAATCTTCTGAAGATTGGCAGGTGGCTAAGGTTTCTACTTTCGAACTTATTATGAAAGTTGGGGAACTCTTCATCCATCAGAGCTCTCCAAACTTCCAGGTTTAGATCTGTCAGTTTAGGGTTTGTATTATCGAGGCTAAGTGTAGGGTTTTGGGGAAATGGTCCCCCCCTCGGGGTCAATACTTGTTTGGATGGTACCAATTTTAACCCTCGTGTCCAACTTGATTTTCAACCCTAAATCGAGCTAAGGATTTTAGCTGACTCAGGTGAGAGTTCCGGGGAGAAGAGGGGAAGTTAACCTAGTGGCTCCATGAAAAGGGGATCGTGGATCCAACTTCCTACTAGAGCTATAATCGCCATTCGATACTTTGAATAATTTGATTGGTGTTTGCAAATTTTTATCCATCGAGGATGAGATATGTACATATTCAATAAAGTTTCATCACATAGTATTTCAGTTTTAATAAGGTGTGTGTGTGCGGGTGTTTATACATATAGAAGGATGAATGCCATGTATGCATGAATGCAGGGCAAAAGCTAGTCCTCTAATTTGGGTATTACAGCTGATCATGACTAGTTGCACATCTTGCTGACTCCGATACTTCCTTGACGGCTTGAGCCGGAGAGGTCCCCACGGTCGGCGCCATCTGTCGACGATTGTTGAACCCCCGATCTTACGGTAGTCATGAGACAGAGATACTTGTGTTGGGTAGGGACCCCTAGGGCGCAAGGCCAAGCGATCTGACGACAAGGAAACTCCTTTTTTATACAGGTTCGGGCCTCCCTCAGGATTAACAATCCTACATCCTATTCGTATATATTGATCAGAGAATATCTTACAAGGGATGTGTATGTTAGTGGCTATCCTATACCTAATCGGAGGCTACTTCGACTAGTTCCGCGAGGCTCAACTCCTTCGAGGCGGCGGGTCTTCTCGTAGGAATCGCTAGGGGCATCTGGATGGCTTCAGGCTTCTTGGGACTTGTAATGCTTGTCTAATCTCTCTGAACTTGTCAGACTTGTCCTCCCCTATGGGATTGCTGATCCTTTTATAGGGGCTCCCCGAGTCATACTGGACATGGACTTATGCCCGAGTAGAACTCTGACTTCCTTAAACGTCGGGATTGACTTCCTAGTTTAAGGGGTGTCCTTCCTCCTTACGGGGGGTTACCTTATCTCCTGGGGATCCTTACCGGATACGTATTCTACTCCGATAGTCCAGGGAATCGTATGCGGATACCTCCTCATATACGGGATACTATACTATTCATCGTCAAAAACCATACTTTGGGGCCTAGATGCACTTTCACATGTACTCGGTACTCGGCGCCCCGGACGGGGGCCGGGTCGCCCTTGATGCTCGGGGCGAGCCCCCAGAGCACTCCTTCTCGGGTGCTCGGGATGAACCCCCAAGTACTTCTGCTCGGCTGCTCGGGGTGAGCCCCCGAGCACTTCTGCTTGCTTCGTCCTAGGCGAGGGACTCTGCGCTCCGGACGGGGGCCGGGTCGAACCCCCGAGCACTTCTTCTCGAGTGCTCGGGATGAACCCCCGAGCACTTCTTCTCGAGTGCTTAGGGTGAGCCCCCGAGCACTTCTGCTTGCCTTTGGGCCTTTCGGGAAACACCATTAAGGGACGACTCAGGGCACCCCTTGATTTAACCGAGTGGAACAGCGCTCGGGGTGAGCCCCCAGGCACCTCTTCTTTAACTTCCATGTCCTTGGCGACGTGGCGTCAAGTTGGGTATTTGCCAGCGGTTTAGGGGACCCTGGGCCCCGTAACGCCGACAGTAGCCCCCGGCCCAGCCACCAGACGATGGCCCGAAAAATGGACGAGACTGGGGGCGGGGCCTTTATTTTATGGGCCAATGAAGACACCGACCCATTTGGAACCGCCCCTTTTTTGCATGACGTGGGGCGCCGCGCACCTCTACCGAATGAGAAAAAGGTGCCTTGATTCCCGCGTGACGTGGGGGGCCGCGCCCTATCAGGAAAACAGAACTGACACCGCCGCCCACGTCACGGAATGGTTTGAATTCTTGATTTCTCCTCTTTAAAGCTTTGCCATTCTCGTACCTCCTCAACTCCTTCGCCTTTTTGCGCAAATGCCTCCTTCCTTTTCACTGCGCCCTTTCGCCTCCTTGCCTTCTCTGCTCACATGCCCTTTCGCCTCCTCATCTTCCACGCCGCACCGCTGCCATGCCGAGACGTGAGAAGCACCGCGCTCCTCCGCTGCCCGCCCCTGACGCCATCATCTCCAAGTCTCGCTTCCTCAACGAAGAAAGCATGGACAGGGTGCAGAAGCTGCTGGCTCCACAGCGCTAGAAGGGGGCGCCGACGGCAAGGCCGGCCACATACCCGCCGGATCTGCTGCCGGAGGAGACGGTGATCTTCGCCAGCTTCCTAGCAGCAGGCCTGATGCCGCCCTTCTCACCCTTCTTCCTCGAAGTGCCAACGGAGTATGGGATCCACCTCATCCATCTCTCCCCCAACCCCGTCCTGATGCTGGCCATCTTCGCCCACCTCTGCGAGATGTTCGTGGGCGTGATGCCTTCGGTCATGCTCTTCCGCCACTTCTTCGTACTCCGGTCGGCGGGGAAGAGCAGAGGCTCCGACCGGGTGGAGGCCGCGGGGAGCTGCAACTTTCGCCTCCGGGAGAAGATCGGCGACCATTACATTCCGCAGGAGTTGTGAAATAAGTGGGATAACTGGCACAACCAGTGGTGCTACATCTCCACTAATCCGCACGCCCAGATCCTGCTTCCCGACGGGCCGACGCCGGCCCACAGGAGGTCGTGGGAGTATCTACCGGAGAACGATCATCTGCTGTGACCGGTGGTGGAGCGGATTGCGCAGCTGCGGGTCGGGGGTTTGACAGCGACCATGGTCATCGTCGACTTTCTCCGATGGCGGCTGGCGCCGCTACGGGAGCAGGGCCGCCTGGCCTGGATGTACACCGGCTCACGGGACATCGGCCGGACGGTGATCGGCGAGGCAGGAGATTTTTCTCCCGACGTGCTGAAGGCGCTGCTGTGGATCATTTTGGGCACTGGAGATGTCGCAGCTGGTGAATTGCCGCGGGTGGATCTTGTGCTCTGCGTGAACGCGCAGTGGAAGACGGCCAGCTCGATGAGGATTCTGGGGGATGATGACGACGCCGGCGGAGGGCCTGCCACTGGGGCTTCGGGGACCCGTGCCGCCCGCGAGGATCCCGCGGATCCGAAGGGCAAGAAGCCGCGGCCGCCCTCTCCCCAATCTTCTCCTTCACCGCCGCCACCTTCACCGCCGCCAGCCCCTCCTCCGCCTTTCGACCAGCGGACGACAGGCACCGGGGGCAGCAACTCTGGGTGGGGCAGCGCCCATCCGGCGCTGGCCGGAGGCTCGGCGCCGGCGAGCACGGAGGCCGCCACGGATGTGGCAGCCGGGAAGAAGAGGAAGGACCCGCAGCGATCGTCGGGCCCAGGATTTGAGGTCCCGAGGGGCCGCTGGAAGTACACAGGTTCTTCGCCGAGGTAAGACGAGAGACTCCTTCTCCGTTTACCTGGCCAAGTATACTGCTCGGATACTAACCCGGGCTTCCTTGTGTTGCCTTTTTCAGGGGGTCCAAGAAGGCTCGGACCACCCCGAGTGCGGATCCCACCCCAAGCACTGAGGCTGCCCTGGGGGCCGAAGCAACCCCGAGGGCCGAGACCGCCCCAAGGGCTGAAGCCACAGGAGCTGCGCCGGAGGCTATTCCCACTCCAACGCTAACCACGACGACCGAGGCCGCCAGGGTGGAGAAGACGCCCGAAGGCCCAGTAGCTCGGAGGCAGCCCGAGAGCTCGCCGGAGGTGCTCGAGGGGAGCGTAGCTCTGACTATCCCGCCGAGGAGGCGGGACTTCACGCGCCAGGCTGAGGCGCCTTCGGAGCCCTTCCCAGAGGCGTTCAACGAGGCGCGTGCCATGATCGATCCATTCCAGGCCTCCATCGCTGCGGAGAGGAAGGCGCTGGAAGATCGGGAGGCCGCCGTCTCGGAGGCCAGGGAGAACTTCCTCAAACGTGCTCGGATCGCTAAGGCCGAGCACCAGAGGGATCCGTGAAGATCCTCCACGAGAGGCTGGCTCTGGAGGAGCTACGGCAGGAGGTCACGGAGGATGCGGAGGAGGTGGAACTGCGGACGGAGTGGGTAACCCTCCGCGAGGCCGAAGTGGAGTGGCGGATAGAGCAGGTCACTCTCCGCGGGGTGGCGGCGGGCACGCGGGAACTCACCCTCGACCAGCTCGAGCAGTCTGTCAAGGAGGCTGAGAACTCGTTGGGCCAGCGGACCGCGGCGCTGGACGACGAAGTGCAGCGGCGCGTCGACACTGCTCGCGCAGAATTCACCAAGGAGCTGGAGGAAAGCCATGCGCAAGTCCGCCGGGTCGAGGAGGAGCGGGATCGCCGCATTCGGGACTTGGAGCAGCGCCTCGAAGATGGCCACGCGACCAAGCATAAGCTAATGGAGTGGGTCCAGGAGCTGCAGGAGGAGGCACGCCGCTGAGGGATGGAGGTGGCCGGGGAGCGGGAGACGCTCCAGGAGTTGCGCGCTGAGAGGCTCGAGACCACTAAAATGATGCGCGACATCTTCCGCCGGGCGTAGGGCGTGGTGAGGGCCGTCGGCCTTGGCAATGTCACCACGGGGGAGCAGTCCCTCGACACCCTCAGCCACTTCATTTTCGCCTTTGACATGATCGCCGACCGTCTGAAAACGGTGGCGGCAACCGTGAAGGACGCGATAACCCGAGAAGGGTGCGAGCTGGCAGCCGCGGTGGCGGAGCATGTTCTGGCATGCTACCGCAGCCGCGACCCGGCCTTCTCCTTGGAGCCGGCGAGGCTCGAGATCATCGAAGAGGAGGAGGAAGAAGCCTGCGAGGCCGTCCGCGAAGTAGCTGAGGAGATCGCCCAACACTTCTCTCGGGAAGATGATGCCGGTGGCCCCGGGGGTGGCGGCGAGGAGTAGCTCCTTTGTATCTCTTTCTTTTCATTCTTTTTGTTTAAGGCTGAAAGACCTCTCTGTAAAAAACTTGATTGTTGAAATGCTAAGTGTGGACTTGGCTCCACATAGCTTCCTTTGAGTTTCTGCTGAGTATGGATTTGGCTCCATACAGCTTCTTTTTGTTTTCTGCTAAGTGTGGACTTGGCTCCACGTAGCGTAGCCTCTTTTTTTTATGCATCCGGCTCTTGCCCGAGCAGTCTGCCCCGAGGGCTCTAGCCCCCGAGAGCTGGATGCTTCGAACTTATTATTTTAACATGTAGCACTTCGGGAACCCGAGGACCCTATGTCCCCGAGAAGCTGGAAGCGCCGACCTTCTTTTTGGCGATGTCGCACTTCGGGACCCCAAGGACCCTATGTCCCCAAGAAGCTGGAAGCGTCGATGTTTCCCTAGATCAGGTCGCTCCTCGGGATCCCGAGAACCTCAGGTCCCCGAGGGCGATCTTTGGCGCTCGGGAGCACGCACCTTCAGGATTAAATGCCCCTGCAAGCTCGTCCAAGCACTTGTGCTCGGGACAGTTTTACGAGTGGCTTAGGCATCAGCAGACATCTTATCTTGTTGATTTTTTCTTTACTTAGCTTCAACGGGTTCCTCTCTTATGCGGCGAGGTTCTCGCGCGACACGGATCCCTTGCACCGCAAGCCCATCTATTGGGGAGCTCCAGAGCGCAAATGCGAGCGCGTAGGGTACTCGGGTGGCTTTTGGCCAGGCTGGTGCCCAGGGTTCGAAAACCAGGCGAGGCGACCAGGGCTTTGGGCGACGACCCGGAACACTCCCCGTGACTCACACTGTTACTCCAGAACGTCCTCGCTTTATGAACGAGCGGTGCAGGGGATCGTTGGCGCAAGAAACTATCCGCGGAGATGGTAAAAGAAAGTTTTAAAGCCGAGACAAAATGAGGCGAAAAAACTTAGCTTATTTGTAGCGTTGAATCCGTGGAAGCTTTTCGCCCTGGGTTTTTTGACTTGGTATGGTCATTGTCACCCGGGAACTTCACCATGGTGAGCCTGTAAACTCGTAGGTGATTATAGCAAGCTGCTGGCAAAAGATGCCACTGCTCTGAGTTTTTCTGAAACTCTCCATTGTCAAGACCCGAAGGCTTTCGAGACAGCCGACTGGTTGGGTGTACGAGAGGTGGAGTTATCTGAGTATTCTTAGGCTCGGCAGTGCTCGGGGCCATTGACCAAGCCGAGCACAGGTGGTCGGGGGCTTATTTGCCCTGACTCGGGCGTGGTCGGGGGCTTATTTGCCCCGACTCGGGCGTGCTCGGGGTACAAGTGGTCGACCGAGTACCGGCTGCCCGCCAAGAGAGACTAGATTACCCCGACTCCTCGTACTGCAGACTAGTCAGGATCTACTCGTGCAAAGGGGACACGAAAGCCCGATACTTGTGCGAGTGGCTTCTTTTGTGAGCAAGCGAGGAAATAGAAAGAATTTGACAAGTAATTGCAAATACGAATACAGCTTATATTAATAATGCCGCTGCTGCTATTAAAATAGCTTCTAATACAAGGGAGCCCCCAAGGATTGCGGGCGAGCGCCTGGGGATACTCAGGCGGCCTTTGGCCAGACTGGTGCTTGGGGTGCAGGAACCAGGCAGGGCGACCAGGGCTTAGGCGATGGACCCGAAACTTCCCAAGACTCTTTGCTACTCGGGGAACTGACCCAATGCAAAAAAGGAAAAACTTATGGATAAAATTTGCGCAGATGCATTGGGCAGTGGTAGGCCTTCGTCCGTGGTTAATCGAACAGAGCCCGGTTGGGTGACACCAGTCACTCAGTAGGGGCCCTCCCACATGGGGGAGAGTTTGTTCTTTCCTTCCCGCAATTGGATGCGGCGAAGTACTAGATCCCCGACCTCCAGCGACCGGGCCTGAACGTGGCACTGATGATAGCGCCTTAGGCTCTGTTGATATCTGGCTGCACAGAGAGTGGCTCTGCATCGGTGCTCTTCGAGGTAGTTGACGTCGTCGAGCCTTCTTTGCTGCTGGTCGCCTTCTGAGTAGGCTCCGACCCGAGGCGAGCCGAAGGTGACCTCAGAGGGGAGAATTGCCTTTGCCCCGTATACGAGGAAGAAAGGCGTCTCACTGGTCGCCCTACTGGGGGACGTCCGGATCGACCAGAGGAAAGTTCATGTTTTGAGCCCCTTGAGGACTTGAGCATTGGCGCGCTCAACTTGGCCATTGGCGCGAGGGTGAGCGACCGACGCGAAGCAGACCTTAACGCCGATGTCTTCACAGTACTCCAAGAATGCATCACTGGTGAACTGCGTGCCGTTGTCGGTGATGATCCGATTGGGCACCCCGAAGCGGCTCACGATTCCTCGGATGAACTTGATCGCGGTGTGCTTGGTGATCTTGATGACTGGCTCCGCTTCTGTCCATTTAGTGAATTTGTCGATGGCGACGTAGAGGTACTCGTAGCCCCCGACTGCTCGGGGGAACGGGCCTATAATGTCCAATCCCCAGACCGCGAAGGGCCATGACAAGGGGATGGTTTGGAGGGCCTAAGCCGGTTGATGTGACTGCTTTGCGTGGAATTGACACGCTTCGCAGCGCCGAACCAGCTCGAAGGCATCCTGGAGGGCTGTTGGCCAGTAGAAGCCTTGCCGAAAGGCCTTCCCGACCATCGTGCAGGATGAAGCATGGCTACCACACTCGCCCTCGTGGATATCCTTGAGCAAGTCGCGGCTTTCCTCCCGGGAAATGCACTTCAGAAAGACGCCGTTGGTGCCACACCGGTAGAGATCCCCATCTACTAGGGCGTAGCGCTTGGCTTGGTGCGCAATCCTTTCTGCTGCGGCATCATCTTCAGGAAGGATGTTTTCTTTCAGGTACCCCTGGATCTCGGAGATCCAGGAGGGCTCCTGAGAACAGGTGGCGAGCACGGGGTGCTCACCGGGCGGCAGCGACCTGACGGGATTTCCCGCTGAAGGTGCTGCCTGAGTAGCCTCGCCTGGGCGCGAGGTTTCCCCTTCGTCTTGGTTGGCAGCCCCAACGGACGGCCGGGAGAGCCTTTCTTCAAAGGTTCCAGCCGGGACCGTTCCCGAGAGGACGCCAACCGCGATAAGTAGTCGGCGGGCTCGTTGTAGCGGCGAGGGCCGTGTTGGAGTTCCAACCCATCGAAACGCCGCTCCAACTTCCTGACTTCGCTCAGGTATGCCGCCATTTGTGGGTTGGAGCATTGGTACTCCTTGGATACCTGATGTCACGGACCCGGAATTGCATATGATTAGGGGAACGAATGGTCGCCAAGGGCCGAAGGACCAGTCGACCTGGTGGCACGGTACCTGCGCCGTACTCACCGAGGCGGAGTGATCCGATACCTGACCAACGCAAGCCGGCCGGAAGCGACTAAACTTCCCAGAACCACATACGATTCCCTGATCCGGTGAAGGTTTAGAGTCGTTCCCGGATTCTACCACGCAAAGCAAGGTCGGAGGAGCCCGGCGATTCTACTCACACCCTAACCTAGCCCGAAAGCTAGTGGGTCGCTCGAAAGCCCGGTAGAATACACCCACACCCTGCCTGGCCGGCACAGCATCTCAGCCAGCGGGTCACTCAACCGATTCCTGCTCGACATAGTAAAAAGGGGAACAACCGTAACTCTTCACGGCATATCCATACACTTCGTATCATACACACATTGCATATGGGCAGCCCGAATAACAACTTGTATATCACAACAAAGCACTACGATACGATAATAATATTAACTGTCCACATTGTGAACAAATATTACATCACTCGGCTATAACCGAAAGTTTTAGTCGAATCCATAAAGTAAAACGATTAGCAGCAGAAGAACTAAGCAAGACCCACAGCGGCGCATCGGCCACTGTCCAAAACATTCCCACAACAATCCCATAAGTCGAACACTACCGAGGAAACACAATTTTAAGCGTCGTCGAAAAAGTCCTCGACCACCGGCTCACCTGCAAGCTCTAGGAATAAACTAGGTGAGTACAAAAGTACTCGCAAGACTTATTCATGCTTGATTAAATGTCCTACACATGGATTTACTACAACAGGAGTAAATATGATGCTTCTTAGAGTAACAATATACAAATTAAGAACATAGCATTAACAGGGTGAAGTAAAGACAAGGTAGGTAACGGGCTAATTCAAGGTACATACATATCGTAGACAAATCACCACAAGATCCAATCAACAATTCCAAGTCCATTGGGGCAGCCCATGCGTCAAATCCAAATTGATCCATTTAACATATTCCAAATCAATTGGGGCAGCCCATATGTCAAATCCAAATTGATCCATCAAATACACATGTCCAATTAATCTCTCGGACCGCTACCGACAACTCAACCACAACAGGCATAGTGAGTGCATAACCGTTTGGAGGTAGCTAGTCTCCAAGGGGCGTGGAGACTTACCTCAACTATGCCTCAGTGTTGGTTCCCGCTAATGTTCCCGTGGTGATAAGGGATTGTGACACGCTGAAGATAAGGTTGGTGTGATGACAAAACTCTACTTACTCCTGGGTCGCCTTCACGCTGCAATTAACACCAACCGTACCCATTGTGCACGCTCTCAGCTCTCCCAACTCACTTAACGATTTGGTTGAAGAGCCATGACATTTTCTCAACGTAACATACGTCCTACACATGCTAGTGTACGCAACCCTTGCGAACGATAAACAGATAAACATCCACACACATAGCACATATGAATAAGGCATACACAAGAGTACGGAAAGTAAAGATGCAACAAGCTCTGCTTGCCTTGCTCTAGTTGTTCCTGGTCTTGCGTGGAGTCGTAAGCCAGGTGGTCTCCTTCGGGCTCTGAAGCGAGCGATACCGGAAAAGAACAATAAAGGAATACTTAACAACCAGCATGTATGCATGAAGGCTTGATGAAGGATGCACATGTCTAAGGTGATTAGTGGTTGTCGAGGAGTTATTACTACATGCATGACCTTAGGTTAGCTCATCGGAGGCTTGTGTGGTAGCTAGATTGCATGCATGGCATATTAGGGTGCTCCGATGAGTTAGGGTTACGTCGTTAGTGGCGAGGGTATCAAGTTACAATATGTATTACAAGTTCCATGCAAGTGAAAATGTGCAAATCAGAGTTACGATCGTGAAGCCAGGGTTTACCGATTCGCGACAGAAGCAAACTAACCAACCCTACATATCCTACTGTGCATGTGCTCAAAATTTATTTTTGATTCATCCAAATTGTAGAGAATTTCATGAGCTTTCCAAATATATAAAATTTATCAAATTTGGACTTACGGTTTGAAAGATATGAAGGTTTGAATTTTTGTACAAAAACTAACCCTAGCAGGCGAAACCCTAAATGCTAAGCGTACCCGGGCGGAAACCCTAAACTCTGCACACACCCGAGCGGTCTACCCCGAAATCTCAACACATAAACACACCCTACTGACAGAGGGGACCCACGGGACAGTGCTGACTGGGCAAGGAAATCCCAGTCAGCAGCTGACCGGGCGCGCGTGGCCAATGAGAGGGCGCCACGCGGTCATCTCTCTCTCTCTCTCTCGGGTTCAGTCGGAGGGGAGGCTCGGATGGCGGCGCGGTCGCCGGAGCCTCGCCGGAACGGTGCTACCGAGGGGGCGAGGTCATTGGGAGGGGGCCGTAGGACCGGGAGCTCACCCCGAGCTCAACGCGTGGTCGCGGGGAAGCTGGGGAGGACGGAGCGAGGCCGGCGATGAGGAAGGGCGGCGGCGGGCTTCAGGTGATGCCGGCGAAGGGCTCTCGGGCGTGGATCTGGAAAGGGGAAAGGGTGAGGAGGTTGGGGAGGACTAGAGGGTGCTCGGGAAGGGGAAGAGAGGGTCGGGGGCTTACCGGATGTAACATCCCTAGTTTGTAACCCTGTAATGTGCATCTTGATTTGTGCATCAACTTAAAAACGAGAAGAATTTTGAATTTTTGAAGTGTTGAGTGCAAACCTGAAGTTTTCCTGGAAATTAATCAAACCCAAAACCCAAACTTGGTCCGAACAATTCGAGTTAAAAAGGACTCGGCATCAATTTGAATAATGTGTAAGGAATGCATCTCATGGCATTAAACCGTTAGCTCGATTGAGCATGTTTTTGAAATTTTAGATTATTCGGTAAACCTCTTAAGTTGATTCCTTGATATTGTGCATCATTACCATGTTAGCATGTTTTAAAAAGTTTTGAGTCAAATTGAATTCTTCAATTGCATTTGTATTGAAGCAGCAAAAGAAAAGAAATAAAAACCTAATTCTAAAAACCTAATCCTAAAAATATCACCGGTTGCTTCTTTCCTAAGTTATTTCCTCCCGGCCTCCTCCCTCATCGCCGCCTCCGTGCCGCCCCCAACCGAGCCACTTCACCCCGCCGCTCGGTCCAAGCCGCTCCGGCTCCGCCTTGTTGCGCCACCTCAGCCCGAGCCACCACCGTCGGCCTCGCTTCCCGCCGTCAGTCGGTAAGCCCCTGCGCCGCCGCCTTCGCTACCGCCTCCGTGCCGCGCCGGGCAACCCGCCGACCGGAGCAAACCGAGCCGGCGTCCCGACAGCATCCGCTGCGCCCTAATGGCCGATTAATTCGGTCGTTAAGACCAGTTTAAAACCCTGCTGAATGATGTCTGTGTTTAATAGCTCAATCAATAAAGCTAAGCTCGGTTAGGGCATAATTAATGCTGTAATAAGTGTGTATATTTGCTGTTCCGGCACACTTGACCCTAATCAGCAGTGTTTATCTGTGATTAATGAAGTATTTATTGCCAATCGGCTGTTAATGCCCTGATTAATAACCAAACAGTGTATTAAATGTGCTTGAAAGTTGTCTCAATGGCTGACGGGTCCCACCGGTAAGGAATAAAGAGAAAAGAATAAAAGAAATAGAATTTTTATGACAGTGGGTCCCACTGTCATGGACCTGAGTCAAGTTTGACCAGATTTGACCCAAGGTCCCACCTGTCAGCCTCTGGTTGTATTTGAATTAATTTGAATATTATCTTTACTGAGAAAAATACAACAAAGTGTTTAAAATGGTTTAAATCTGGTAAAATTCCTAGAAAACCCATTTTAAATCAGAATAATGCAAATAATATATCAAAATGTTCAGAAAAAGAAGATCTATTCGAAAATATCATGTTCATCCATGTTTGCATGCTAGGATTAATATAATTTGTTAAAAACTCAAATTAGGGTTTCCGATTAGCCGGAGGATTTTCGGATCGCGACATTTTATGCGTCCGAACTCCGATTAAATTGATTCCACTTGCATTAGTCTTTATTTTGCGTCCTCTACGTCATGGCATGCATTGCATCTCATGCTGATATTGTGCATTTTGATATTTACGATTATGCCCTCTGTTTCCGGTGTTTCCGTTTTTCCTCGATAGAGCCGGAAGATCCGCAGAGCGATAGTCTCGATCAAAAGCAGGGTTCCGTTGCAGAGCAACCAGGCAAGCAGCCCCTTTGGTCACGTTGCAAATCTCCTACTATTTGCAAAGTATTAGTTGTTTTCAAATTCATTATTACCAGCGTTCAACTGCTATTTTTCCGCTAAGAAAAGCCCTAGTCCGATGAGTAAGACTCGCCTTGTCGCTTAAACAGCTCCACCACTAACCTAACCCATCTAGCGTAATCTAGTATCCATTGTCGAATGTTATTATGCTATTTATGCTTAGACATGCTTAGACTTGTAGAAGTCGTAATTCCTGGGATAGCAGATGAATCAACACTGGGAATGGGTTACGTGATAGGTGGGTATTCACCGGGAATGTTTAATGAACTTGACTAATAATCTTATCTGGGCTAGACGAGAGGCCATGGCTGGGAGCATGGTGGGTTGTCTCGTTTTCCCGCAAGGACCGGTTCCCGGTGTCCTTTCGAACCAAGATTTGCGTACTTCTACACGGGTGGGATAATGGACCACCCACGACTCACTAATTTGCTTAGACTTAGTGTATGAGCTGCATTAGTTTGCCGTTTCCATTTACGTGTGCGTGAAAAAGGGGATGTGGTGTGTGGTTTCATATAAGGGTGGGGTGGACACACGGTCTGGGAGACCGGGGCTGTACCTCGATTCACAACGCATGGGACCGTGTCGCAGTTACGGCCGGACTGATGCACATGGACTAGCCCGTACGGGTGGCTCATACCTAGGTCGAAGGCATTGTAAAGGTCGTGTTCGATCACCCTCCGCCAGCACACCTCGTGAAAGTGTGTGAAATTGCATTGGCACTAGGAGACGATCGATACGTGTAGGTAAAGATGTACACCCCTGCAGGGTTAGAACTGTTTGAACAGCCGTGTCCGCGGTTATGGACAACTTGGTAAGAATCCGCATCGAATTAGACAACTATAACCAACTCTAAAACTTGCCAACTCTAAGGATGGTGTAGCGACAGCTTCCTCCCAGGGTGGTCGAGGATGGGTCGAGGGGTTTTTCAGGTGTGGTGATCTGCAGTAAGGAATATTCGCGAAGTGTTCGACTCTTCCCCTTTGGAAAAGGTATTCTAGTAGTCGAATTTCAATCTACTTATTGTATTGATAAAGGTAAACTTGGCTTTCCGCAAATTAGTCCACAATTACCCTTTTGTTGATACCTGGCACAATCACTATTATTTCCGCACTGTAAGTCTTGCGGAGTACAATTTTGTACTCAACCTGCTATTGTTGTTGTTTTGTTGCAGAGGAAGCTACCCCTTCAGAGGGTGGTTTCTACTTAGAGATCGATACCGACGACGCCTAGACGCTGGGAATCCCAGGCAGTGATCCTGCCTCTGGGGTTGGTATTTTGGTTTGTTTTCGTTGCCACATCTGGCTCTACTGTTTTGGCTTCGTAGCCTTATAAACTCTTCCGCTGTGTGTATATATGTTTGTTAAGTTTCAAACTTATAATATTGCAGTTTCTGTCGTAGAGTCACTGCTATGAGATCTGGTTGTTTTCGCCCACTCATGTGCCGTGCGTGTATGTGATGAAGCGCATGTTGTGGGTAGGACTTTAGGGTTTATATCATAGAGTCATTAAGTTTAATCACCCCTGTGAAGCGACTCTACTACTGAGAGATTGGGAACTATATCACCCTACTCCAGCCGTGCATTAATTTGCCGGGATGAGTTCGGGGTTGATGTTCCGGCTCGGTAGGACAAGAGTGAGGAGACCATATCACCCTACTACTCTGTGCGCTTGCCAGAGTAAGCTTTGGGGTTGACGTCTCGGGCTATTCGGAGCCATATCACTCCACTCCTCTTGGAATTGACACCCAGGAGTTGAGGTCGGGGTTGACGTTTCGACTTAGCGGGTGGTTTCTCTTAAGCCTCTCTGTTATGAAGTCTGGGGTTCGACAGCTTTGGTATCAGAGCAGGACTGACTGTAGGATAACCTTTGTCTTGGCCGTTGTTGGGTCTAGAAGTTGCAAAAACTATTTGAACTTAAAAATGATTTGCGAAAAGTATAAGTAGTGGTTCTGTTTTCTCCTTATCCTTTCCGACCTTAGTTCTTCTCCTTACCCCTTCGTTTGGTTAAAAAGTGATTTGACTACTCTTTCCTCCATTCAAAAGTTAGGATTCACGTGTTCTGGGAATCTGTACCTTCCCTCTTATCTCGTTTCGGTGGATCGTGAGTTCCAGCTTGTGTCTCCATCGATCTGGATGCCTTGTTGTCAGACTATTCATATCCTTCTATGTTATTGTTCTAGTCGGAGATCTCGTGTAACATCCCTGCTGAAGCTATGTCTATAAGGGCTCGAATCCGAAGTTTAAAGAAGAATTGCTCTCTTTTTATTTTCTGAATCCTGCATTCCGCCTTAACCTGGTGCAAGCTCAAGCTCAGAATAATAGCTCTTTCAAGAAAGTAAACTCGTCGTCTCAGCCTGTTGATCGTAATCGCTGAAGAAATCCGAAATCTACCTGACGTTGTGATGGATGCATTCATTGTCAATCCTGTTCCAACATCTGTTCTTTTGATTCGAGAACTTCTCATTCCTTTGCATCTAAGGGTTTTGCTGAGAAGACAATGTCCTATATGAGCTAATGCATAGTTCTCTGGTTATTCGTTCACCCGGATTTGTGATGGGAGTATTCCGAGTAAATCCTAGAGTTTCTCTTCAAGTGGATGATCTGGAGTTCCTCGCCCCTTGGATTTCCCTAGTCTTCACCGACATCGAAGTCACCCTTGGGATGTATTCTAGCTCCGTAGCTTTTGTACCACCGTTCAAGCATAGTTAAACTTTATCTTGTACTTCCATTGTTTAGTTTCCGTAGTACATTCCACCGTAGATTTTCTCTTGTGATCCGATCGTAAGCCTTCGAGTAACTTTGTTCTTCTCTTTTGCCAGATGGCCGAATCTCATATCACCTTGGCAGGCGCTACACACTGTTTGTCGGTTGAGGGTGCCCCTTCACTCTTGCTTCGGATGTTAGCAAAATTGGGATACATGTGGCTTCCCGAGTATCTCATCCACCGCTGCAACCGTCGATTTGGGCTAAGCGATTATATTGCTTCTATCTTCATCCGACCACATCCTTCCGAACCGTTGCAATTGCCTTTTATGCCGCCAGGATATCCTATCATCTTGGAGGGTCGTGATGGTTCCTATGAAGGAGCTGTCCAAGCGGCCGCTCATAACGCCATCAGCTTTCTTCGTTACCACTATGCAGGCCAGCTTTTGAACTCTCCTTTTCGATATCATGTGGGCCAAGTAAACCCTTATGCCCCGATGTGGTTGCAGGAGTTTATTATGGAATCTGATCCGACAATCGTCGAAATGGCCCCGATGCTCAGTGCTACTCACCGTCTGTATCAATCGGCCGCCTATGATCGGGACTGCTATCGTTATCGTTTGGGCCATGCTCTGGAGTTCATCCGCAGGCATATCGGCAAGCAGGCCCCAGCGGACTTGATGACGGCCCGCGGAGAATTTATTGGCCCGTATTCTACCGGCAGGCCATCTTCATGTACCTTTGCTCCAGTTCCGGGACTTTGCTATACCTCGCGTCATCGTATAGCTATGGAAGTACCGGGAACATTCCGTTGTCAACGTGAGCCACTTCTTGGAGAGGTGCCACGCAATTTTCAAGAACCGAAGCCCATTCCGCCCGAGGCAACTTTGTGCTACGTCATGCCTCGCGATCAAGACGACTTCTCTCCGCAGCTTCCCTACCCGTGTGGGTGAGTGAGAGTCAAAGTCAGCTGTTCCAGCATCTTTTGTATCCGCCGCCGAAGCTAATCTTGTGTAACCGGATACTCCTTTAGAGTTGTAGCAGATGTGTATGTAGCTGTACTCCTCAAGCTATTTTGTGCAACCGTGTCAAGTTTCAGCATGTAAGGTTTACGTTATGTGCAGGAATTTTGTATAATATCCCCATGGTTTGCGTTATCTTAGATCTTCTCGTGAACCTCTGCTTTTAATCTATCTACCCTTGTATCGTGGTTGGTCGTGAAAGTATTCCAAGAAGATCGTGGGATTTGCCCTGGAACTGTTGTTCTTGACCGGCAAGCTATCTCGATTGTTTTGAGCTTCCACAGCTCTTGACGTTATCTTGGGTAAGGATTGGTTCCCCGCAAAGAATTTTGAGGAATCGAGTAACCAAGCCCGTAGATCCTTTTCATCTTTCCGATCAATCTATTCTTTGTGATCTAAAATTCGGCGGAACTCATACTTGTGCTCTTGAAGACAAGCCTCTTCTTGATCATCCAGATATTCCGGTGGTCCGTGATCTTCCAGACACTCTTTCCGACAAGCTATGAGGTCTATCACCTGAGTGCGACGATGAGTTTGATGTCAATTCGGTTCCAAGGACCACTTCCATCCAACGCCGCTCCTATCGATTATCTCTGAAGGAGTTGATCTGAAACCGGAGCAAGACAATCGGACTTGATTAAAGAAGCGGAGAATCGAGTTCAAGTTGTTCGTGAGCGGTTGGAAACTGCTCGATCTTGTCAGAAGAGCTACTCCGACATTCATCGTTATGAGATCCACTTTGAGCCAAATGATAAGATTTACTTCGGGGTCACTCCTCTCAAGGGTGTTCGCCGATTTGGCATCAAAGGAAAGTTATCCCTCGCTACCCGGGTTCTTCTCGCATTCTTCCTGAGCAGGGCAAAATTCTCGTCCATTGGATCTACCTCCGTAATCTGTCTTACATTCCTAGTATCTTCCATGTTCTTTAACTTTGAAACCGCTTCCATAATCTGAATCCAGAATCTACAGTTGACACCTGGAATCTCCAAAAAGGTCTACGCGATCGAGAATATCTTGTTCGTATGCTCGCCGCAATGGAGTGGACTACACGAAAATGCAGCGTCAAGTTCTTCAAGACTCAATGATCCAACCATTCCGAAGACGACACTACTTGGAAACGTGAAGATCATCTTCGATCGGCTTACCTTCCCTCTTCTCTAGTCTATCCGAATCTCGAGGTCGAGATTCTCGTAAGGGGGGTAGGTCTGTAACATCCCTAGTTTGTAACCCTGTAATGTGCATCTTGATTTGTGCATCAACTTAAAAACGAGAAGAATTTTGAATTTTTGAAGTGTTGAGTGCAAACCTGAAGTTTTCCTGGAAATTAATCAAACCCAAAACCCAAACTTGGTCCGAACAATTCGAGTTAAAAAGGACTCGGCATCAATTTGAATAATGTGTAAGGAATGCATCTCATGGCATTAAACCGTTAGCTCGATTGAGCATGTTTTTGAAATTTTAGATTATTCGGTAAACCTCTTAAGTTGATTCCTTGATATTGTGCATCATTACCATGTTAGCATGTTTTAAAAAGTTTTGAGTCAAATTGAATTCTTCAATTGCATTTGTATTGAAGCAGCAAAAGAAAAGAAATAAAAACCTAATTCTAAAAACCTAATCCTAAAAATATCACCGGTTGCTTCTTTCCTAAGTTATTTCCTCCCGGCCTCCTCCCTCATCGCCGCCTCCGTGCCGCCCCCAACCGAGCCACTTCACCCCGCCGCTCGGTCCAAGCCGCTCCGGCTCCGCCTTGTTGCGCCACCTCAGCCCGAGCCACCACCGTCGGCCTCGCTTCCCGCCGTCAGTCGGTAAGCCCCTGCGCCGCCGCCTTCGCTACCGCCTCCGTGCCGCGCCGGGCAACCCGCCGACCGGAGCAAACCGAGCCGGCGTCCCGACAGCATCCGCTGCGCCCTAATGGCCGATTAATTCGGTCGTTAAGACCAGTTTAAAACCCTGCTGAATGATGTCTGTGTTTAATAGCTCAATCAATAAAGCTAAGCTCGGTTAGGGCATAATTAATGCTGTAATAAGTGTGTATATTTGCTGTTCCGGCACACTTGACCCTAATCAGCAGTGTTTATCTGTGATTAATGAAGTATTTATTGCTAATCGGCTGTTAATGCCCTGATTAATAACCAAACAGTGTATTAAATGTGCTTGAAAGTTGTCTCAATGGCTGACGGGTCCCACCGGTAAGGAATAAAGAGAAAAGAATAAAAGAAATAGAATTTTTATGACAGTGGGTCCCACTGTCATGGACCTGAGTCAAGTTTGACCAGATTTGACCCAAGGTCCCACCTGTCAGCCTCTGGTTGTATTTGAATTAATTTGAATATTATCTTTACTGAGAAAAATACAACAAAGTGTTTAAAATGGTTTAAATCTGGTAAAATTCCTAGAAAACCCATTTTAAATCAGAATAATGCAAATAATATATCAAAATGTTCAGAAAAAGAAGATCTATTCGAAAATATCATGTTCATCCATGTTTGCATGCTAGGATTAATATAATTTGTTAAAAACTCAAATTAGGGTTTCCGATTAGCCGGAGGATTTTCGGATCGCGACATTTTATGCGTCCGAACTCCGATTAAATTGATTCCACTTGCATTAGTCTTTATTTTGCGTCCTCTACGTCATGGCATGCATTGCATCTCATGCTGATATTGTGCATTTTGATATTTACGATTATGCCCTCTGTTTCCGGTGTTTCCGTTTTTCCTCGATAGAGCCGGAAGATCCGCAGAGCGATAGTCTCGATCAAAAGCAGGGTTCTGTTGCAGAGCAACCAGGCAAGCAGCCCCTTTGGTCACGTTGCAAATCTCCTACTATTTGCAAAGTATTAGTTGTTTTCAAATTCATTATTACCAGCGTTCAACTGCTATTTTTCCGCTAAGAAAAGCCCTAGTCCGATGAGTAAGACTCGCCTTGTCGCTTAAACAGCTCCACCACTAACCTAACCCATCTAGCGTAATCTAGTATCCATTGTCGAATGTTATTATGCTATTTATGCTTAGACATGCTTAGACTTGTAGAAGTCGTAATTCCTGGGATAGCAGATGAATCAACACTGGGAATGGGTTACGTGATAGGTGGGTATTCACCGGGAATGTTTAATGAACTTGACTAATAATCTTATCTGGGCTAGACGAGAGGCCATGGCTGGGAGCATGGTGGGTTGTCTCGTTTTCCCGCAAGGACCGGTTCCCGGTGTCCTTTCGAACCAAGATTTGCGTACTTCTACACGGGTGGGATAATGGACCACCCACGACTCACTAATTTGCTTAGACTTAGTGTATGAGCTGCATTAGTTTGCCGTTTCCATTTACGTGTGCGTGAAAAAGGGGATGTGGTGTGTGGTTTCATATAAGGGTGGGGTGGACACACGGTCTGGGAGACCGGGGCTGTACCTCGATTCACAACGCATGGGACCGTGTCGCAGTTACGGCCGGACTGATGCACATGGACTAGCCCGTACGGGTGGCTCATACCTAGGTCGAAGGCATTGTAAAGGTCGTGTTCGATCACCCTCCGCCAGCACACCTCGTGAAAGTGTGTGAAATTGCATTGGCACTAGGAGACGATCGATACGTGTAGGTAAAGATGTACACCCCTGCAGGGTTAGAACTGTTTGAACAGCCGTGTCCGCGGTTATGGACAACTTGGTAAGAATCCGCATCGAATTAGACAACTATAACCAACTCTAAAACTTGCCAACTCTAAGGATGGTGTAGCGACAGCTTCCTCCCAGGGTGGTCGAGGATGGGTCGAGGGGTTTTTTCAGGTGTGGTGATCTGCAGTAAGGAATATTCGCGAAGTGTTCGACTCTTCCCCTTTGGAAAAGGTATTCTAGTAGTCGAATTTCAATCTACTTATTGTATTGATAAAGGTAAACTTGGCTTTCCGCAAATTAGTCCACAATTACCCTTTTGTTGATACCTGGCACAATCACTATTATTTCCGCACTGTAAGTCTTGCGGAGTACAATTTTGTACTCACCCTGCTATTGTTGTTGTTTTGTTGCAGAGGAAGCTACCCCTTCAGAGGGTGGTTTCTACTTAGAGATCGATACCGACGACGCCTAGACGCTGGGAATCCCAGGCAGTGATCCTGCCTCTGGGGTTGGTATTTTGGTTTGTTTTCGTTGCCACATCTGGCTCTACTGTTTGGCTTCGTAGCCTTATAAACTCTTCCGCTGTGTGTATATATGTTTGTTAAGTTTCAAACTTATAATATTGCAGTTTCTGTCGTAGAGTCACTGCTATGAGATCTGGTTGTTTTCGCCCACTCATGTGCCGTGCGTGTATGTGATGAAGCGCATGTTGTGGGTAGGACTTTAGGGTTTATATCATAGAGTCATTAAGTTTAATCACCCCTGTGAAGCGACTCTACTACTGAGAGATTGGGAACTATATCACCCTACTCCAGCCGTGCATTAATTTGCCGGGACGAGTTCGGGGTTGATGTTCCGGCTCGGTAGGACAAGAGTGAGGAGACCATATCACCCTACTACTCTGTGCGCTTGCCAGAGTAAGCTTTGGGGTTGACGTCTCGGGCTATTCGGAGCCATATCACTCCACTCCTCTTGGAATTGACACCCAGGAGTTGAGGTCGGGGTTGACGTTTCGACTTAGCGGGTGGTTTCTCTTAAGCCTCTCTGTTATGAATTCTGGGGTTCGACACCGGAGCAGCCGTGCAAACTCGTCGGAGGAACGGCCGGAGTTGGGGAAGAAAGAGGTAGCGCGGCGTAGCTCGGCACGGATCTAGAAAATGGGTGAGAGGGGGAGGTGAGGAAGGAAATGAGGAGGCTCGGGAGCAAGAAAGGAAGGGCGATTGTTCACCGGAGGCTCGGGAATCGCTCGTCGGAGTTGGTGGTCGGAGTTGAAGACGGAGGCGACGGCTCGGCGACGAACTCGAAGAGGAGCTAGGGCTTCGGGAAAGGGGAGAGAAGGGGAGGCGCTGTCCGAACGGCCCTTAAATAGGGCGGCCGGGGTTCGGACAGCGGTGGGTGCGCCGCCCACCTTGCCCTACCGGCGGTGGCGACGTGGAGCGGGGGAGCTGACAGGCGGGGTCCGCACGAGGGGGAGAGGAGAGAGGAGAGGCTGGCAGGGGGGCCCTGGTGGCAGAGGGGGGGGAGAAGGCGGGCTGCGGTGGCTTAACGGGCCGGCCGAGCAGGCCTTCGGCCCAGGTCCTTTTGCCCTTTTCTCTTTCTTTTTCTATTTTATGTTTGGGCAGATTTGTAAATGTGATTTGAACGCCCAAACCAACTCCAAATTATTTGAAATTTTTACAGGAGATTTATAAGTAAGTTGTGAACCTGTCATAAAAATTTGAGATTATTTGGATGCCTTTTGACCTGATTTTGAACTAAGGTTCAAATAGGGCTCAAATTAGGGTTTGGAACTAAAACTAGGTCTTAAACTATTCCAAAAATTTTGAAATTTGGCATGGAGCTAACATTTCCATATTCATGGCTATTCCCAAAGTTTGGTGAACTTTTATCCACATTATCTTGTCTTTTCCCCTAACCCTAGTTTTCGGCACTTTAGGGTTTGAAATCGGACTTTTCGATCGAGTTACTCTTTCATGTGACTTTTGGAGCAATCTTGGAGAGGAAATGTTGGTGAATGGTTCCAACCAAGGGACTTTGAATTTCGAACACCTAACATTGCGAGAACCCTGGTTTGCTAACCCAAATAAGTTGATTGGTGTTTGTAAAATTTCCCACCGAGGATGAGATATGTACATATTCTATAAAATAAAGTTTTCATACATTTAAGTTTAAACAAGGTGGTGCGGGGATGATGACATGTATGCATGAATGCAGGGCAAAAACCTAATTATCGAATTTGGGTATTACAAGACCTACCCCCCTTAAAAGAATCTCGTCCCGAGATTCCTAACGATGGAAGAGGAAGGGGGTAAGGGAGAAAAGCAGAATGGGTACCACATGGAAGCTTCCTGGTCGTCAGATAAAGTAGGCCTCAAGGAGATGATTTTGAAAAGATGAGGGTAGAAGATGTGGCCAAGTGTTCCTAACAAGGAGGCACTTGAGGTTGGAACGAATTATTGCCAACTAGCGTACCCAATTGAGAGCCTTGGGCATCGTTCAACCGGGGAGTATCATGCATGTTAACATAGGGTCACTACTGCAGAAACAGCTATAGAAGGCATATTATCAGTGACGAGCACCAAAAAAACTCGTCACTGCTAAACCGAAAAGTTACCAGTGGCGGGCGTCAATTGTCACGTGTCACTGGTAAATAATTATCAGTGACGAGCACACATTACAGCCCGTCACTGGTAACGTTTCAATTACTAGTGGCGGGCTCACAGAGAGGCTCGTCACTGATATATTACACACCAGTGACGTGCGCACAAACGAGCCCGTCACTGATAACATTTCCCGCCAAACTTGATCCTAGCCTTCATACCAGTGGCGTGCCCACGTTCGGCTCGTCACTGGTATGTCTTTACCAGTGACGGGCGTATATATATGCCCGTCACTGGTAACCTGCCCTATAAAAGAATCAGCGAGCTCGCTGCTGGCCAGTAGTACCTCCACTGGCCAGCAGCGAGCTCGCCGATCGCCTTGACCTCCGCCGCCGCCGTACACGCCCTAGGAGAAATCCTAGCCCTCCAAAATCTTCCCCCACCTCCCCTACCTCCCTTGCCATCACCTCTAGCTAGCTTGCTCCCTTGCCATCACCTCTAGCTAGATCATCACCTAGCTCCCTTGCCATCACCTCTAGCTCCCCTAGCTCCCTTGCCATCACCTCTAGCTAGATCATCACCTCTAGCTAGCTTGCTCTCCCTCTCCCCCAAATTAATTTGCTTTACCAGGTGAGTTTCTCTATATGTATTATTTGAATGATCTAGTTACCAAATGTTGATTATGACTATCAGTGGTTGCTAAGTTGCTGCATATCGAATGCATGTAAATCATTACAAAAGAAATTGAACACATAGAAGTTATAGTTTCAACAGTAAAGCTCACATACATGCTTCCTCATTGGAGAGGCCCAAATTTATTGAATTCTGAGTAGATGCACTTTTGATATCTTTTAACTTCTCAACACGCCATGATTCCAGAGCTTATGTCATATGTTTGGGAAACAACACATAAGTACGTACTTCAATATGATCCTTCAAAATTTGGAAGACAAGCAAATGATATTTCAAAATTTGGAAGACAAGCAAATGATACTTTGATTCGGTGGATCTGTGGTGATGTGAGATGTGCATGAAATGTATTTCATATATGTGAATGTGAGATATGCTTGTGGTACCGGCCGTCGAGCCGAGGCAACATTCGTTGCTTTGTTTATTTTTTCAGGGAAACTGAGTTGAACATTTTGGCGAAATGTTGCTTCGTCAACATTTTGTCAACGTTCGATACTCAATTTTGCATAATTTTAGCAAAGGTCATGCCGAAATTTTGAATTTTCAACAATTTATTTCAATAACCTGCCAAATCTTGAAATGTTTTAAGTAATATTTCAAAATCTCAATTGCAAAGAAAAATTTTATCTCAATTGGAAAGAAAATTTTGTTTTAGCCTCTCATGAAAGGTTGGTACTAATTAATTTTCGTATATCTTAGGGATCGAACGACCGATGGATCGAAGTTGGATGTATGACGGCGATCGGAACACACAGAGTTTCTATACATCTTTGAATGAGTTCTTTGATTTCGCCGAGCAAGATATGGTGCGAAAGGGTGGCACGAAGATATGCTGTCCGTGTCGTGATTGCAAAAACCTGAAGATGTACGAAAGGAAATCTGGTTTTCTGCACATGCACCTGGTGCGATGGGGTTTCATGGCAGGTTACACACGGTGGACAAGTCACGGTGAGGAGGATGAGGTTGTTGCCGACGACGAAGGGTTAGATGAAGAAGCAAGACATGGGGAGCCGGAAGCAGAACGGTTGGATTATAAAGATGCCGGAGGACATGAAGAGGCCGAAGCGGATACGCGAAGCACGGGGGACAATTTGGCCGGAATGGTCCAGGACCGTCATGTGCAAGAGCAGGTTGTGAAGGAGACGAATAACGATAGTGCGGCTCGTAGAGAGGCTGCCAAGTTGGAGACACTGCTGAAAGACTCCGAGACTCCCTTGTATCCCGGATGCAATCCTGAGCACACCCACCTCTCAGTCACGCTCGAACTTCTAAGACTGAAGGCACTCCACAACAGCACGGACACAAGCCTCGATGAGACATTGGAGTATCTCGCAAAAGTTCTGCCGGAGGGGAACGTGTTGCCTCGTGGTTGCGATGAGGCCAAGAAGGTCGTGTGCCCTCTTGAATTGGAGGTGACGAGATACCACGCGTGTCCGAATGACTGCATCATATATCGGAACCAGTACGCGGAGCTAAGCAAGTGTCCCGAGTGCAAAGCATCCCGGTTCAAGCGGGGAAAGAACTACCAACCAGATGGTGAGAACGGAGTGAAGAGCGGTGCTCCTGCGAAGGTTGTATGGTACCTTGCACTCATTCCCCGTTTGAAGCGTCTATTCGCAAACAAGAAGGAGGCAAAGCTGATGCGTTGGCACGACGAGAGGCCAAGGAAAGATGACGCCGTGCTGAGACACCCTGCGGACGGTCGCCAGTGGAAAGCAATCGACGACCAATACCCCGAATTCGGAGGAGAGCCGAGGAATATCAGAATTGGAATGAGTACGGACGGACTCAATCCTTTTGGAAAGATGAGCAGCAGGCACAGCACCTGGCCCGTGGTCGTATGGATGTACAACCTCCCTCCGTGGCTCTGTTTTAAGCGGAAGTACCTACACCTGTCTATGCTAATTCAAGGTCCACAGCAACCAGGGAACGATCTGAACGTATATCACCAACTACTGAAGGAGGAGCTAGATACACTGTGGGCTGAACCAGGGGTCCGGGTCTGGGACGCTCACGAAGGAGACTACTTCAATATGAGAGCTATGATGATCACAACGGTGCAAGACTATCCCGCTTATGGATATCAATCCGGCCAGGTTTGCCACGGATACCAGGGATGTGTTAAGTGCATGGAAGATACAACAAGTCGTCACCTACCGGGCTCTCACAAAATCGTGTACATGGGCCACCGAAGATGGCTTCAACAGGATGACCCGTGGAGACAAGATAAAGAAAAGTTCGACAATACGGTTGAGACCCGAGGACCATCACGTAAGAGGAGTGGGGAAGAAATATACGAGATGTTGAACTCTTGGGGCGAGTGCCCTAGGGCGGGAAAGAAGCAGAAGAAGGTAAAGCCGCTGGGAGGCGTGTGGAAAACGAAATCTGTATTCTGGGACCTGCCTTACTGGCCTTTTCTCGAGACGCGGCACTGCATAGATGTCATGCATATTGAGAAAAATGTCTGTGAGAGTGTGCTCGGTCTCTTGCTCCACATGGCAGACAAGACAAAGGATGGGCCGAAGGCACGAGCTGACTACGAGGAACTGGGGATAAGACGAGAGCTGTGGGCCAAGGAGGAGAAGACCAAATTGGGCAGGAATGTTACGAAAATCAAGACGGACTGTCCCGCCGCTTGCTACACTCTAAGTACAGACGAGCTGGATAAAATCTTCAAATGCCTCAGATGTGTCAAAGTAACTTCCGGGTACTCGGCAAACATACAGAGATTTCTAGACACGCATAACCACAAACTAATCGGTATGAAGTCTCATGACTGTCACGTGATGATCACGCAGATACCTCCGGTTGCAATTAGAGGGCTAATGGAGCCATGGATCCGCGGGACACTGCTTGACCTCTGTAACTTTTTCGACACTATCTCTCAGAAGTCCATCACTAAGAAGCGTTGCCGGCTACTGCAGGCGGAGATCATTGTAATACTCTGCGAGCTCGAGATGTACTTTCCGCCCGCCTTCTTCGACGTCATGGTTCATCTCATGATCCATATCGTCCCGGAGATCATCGACCTAGGTCCAGTATTCCTACACAATATGTACCCGTTGGAGAGGTTCAACGGGGTCGTCAAGCGATACGTTCGCAACAGGTCTCATCCGGACGGGAGCATCGTCCAGGGCTTTCTCACGGAGGAGAGCGTCGAGTTCTGCACGGATTACATGAAAGCCGACAAACCTATAGGCGTGCCTGTTAATCGGCACATTGGCAGGCTCGATGGCGTAGGTCACCGACGCGGAAAGAAGGATTTACATGTGCACAGTGACTCTCCGAACCGATCAGACGATTACGTCAGAGCGCACACAGTAGTGCTACAGCACCTGTCAGTGGTCCGTCCTTACGTTATTCAGCACATGGCTATGTTAAAAACAAAGCACGGCTCAAGAAAGACCGAGGCGGCTCTCATGAAAGAGCACAACGCAACGTTCGCCAGGTGGCTAAAAAACTACTACGACGAACATAGCTTCTCAAAAGATGATGACGTAGCACGGACGGTGTTCCACGTGGCACAGGGACCCCTCATGAATGTCGGGACGTACCAAGCATACGACATCAATGGATACACGTTCTATACAGAGGCACAAGACCAGAAGAGCGTGTACCAAAACTCTGGGGTGACGATGGAGGCCCTGACCGGTAAGAAAAAGGACAGATACTACGGTAGTCTGGAAGAGATTTGGGAACTGGACTACACCGTAACCAAGATCCCCATGTTCTGGGTAAGATGGGTGAAGAATGTCGAAACGGAAGACTATTTCACTACCATGGTCATACCGAAAGCAGTTCCTATTGAGACAGTAAATGTGAAAGCGATTAGTGCCAAAAATGAGCCGTGGGTATTAGCTAAACAAGTGGCCCAATGCTTCTACATAGCCAACCCGACGAGGCCAAGCCGTCATGTCATGAGGAGGGGCAAAAGGAGTATCGTTGGAATCGATGGTGTCGTTGACGAAGACGACTATGACCAATTTGACGACCCGGATACGGAGGAAGACAATCAGCCACGGCCCAGCAGAAGGAGAAATACTACATGTCCCGCCGTGCGGCCCTTCAAAAGACGAACTCACTCCGAGGGGCTAACCTATACCAGGAAGAAGACCAAGACTACCGTTGAGAGGACTGTCGAAGAGTGAGGAGATTGTCAAAGAATGTCGTAATTTAATTAAGTTAATTAATGATGTATAGCTCACTTTTGTCTAATTTATGTATATAACAATAATGGTATTTATGTTAATTCTATATATACGCATGAACTAATCATTGCCCGCGCAAATAATAAACAAACGGTCTCGTAAATAATTATTTAAGAAAGTTATATCGTAAATAATTATTTAAGATAGTTATATCGATAAGAAAATTGCCTAAGTTTGGATTCAAAAAGATTGGGCCATAAGTACTAACCCTAACTAACCCTAACTAACAAACCCTAACTAATTAACAAACCCTAACTAAGTAACTAACCCTAACTAAGTAACTAACCCTAACTAACCCTAACTAACCCTAACTAACCCTAAGTAACTAACCCTAACTAACTAACAATAACTAATGAACTAACTAACTAAGTAATTAACCCATACTAACTAACAAACCCTAACTAATTAACTAACCCTAACTAATGAACTAACCCTAACTAAGTAACTAACCCTAACTAACTAACTCTAAGCACTAACCCTAATTAGTAACTTATCAGTGACGAGCATTTATATGTGAGCGTCACTGGTAAATTATTTACCAGTGACGATCGGTTATGTATACGCATCACTGGTAAATTATTGTAACATCCCCAATCTTGCTAACCTTGTATTGTGCACCATATGCATCTCAGGACATTGAAATGTAAACCTAAAAATTGCGTAAGTTTTTGAAATTTTTGAGCTATTCGGTGAACCTCTAAGTTTTCTTTAAAAAGGGGTAAGATGAGCTTGGGAGTTTCAATATAATCTAAGGTTGAACCAAATATTTGAGGAGCAATTGCAGTAGTTCAGTTGGCTGACCTCGAATTAAGAAATCATAACTGAGTTGAAGGGAAGTTTGTTTGAATTTGTTTGTCAAGGACCAAATTTGTGAATAAGAAAATCAAAGAAATAACAAAACCCTAGAAACCCTTTGCTCCCCTCCCCATGCCGGATGGGCTGCGCCGGCCCATTCCCTTCTTCCCTCCGGCCCAGCCCGCCACCGCTTGCTCCTTCCTCTTTCTTCCTCACGAAGGCACCCGACCACCCCTGCCTTATCCAATCGCCCGGCTGCCTCCTCTGCTCCACCCCGCTCTTCACCGGAGGCCGCCTCGCCCCCCCCAGCGGCTCCTCCCGCCGCTCGCCAGCCCCTCTTGAAGCTCACCGCGCCGCCGCCTGGATCCCGTTCCCCGTCGCCGCCCCCGTCCGCCCGGAGCTCTCCCCGCGCCACCCTCCGCCGCTTGGAGCTCCCCCTCACCGCGCCCCGCCTCACCACCCGAAGCACCCCGCCGGAGCCTCCCCGCTCCGCCTAGCTCCCCGCCTCCCCGCCGGTCCACCACCACCACCCCACCTCCGGCCCGCCCTAATACCCGAGCCGAAGGCCTCCGCCCCGTCCGAAGCCACCTCCCGCCGGAGCTCCCCATCTCGCCGCCGGCTGCCACCGCCCCGGGCACCCCCGCCATCCAAACTCCTCGCCCGGCCCCGCCTCCCACCGCCCCGGTGTCCGCCCCGTTGCTCTGGTCCGACGCCCGAGCACCTCCCGGCCTCGCTTCCCGCCGTCAGTCGGTAAGCCCCTGCGCCGCCGTCTTCGCTACCGCCTCCGTGCCGCGCCGGGCAACCCGCCGACCGGAGCAAACCGAGCCGGCGTCCCGACAGCATCCGCTGCGCCCTAATGGCCGATTAATTCGGTCGTTAAGACCAGTTTAAAACCCTGCTGAATGATGTCTGTGTTTAATAGCTCAATTAATAAAGCTAAGCTCGGTTAGGGCATAATTAATGCTAAGCTGACCCACTAATTGTTGTAATTAATAGGTAACAGTGTAATTAATGCTGTAATAAGTGTGTATTTTTGCTGTTCCGGCACACTTGACCCTAATCAGCAGTGTTTATCTGTGATTAATGAAGTGTTTAATGCTAATCCGGCTGTTTAATGGCTCCAATCATTAGCTAACAGTGCAATTAATGAGCTTCTTAAAGATGTCTCTATTACATGTGGACCCCACCTGTAAGAAAACAAAATAAAAGATAAAAAAATATAGAAAGTCTATGTCATGAGGGTCCCGCAGGTAAGGAATAAAGAGAAAAGAATAAAAGAAATAGAATTTTTATGACAGTGGGCCCCACTGTCATTGACCTAAAGTCAATGTGGACTAGATTTGACCCAGGGCCCACCTGTCAGCCTCTGGTTGTATTTGAAATAATTTAAATATTATTTTTACTGAGAAAAATAAAACAAAGGGTGAAAAAGGGTTTAAATCTTGTGAAATTAATAGAAAGTGCATCTTTAATCGGAAAAATACAAATCATATATCAAAATTGTTCAGAAAAATGAGATCTATTCAAAAACATCATTTCCATCCATGTTTGCATGCTAGGAATAATACAAATTGCTAAAAACTCAAATTAGGGTTTCCGATTAGCCGGAGGATTTTCGGATCGCGACATTTTATGCGTCCGAACTCCGATTAAATTGATTCCACTTGCATTAGTCTTTATTTTGCGTCCTCTACGTCATGGCATGCATTGCATCTCATGCTGATATTGTACATTTTGATATTTACGATTATGCCCTTGGTTTCCGGTGTTTTCGTTTTTCCTCGATAGAGCCGGAAGATCCACCGAGCGATAGTCTCGATCAAGAGCAGGGTTCTGTTGCAGAGCAACCAGGCAAGCAGCCCCTTTGGTCACGTTGCAAATCTCCTACTACTTGCAAAGTATTAGTTGTTTTCAAATTCATTATTACCTGCGTTCAACTGCTATTTTTCCGCTAAGAAAAGCCCTAGTCCGTTGAATATGGCTCACCTTGCCGCTTAAACAGCTCCACCACTAACCTAACCCATCTAGCGTAGTCTAGTATCCACTGTTCGAATGCTATTATGCTATTTATGCTTAGACATGCTTAGACTTGTAGAAGTCGTAATTCCTGGGATAGCAGATGAATCAACACTGGGAATGGGTTACGTGGTAGGTGGGTGTTCACCGGGATAACTAATGAATTGGCTTAATCATATCTGGGTTTAGACGAGAGGCCATGGCTGGGAGCATGGTGGGTTGTCTCGTTTTCCCGCAAGGACCGGTTCCCGGTGTCCTTTCGAACCAAGATTTGCGTACTTCTACACGGGTGGGATAATGGACCACCCACGACTCACTAATTTGCTTAGACTTAGTGTATGAGCTGCATTAGTTTGCCGTTTCCATTTGCGTGTGCGTGAAAAAGGGGATGTGATGTGTGGTTTCATATAAGGGTGGGGTGGACACACGGTCTGGGAGACCGGGGATGTACCTCGATTCACAACGCATGGGACCGTGTCGCAGTTACGGCCGGACTGATGCACATGGACTAGCCCGTACGGGTGGCTCATACCTAGGTCGAAGGCATTGTAAAGGTCGTGTTCGATCACCCTCCGCCAGCACACCTCGTGAAAGTGTGTGAAATTGCATTGGCACTAGGAGACGATCGATACGTGTAGGTAAAGATGTACACCCCTGCAGGGTTAGAACTGTTTGAACAGCCGTGTCCGCGGTTATGGACAACTTGGTAAGAATCCGCATCGAATTAGACAACTATAACCAACTCTAAAACTGGCCAACTCTAAGGATGGTGTAGCGACAGCTTCCTCCCAGGGTGGTCGAGGATGGGTCGAGGGGTTTTTCAGGTGTGGTGGTCTGCAGTAAGGAATATTCGCGAAGTGTTCGACTCTTCCCCTTTGGAAAAGGTATTCTAGTAGTCGAATTTCAATCTACTTATTGTATTGGTAAGGGTAAACTTGGCTTTCCGCAAATTAGTCCACAATTACCCTTTTGTTGATACCTGGCACAATCACTATTATTTCCGCACTGTAAGTCTTGCGGAGTACAATTTTGTACTCACCCTGCTATTGTTGTTGTTTTCGTTGCAGAGGAAGCTACCCCTTCCGAGGGTGGTTTCTATTTAGAGCTCGACACCGACGACGCCTAGACGCTGGGAATCCCAGGCAGTGATCCTGCCTCTGGGGTTGGTATTTTGGTTTGTTTTCGTTGCCACATCTGGCTCTACTGTTTTGGCTTCGTAGCCACTAATACTCTTCCGCTGTGTGTTTAGATCTTCGGATCCCTGTGTGTATATATGTTTGTTAAGTTTCAAACTTATAATATTGCAGTTTCTGTCGTAGAGTCACTGCTATGAGATCTGATTGTTTTCGCCCACTCATGTGCCGTGCGTGTATGTGATGAAGCGCATGTTGTGGGTAGGACTTTAGGGTTTATATCATAGAGTCATTAAGTTTAATCACCCCTGTGAAGCGACTCTACTACTGAGAGATTGGGGACTATATCACCCTACTCCAGCCGTGCATTGATTTGCCGGGACGAGTTCGGGGTTGATGTTCCGGCTCGGTAGGACAAGAGTGAGGAGACCATATCACCCTACTACTCTGTGCGCTGGCCAGAGTAAGCTTTGGGGTTGACGTCTCGGGCTATTCGGAGCCATATCACTCCACTCCTCTTGGAATTGACACCCAGGAGTTGAGGTCGGGGTTGACGTTTCGACTTAGCGGGTGGTTTCTCTTAAGCCTCTCTGTTATGAATTCTGGGGTTCGACAGCTTTGGTATCAGAGCAGGACTGACTGTAGGATGACCTTTGTCTTGGCCGTTGTTGGGTCTAGAAGTTGCAAAAACTATTTGAACTTAAAAGGGATTTGCGAAAAGCATAAGTAGTGCTTCTGTTTTCTCCTTATCCTTTTCGATCCTAGTTCTTCTCCTTACCTCTTCGTTTGGTTGAAAAACGAATTTACTACTTTCTGGTCTCGTTCAAAAGTTAGACTTCACGTGTGCAGGGAATCCTTACCTTCCCTCTTACCTTGTCCCGGTTATTACCGACTCTACCGATTACTCCATTGACATGTTCAGATTCTGTTCATCTTGTAAATCGTGAAATTCATTCGAGTTAATTCCGTTCAAGTTTCTTTATGATCTGATCATGTTTTTGTGGCATATCTATTTCTTGATTCAGATGGCCGAACATCCGGAAGGTAGCCAGCCTGCTGCTGGTAATCTAGGTCGTGACTCTGGTCGCAATAATGTTCCTCCTCCACCGCCATCCATGGCCGAGGTGTTGATGCAGATCGAGCGGAATCGGATGGACCAGACTCGCCTTCTGGAGCATCTAGTCCGGAACACTGCTCCCCAACCCGAAGCTCGAGTTGGACTTTCAGATTTTCTTCGAACGCAGCCTCCGACATTCAGTCGTTCAGAAGATCCTATCGAAGCTGATGATTGGCTTCGCAGCATCGAGCGCAAATTGGAGACCGCGCGTATCCCCGCGGCGGATCGCGTGGATCTTGCGGCATATCTGCTTGAAGGTGCTGCCGCATCATGGTGGGAGAATTTCCTCGCCATCCAGGAGAAAGGTCACGTGGTTACGTGGCAGGAGTTCTGCGATGCTTTCCGTGGAACTCATATCCCTGAAGGTGTCATGGACATCAAGAAGGAAGAATTCCGGAATCTAACTCAGGGACGAAAGAGCGTCACCGAGTATCTCCACTCCTTTAACCACTTGGCGCGTTATGCCCCTCGTGACGTTTCCACCGATGCGGATCGACAAGAGAAGTTCCGCAAAGGTTTGAATCCGGAGCTTCGTTATGAGCTGCTTCCTTTTGACTTCGCCAACTTCCAGGCTCTTAATGAACAAGGCTGTCAAGATGGAGCACGGCAAGCTAGTTCTTGAAGAATCTAGAAAGCGTGCTCGAGATGCAGTGAAGCCCTCTTCTTCCAATCCGCAAAAGAGGCGTATTTGGGTTCCTGCTAGTGCATTCAATCGCGCTACTCCCGCTCCAAGACCCTCCGGTTTTGTGCCTCGTCCTCCAGTTCCTAGTTTCCAGCCGAGGCCAATGGGAGGACAATCTGCTGAGTTTTGCTCCAAAAGTTCCGTTTGGGGCTTGCTTTAAATGTGGCCAGCCCGGTCACTTCTCTCGTGACTGTCCTCAGCGACAGAACCCTGCGCCGAATCCTGCTCCAGCGCAAGGTCAACCTCGAGGCAATGTCCCCGCCAAGAAGGCGAACCCGCAACATCAGTCTGTGAATCGCGGTCGCGTGACTCACGTGGTCGCAGAAGAAGCTCAGGAGGCAACCGATGTCGTGATTGGTACGCTCCTTGTTAATTCAGTTCCAGCATCAGTTCTTTTCGATTCAGGGGCTTCGCATTCGTTTATATCCAAGAGGTTTGCGGATCAGCATGATATTCCCTATGAGGCTATGCTCAACTCCTTGGCTATAATTTCGCCGGGATCGGTAATGAGAGCCTCCCAAGAATGCCGTGATGTTTGTATCAAGGTGGGCAATCTGGATTTCTTCGCCACCTTAATTGCTTTGGTCTCCACGGACATCGATGTCATTCTTGGAATGAATTGGTTGATGGCACATCAAGCCCTAATTGATTGTGCGACGAAGACAGTGGTTCTTTCTCATCCCTCCGGTGAAACCGTTCGGTTTACTCCAGAGTTCGTCGAATCCCATCTTTGTGCTCTCGAAGGCAAATCCCTTCCTGATCTTCCCAGATGTTCCGGTAGTCTGTGACTTCCCGGATGTCTTCCCCGACGAGCTTCCAGGTTTACCACCGGATCGAGATATTGAATTCGTTATTGAGTTGGTTCCTGGAACCGCTCCAATCTATCGTCGCCCTTATCGGATGACTCAAGATGAATTGGAGGAAATGAGAAAGCAACTCCAAGAGTTAGAAGCAAAAGGCTTCATTCGACCGAGCTCCTCTCCCTTGGGGATGCTCTGCTCTATTCGTGGAAAAGAAAGACAAAAGCCTGCGGATGTGTGTCGACTATCGACCTCTTAATGAGGTGACGATCAAAAACAAGTATCCGCTTCCACGGATTGATGATCTGTTCGATCAATTAACCGGAGCAACCGTCTTCTCCAAGATTGATTTGAGGTTGGGCTACCATCAAATCAAGATCCGACCTGAAGATATTCCAAAAACGGCGTTTACGACTCGCTATGGGTTGTATGAATACACCGTGATGTCTTTTGGGTTAACCAATGCTCCTGCTACCTTCATGAGGCTGATGAATTCCATCTTCATGGAATATCTGGATCGCTTTGTGATCATCTTCATCGATGATATTCTGATTTTCTCCAAGACGAAAGAAGACCATGCCGAGCATCTGAAGCTTGTCTTGGGAAAACTTCGTGAACATCAGCTCTATGCTAAATTCTCCAAGTGTGAGTTTTGGCTCGAAGAAGTCGCTTTCCTAGGCCACGTGCTTTCGGCGAAAGGTGTCGCCGTGGATCCTAGCAAAGTGAAGGCTGTTCTCAATTGGGAACAACCCAAGTCGGTCACGCAAGTGCGGAGTTTTCTTGGTCTGGCCGGCTATTATCGCCGTTTTATCGAGAACTTCTCCAAACATGCTAAACCTCTGACCGAACTCCTCAAGAAAGAAAAGAAGTTCGAGTGGACGGAAAGGTGCGAAGAAAGCTTCCAAGAGCTAAAGCGCCGTCTGACCTCCGCTCCTGTGCTTGTCCTTCCGGACATCCACAAGAATTTCGACGTCTATTGTGATGCTTCTCGCCTAGGTCTTGGATGTGTGTTGATGCAAGAAGGGCATGTGGTAGCTTATGCTTCTCGTCAGCTAAGGCCGCATGAAGCTAACTATCCAACTCACGACCTAGAGCTTGCTGCGGTGGTTCATGCTCTGAAGATTTGGCGGCATTATCTTATCGGTAATCGCTGCGAGCTGTATTCCGATCACCAAAGTCTGAAGTATCTATTCACCCAGCCCGACCTGAATCTCAGGCAACGAAGATGGCTGGAATTGATCAAAGATTACGACGTAGGGTCTCCACTACCAACCCGGTAAGGCTAATGTCGTGGCGGATGCACTTAGCCGGAAGACTTACTGTAATACTCTTATGATCAAAGAATCTCAACCACCCCTCTACGAGGAATTTGCACGGCTTAATCTTGAAGTCGTTCAAAGTGGTTTCCTTAATACCCTTGAAATCCAATCCTCGTCTTGAAGATCAAATCAAATCTGCTCAAAAGCATGACAAGGGTATTCGCAAGATCAAGGAGAACATTGCTAGCGGAGTTGCTAAATGTTTCTCAATCGATGATCAAGACGTTGTTTGGTTTGGCAAGCGCCTAGTTGTGCCGAAGAACAACGATCTTCGAGAATCCATTCTTCGTGAAGCTCACGACTCTCCGTTGTCTATTCATCCGGGTAGTACGAAGATGTACCAAGATCTGAAACAGAGGTTTTGGTGGACCCGAATGAAAAGAGAGATCGCTCGCTTCATCTCTGAATGTGATGTGTGTCGTCGTGTCAAGGCGGAACACCAAAGACCCGCCGGCACACTCCAACCTCTGCCTATCCCTGAGTGGAAGTGGGACGAAATTGGCATGGATTTCATCACCGGTCTTCCGAGAACTCAGAAGGGGAATGATGCCATTTGGGTAGTCATTGATCGCCTATCCAAGGTCGCACATTTCCTCCCTGTCCGAGAGAAGATATCAGTTAGCCAATTGGCTGATCTTTACATATCTCGGATCGTATCTCTCCACGGCATTCCGAAACGGATAATCTCCGACCGTGGTAGCTTGTTCACCTCCAGATTTTGGGAAAGTCTGCAAACTGCTATGGGAACCCGTCTCTCTTTCAGTACGGCTTATCATCCCCAAACTGGTGGACAAACCGAAAGGGTTAACCAAATCCTTGAAGACATGCTTAGAGCTTGCGTTATATCCTTCGGCGCGAAGTGGGAGAAGTGTCTTCCTTTTGCAGAGTTCTCTTATAACAACAGCTTCCAATCAAGCCTAGGCATGGCCCCTTTCGAAAGTCCTTTATGGACGCAAATGTCGAACTCCACTCAATTGGTCCGAAACTGGAGAACGACAAATTCTTGGACCCGACTTGATCAAAGAAGCGGAGGATCAAGTTCGAATCATTCGAGAGCGGTTGAAAACTGCTCAATCTCGTCAGAAGAGCTACTCCGACCTTCATCGTCGTGAGATTCACTTTGAGCCAAACGATAAAGTCTACCTTCGGGTCACTCCTTTTAAGGGTGTTCGCCGATTTGGCATCAAAGGAAAGTTGGCACCTCGTTACATTGGTCCCTTTCGCATTCTTTCTAAACGAGGTGAAGTTGCGTATCAGTTGGAACTACCTCCGTCGTTATCCAATATCCACAATGTCTTCCACGTTTCTCAACTCCGAAAGTGTTTCAAGGATCCAATTCCCGGAATCAGTAGTTGATACACTGGATCTCCAAGAAGATCTGTCTTACCGAGAGTACCCTCTTCGTATTCTCGATGAGATGGAACGGACGACTCGAAGACGCAATGTCAAGTTCTTCAAAGTTCAATGGTCCAATCATTCTGAAGAAGAAGCCACTTGGGAACGCGAGGATCATCTTCGATCGGCGTACCCCTCCCTCTTTTCCAGCTAATCCGAATCTCGGGGTCGAGATTCTCGTAAGGGGGGTAGGTCTGTAACATCCCCAATCTTGCTAACCTTGTATTGTGCACCATATGCATCTCAGGACATTGAAATGTAAACCTAAAAATTGCGTAAGTTTTTGAAATTTTTGAGCTATTCGGTGAACCTCTAAGTTTTCTTTAAAAAGGGGTAAGATGAGCTTGGGAGTTTCAATATAATCTAAGGTTGAACCAAATATTTGAGGAGCAATTGCAGTAGTTCAGTTGGCTGACCTCGAATTAAGAAATCATAACTGAGTTGAAGGGAAGTTTGTTTGAATTTGTTTGTCAAGGACCAAATTTGTGAATAAGAAAATCAAAGAAATAACAAAACCCTAGAAACCCTTTGCTCCCCTCCCCATGCCGGATGGGCTGCGCCGGCCCATTCCCTTCTTCCCTCCGGCCCAGCCCGCCACCGCTTGCTCCTTCCTCTTTCTTCCTCACGAAGGCACCCGACCACCCCTGCCTTATCCAATCGCCCGGCTGCCTCCTCTGCTCCACCCCGCTCTTCACCGGAGGCCGCCTCGCCCCCCCCAGCGGCTCCTCCCGCCGCTCGCCAGCCCCTCTTGAAGCTCACCGCGCCGCCGCCTGGATCCCGTTCCCCGTCGCCGCCCCCGTCCGCCCGGAGCTCTCCCCGCGCCACCCTCCGCCGCTTGGAGCTCCCCCTCACCGCGCCCCGCCTCACCACCCGAAGCACCCCGCCGGAGCCTCCCCGCTCCGCCTAGCTCCCCGCCTCCCCGCCGGTCCACCACCACCACCCCACCTCCGGCCCGCCCTAATACCCGAGCCGAAGGCCTCCGCCCCGTCCGAAGCCACCTCCCGCCGGAGCTCCCCATCTCGCCGCCGGCTGCCACCGCCCCGGGCACCCCCGCCATCCAAACTCCTCGCCCGGCCCCGCCTCCCACCGCCCCGGTGTCCGCCCCGTTGCTCTGGTCCGACGCCCGAGCACCTCCCGGCCTCGCTTCCCGCCGTCAGTCGGTAAGCCCCTGCGCCGCCGTCTTCGCTACCGCCTCCGTGCCGCGCCGGGCAACCCGCCGACCGGAGCAAACCGAGCCGGCGTCCCGACAGCATCCGCTGCGCCCTAATGGCCGATTAATTCGGTCGTTAAGACCAGTTTAAAACCCTGCTGAATGATGTCTGTGTTTAATAGCTCAATTAATAAAGCTAAGCTCGGTTAGGGCATAATTAATGCTAAGCTGACCCACTAATTGTTGTAATTAATAGGTAACAGTGTAATTAATGCTGTAATAAGTGTGTATTTTTGCTGTTCCGGCACACTTGACCCTAATCAGCAGTGTTTATCTGTGATTAATGAAGTGTTTAATGCTAATCCGGCTGTTTAATGGCTCCAATCATTAGCTAACAGTGCAATTAATGAGCTTCTTAAAGATGTCTCTATTACATGTGGACCCCACCTGTAAGAAAACAAAATAAAAGATAAAAAAATATAGAAAGTCTATGTCATGAGGGTCCCGCAGGTAAGGAATAAAGAGAAAAGAATAAAAGAAATAGAATTTTTATGACAGTGGGCCCCACTGTCATTGACCTAAAGTCAATGTGGACTAGATTTGACCCAGGGCCCACCTGTCAGCCTCTGGTTGTATTTGAAATAATTTAAATATTATTTTTACTGAGAAAAATAAAACAAAGGGTGAAAAAGGGTTTAAATCTTGTGAAATTAATAGAAAGTGCATCTTTAATCGGAAAAATACAAATCATATATCAAAATTGTTCAGAAAAATGAGATCTATTCAAAAACATCATTTCCATCCATGTTTGCATGCTAGGAATAATACAAATTGCTAAAAACTCAAATTAGGGTTTCCGATTAGCCGGAGGATTTTCGGATCGCGACATTTTATGCGTCCGAACTCCGATTAAATTGATTCCACTTGCATTAGTCTTTATTTTGCGTCCTCTACGTCATGGCATGCATTGCATCTCATGCTGATATTGTACATTTTGATATTTACGATTATGCCCTTGGTTTCCGGTGTTTTCGTTTTTCCTCGATAGAGCCGGAAGATCCGCCGAGCGATAGTCTCGATCAAGAGCAGGGTTCTGTTGCAGAGCAACCAGGCAAGCAGCCCCTTTGGTCACGTTGCAAATCTCCTACTACTTGCAAAGTATTAGTTGTTTTTCAAATTCATTATTACCTGCGTTCAACTGCTATTTTTCCGCTAAGAAAAGCCCTAGTCCGTTGAATATGGCTCACCTTGCCGCTTAAACAGCTCCACCACTAACCTAACCCATCTAGCGTAGTCTAGTATCCACTGTTCGAATGCTATTATGCTATTTATGCTTAGACATGCTTAGACTTGTAGAAGTCGTAATTCCTGGGATAGCAGATGAATCAACACTGGGAATGGGTTACGTGGTAGGTGGGTGTTCACCGGGATAACTAATGAATTGGCTTAATCATATCTGGGTTTAGACGAGAGGCCATGGCTGGGAGCATGGTGGGTTGTCTCGTTTTCCCGCAAGGACCGGTTCCCGGTGTCCTTTCGAACCAAGATTTGCGTACTTCTACACGGGTGGGATAATGGACCACCCACGACTCACTAATTTGCTTAGACTTAGTGTATGAGCTGCATTAGTTTGCCGTTTCCATTTGCGTGTGCGTGAAAAAGGGGATGTGATGTGTGGTTTCATATAAGGGTGGGGTGGACACACGGTCTGGGAGACCGGGGATGTACCTCGATTCACAACGCATGGGACCGTGTCGCAGTTACGGCCGGACTGATGCACATGGACTAGCCCGTACGGGTGGCTCATACCTAGGTCGAAGGCATTGTAAAGGTCGTGTTCGATCACCCTCCGCCAGCACACCTCGTGAAAGTGTGTGAAATTGCATTGGCACTAGGAGACGATCGATACGTGTAGGTAAAGATGTACACCCCTGCAGGGTTAGAACTGTTTGAACAGCCGTGTCCGCGGTTATGGACAACTTGGTAAGAATCCGCATCGAATTAGACAACTATAACCAACTCTAAAACTGGCCAACTCTAAGGATGGTGTAGCGACAGCTTCCTCCCAGGGTGGTCGAGGATGGGTCGAGGGGTTTTTCAGGTGTGGTGATCTGCAGTAAGGAATATTCGCGAAGTGTTCGACTCTTCCCCTTTGGAAAAGGTATTCTAGTAGTCGAATTTCAATCTACTTATTGTATTGGTAAGGGTAAACTTGGCTTTCCGCAAATTAGTCCACAATTACCCTTTTGTTGATACCTGGCACAATCACTATTATTTCCGCACTGTAAGTCTTGCGGAGTACAATTTTGTACTCACCCTGCTATTGTTGTTGTTTTCGTTGCAGAGGAAGCTACCCCTTCCGAGGGTGGTTTCTATTTAGAGCTCGACACCGACGACGCCTAGACGCTGGGAATCCCAGGCAGTGATCCTGCCTCTGGGGTTGGTATTTTGGTTTGTTTTCGTTGCCACATCTGGCTCTACTGTTTTGGCTTCGTAGCCACTAATACTCTTCCGCTGTGTGTTTAGATCTTCGGATCCCTGTGTGTATATATGTTGTTAAGTTTCAAACTTATAATATTGCAGTTTCTGTCGTAGAGTCACTGCTATGAGATCTGATTGTTTTCGCCCACTCATGTGCCGTGCGTGTATGTGATGAAGCGCATGTTGTGGGTAGGACTTTAGGGTTTATATCATAGAGTCATTAAGTTTAATCACCCCTGTGAAGCGACTCTACTACTGAGAGATTGGGGACTATATCACCCTACTCCAGCCGTGCATTGATTTGCCGGGACGAGTTCGGGGTTGATGTTCCGGCTCGGTAGGACAAGAGTGAGGAGACCATATCACCCTACTACTCTGTGCGCTGGCCAGAGTAAGCTTTGGGGTTGACGTCTCGGGCTATTCGGAGCCATATCACTCCACTCCTCTTGGAATTGACACCCAGGAGTTGAGGTCGGGGTTGACGTTTCGACTTAGCGGGTGGTTTCTCTTAAGCCTCTCTGTTATGAATTCTGGGGTTCGACAATTATTTACCAGTGACGAGCAGCATTGCCGGCCCGTCACTGGTAAAATTTACCAGTGACGAGCAGACTTGCTGGCCCGTCACTGCTAACGGCGAAATAAATAGGCGCGGATCCGTGGGACTTAGAGAAAAACTCTCCAAATCCCGCCCGCCCGCCCTAAGTCTCCCTCACCGACGCCCTCGCGCGACCCGACGCCGCCGCCACTCCTCGCTGGACGCCGCCCTCGCGCCTCCCTCACCGACGCCGCCTCCTCTCACCGGACGCCGCCTCCCTCACCGACGCCGCCTCCCTCACCGACGCCGCCTCCTCTCATCGGACGACGCCTCCCTCACTGACGCCGCCTCCCTCACCGACGCTGCCGGCCTCCCTCACCGACGCCGCCTCCTCTCACCGGACGCCGCCTCCCTCACCGACGCCGCCTCCCTCACGGACGCCGCGTCGTCTCACCGGACGCCGCCCTCGCGCCTCCCCAACCGCCGCCCTAGCACTACCACCGCCGTCCTCCAGGTGCCCCGCCCTTTTGGTTGAAGTATGAGTTGATAATCCACACCGAGCTAGCTATTGTTTCAGAAAATAGATATCGTTTTAGATGACACTAGACAAATGTATGCTTTTATATATATATGAAAATATATCTGTAGATGACACTGTTCTTATTTTGAAATGAAATGTAACACATTGTACTGATCCATGGTTAGTTTCCTGTATATGGGTTATTAATAGCTTGAAAGCTAAGAAAATTGAAGATTTCATGCAAACAACACTTCAAGAAAATCATGAAAGTTTGGTAGTATGTTCATAAAAAACCAATACAAAAAATATTAAGACTATTTTTGTTGTGCACTGAAGAGACGAGTTGTTATATTATCCCGCAGAAGTGATCAGTTAACTCTTCTAATAAAATATTTTAGTTATAATTACGATCATTTACTCTTTACTAGTTTGGGTGTTCCATGGACACGTTTAGGGTTTTCTATATATAGGCTATGTTCAAAGTATGAAGCATTGAGGCTATGTTCAAAGTATGAAGCATTGAGGCTTTGTTCAAAGTATGAAGCATTGAGGCTTTGTTCAAAGTATGAAGCATTGAGGCTTGTTTGATTCAATTGTCGTGTTCATATATGCTTGTGGTACCGGCCGTCGAGCCGAGGCAACATTCGTTGCTTTGTTTATTTTTCAGGGAAACTGAGTTCAACATTTAGACGAAATGTTGCTTCGTCAACATTTTGTCAACGTTCGATACTCAATTTTGCATAATTTTAGCAAAGGTCATGCCGAAATTTTCAATTTTCATTGTATGTACGGTATATTCGTGTCATTGTTGTTCATTGTCATGCACAGTTATATGCTTTTGTTTTACAAGATTTCATAATGTCAATTGCAAATAAAATTTTAATTCCCACCCTTGTTTGCTATAATGAATGGATATTAGAAAATGGCTGGAAGTAGCCCCTCTCCATCGCGGACACCAACGGATGTCCCCGCATCGTCCCGAGATATCGAGGGGCGTGCGGAAGCTCCCCGGGACCTGGCCCTCCAACAAACATCTCAGGGGGCCGCCATCGTCGACGACCCTGCTTCCGGGGATAACAACGAGTACGAGTCGTCCCACGAAGAGTCCGGCGGTGCTGAAGACGCGACCGATCGTGACGAAGGGACCGGCCGTGAATACGAGACCGGTATGGAAGAAGAAAAGGCGGACGGGGCTCCACCAGCCAAACGGAAAAGGCGGCTCGCGTCTAGGAGACCTAACAAGTTGAGTACCGTGACGTTCGTAATCACTCGAGTGGACGATCTCGGTAAACCTGCCAGTCCTGTAAGAGCCGCACAGGGGTACTCAAACGCCGTAGGCTGCATCCTACGTGAAACGGTGAAGATCACAACTCCCGACATAAGGACGAGAGAAACCGAGCATCTTCGAACTCTCCTCCTGGACAGGCTATTCAGCAGGTATTCCGTCCCAGAGGCCGACAGAAATAGAGTCGCAACGAAAGCCCTCAGCATGATGTCGAAATCGTTGAATACCTGGCGATACCATGCCAATAAGATGAAGGATCAAGATTTCGAGACCGTGATAAAGCCGAAATGGCCCACGATAGATGAGGCGGACTGGACCGAGTTCATTCAAACTCGGTCCGGCGAGGAATTCAGGAGGAAGAGTGATTGGGGGAAGGACATGCGGGGGAAGATCGTGGGTGACCACAGAGTTGGCAGCCGTGGTTACCAAGGGAAGAGGCCTAAATGGGACAAGGAGGATGCGAGGTTGATTGCGGCTGGGAAAGAACCCCCTTTCTCGGACATCCAGCCAGGGCGCGGAAAAGACTTTGTGAAGGCCCGGGCAAAATTTGACCCAGCGACGGGGGAACCGATCTTCACGCACGAGAAAATGAAGGACGTGCACGAAGAACTGGTAACCTCTGAACCCATTTTACTTTATTTGTCCTAACTAGATTAATTTCCTAAAGATTACGTTTCTGAACGGTTCATGTTGCTTGCAGAGAAAGCTGAGCCAGCAACCTGAGAGCTCCCAGGACTCTGTCGGTACCGAGAGGTGGCAAGACCCTATCAACAAGGCTCTCGGGAAGCCGGAGACTCGTGGCCGCGTCATGGGCGTCGGGTATGGGGCTCGGTGGGCTGATTACGGTCCCCAAACCTGCGAGGCTGCCCGCGAGAGGAGGAAAGCCAAGCAGGATGAAGAATTCGATGCGCGAGTGGAGGCGGCTGTGAAACGTCTGTTAGGGCCTCTATACGATCAACTACGACGCCAACCCACGCATCCTGATACGCAGCCGCCGCCCTATAATCTGGATACGTAGCCGCCGGCCTTCACTGCTGCAAGGAGTAGCAGCCCCTCCGTATCGGGCGTTGGCCCCGGGTAGCCAAATACAATCGACGGCCTAACGGTAAGCGTCGTCGGCTCAATAAACCGTAAGGGTCTCGTACAGATTTCGTTGTTTGGACTCTAACATCGCTGACCCGTACGTATGTTCCGCAGGTGATAACTCCGTGCCATCTCCAGACCCAAGTGCTCGGCTCGATGGTGACGGTCGCGTACGGTCGAGTCCACCCAATAACGCCGGAGAACAGGATGCACTGCGTGGATTTACCACCAAACATGGCGAGGGTGGAGTTGACTAAGGTGGTCGGCACCTTTGAGGACCTGGTTCTGAATGACCCCCCTGAAGAGGGATACGAGAAGCTAGGAGCCTGCAAGGGGTTTTTCCTTAGGTGGCCGAAGGACGCGATTAAGTTGATTGAGACCTCCAATCGTCCAGCACCTTCGCCGAGCCACACCGACAGTCCATCAGCAAGACCATCTCCTCTGGGTATTTCCGCACCTCTATCCTACAAGGATCTGGAGATGGAGCATGCCGAGGAGGGCGCGGAGCATGGCATGCCTCGTGACGAGGAGGCACGAGAAGTTGTAGATACGCCGCCACCCAAGCATGACAGGCAAGACCATACGAAGTTGACTCCTAAAACACTCGTGGGCGCAGCCAAAGAAGCGATGGCCGGTCAGAGGGCCGTATCCCTGGATACGGAGCGCACGAGCAAAAAAGGGGCGGCGAAGAAGGCACATGCTAGCACCGGAACTTACGATAGACAGGGTGAGGCCAGGTTGAAGAAATCCTTAACATACGCAGCATCTTCCCAGTCAGCACAGACAGCAAAGGGTCGTCAGTGGCGGGCCTATCACATCCCGGGTCACCCGATGGTACCGAAGGATGAGTTCGACGTCCTCCCGAACGAGATGAAGATTCTGCACGAGAACATTCGAGACATTGAATTAGGACCCGATGAAACGAATGTATCGTATTACACGGTGAAGGTGCCAGAGGGTTTCCATTTCGTCGAGCAGTATCCCGCGGACAAGTTCTATCTGGACTTTGCGGAGATCTTCGGCATGTTCAACCTTTATCGGCTCGAAGCATCCTTCGTCAGGCTATGGGCGCTTCACCTAACCAGAGAGACCAGACGCCTGAAGATTCTCGATGTTGCAATAGCAGATCCGTTTCACATGCACGAGAACAACGTTCGTTCCCAAGAAGGTAGGGAGATTATGAAAGAATACCTCGTGAGTGCGATGATAGCGCATAAGGGCAAGGACTACCTACTCGTGCCCTACAATCCCTTGTAAGTCATTCTCTACTTTGTGCTTTCGTAAATTTCTCTTTCGCTTGTGCACCTAGCCAACTTCGTGGGTTAATATTGGTTTGTTCACATGTCTGCGCAGCGACACTGGATCCTCTTAGTGCTAACGCCGAAGGAAAGGAAGGTTGTTTACTTTGATTCCATGAAGAGGGTGAAGAAAGACTACACCCTGCTCAAGAAAGTTCTGGATGATGCTCTCTTCGACTTTGCACAGAAGGGAGGAGGAGCAACTATGGTAAAAAGAAGTGGCGCTCCACACTTTAAACACGTGACCGATTGGTGGTGCAGACAGCAGCCGGAGGGTAGTGTGACGTGTGGCTACTACGTCTGCTGCCACATGGACGACTTTGTACGGGCACGGAACACGTTTCGCAAACATGACGACCTACGCAAGTGGAGTAATAACCTCGAGCACAAGCCATATGACTGGAAGCAAGAGTTTGCACGCCTCCAGAATGCGTTCGCGAACATCATCAACAAGGACGTCGTCTCCGATACGGGGCTTTTCTACGCCGGCACTGACCCAAGGGAGGAACACGCCGCTCGCACAGAGCAGCGAGTTCGCCAAATCCCAACCGAAGACCCATTCGCGCGCCCACATGTAGCTTGGCCCTAGAGGACGGAAAAACATTGCATATGTATTGTGTTTGTGGTCGTGTATTCCCGAACTGGTCTACTTTGTACGTTTCTGCACATATTTACGTATTGGCACTTCTTACTTTCGTACTCGGTTTGACATATGTACTTATCGTGTGCGACATCCGAGAGCGCGAGTGAGGTGGCCTTCGAAACATACCGGGCACGTAGGATGCCGACGCGACGAGGCATCGTCGCAAGCGCTATTAGGCCACAGCGGCACGCCCTAGGAGAACGGCGACCGAAGGGGTACACCCCCTCCAGGACCCCCGTAGTACACAGGGGCTGGAGAGCGCCCTAGGAGAACGGCGACCGACGCCCTAGGAGCGCCAGCGAAAATGGTTGCCGCGGCAGCCATAATGGCTGCCGCGGCAGCCAAAACGGCTGTTTTTGCTGCCGCGGCAGCAACGTGCTTGGGCCCCTTATAACAGCAGTGACGTGCGGACTGGAGAGCTCGTCACTGCTGTATATCTTACCAGTGACGGGCCGAAAATATGGCTCGTCACTGCTGTATACCTTAGCAGTGACGGGCTCTCATGTGTGCCCGTCACTGGTAACTAAATTACCAGTGACGAGCGGGTAGCCCGCCACTGATAACCAGTTACCAGTGGCTGGTCACCAGTGACGGGCCGGCCCGCTCGTCACTACTGGGCTTTTTAGGCCCGTCACTGGTGTCCCTATCTGCAGTAGTGGGTGGGAACAACTCTGGGTTAAACGAGAAGTTCGAAAGGAGGGGGATTGGTGGACCTGAAGGAGACGAGATGGGTCACCTTAGGAAAGGAGAGCGATGATCACTCAGGCAGCACCATACTGCTCTTCGAGTTGTTGCTAGCAAAGCATGTGATCACTAATTGACTTCTACACCAGTTCTGGAAAGAGAAAACCAGATCAAGTTATTATTTTTAGTAATAACCGAATCTGTGAGAGGAGAAGTGCAAGGATCTTGTCAGTCCTGCAAATTCAGAATTCAAGATTATTGGTTGGAGTGAGAAGAGCGGTTATGAACAACTATCTTTGCTTGAGTAGGGAGTGACCAAGATGGTGAGGATGGTGGCTCTGAAGCAATTGAAGTATCTGTTTATGATTACTTGGTGAAAGAAATCAGGAGTTGGATTGGGGCATCGGAAAGGCTTCACAGGTGCGAGGTGCAATAGCAATATGCTGAGGTCTCTAACTCAGAAAAAGGAAGGGTTGAACAAAAGAGAGGAGAATAGGAGCGAGGCCAAGATCATCCCTACACAAAGGATATCAGGGAGGAATGGACTTTCTCGAAACATAAGGAGTCGGAAGAAAGATTCTCAATTTGTTTAGATGAACTTCAGTCATTTATGGTAGTAGAAGGGAGAGAAACGTCAGGTCTATGCCATTTATAGCCTTAAAGAGAGGAAGGGAACTGATCTGCTCACAAGCATCGAAAGCTTGCGGTCTCAAGATGGAGATTCATTTGAAGACGGATGGGAAGGAGTTGCTATGCATGACAAACATGGCATGCACCTTTCCTCTAGAAGGTCTCGGGCGAGATGATGCTAAACATGGCAGTAATTCCGGAATTGTCGGGGCCTAAGACTAGTCTCGTATTACACATAGTGCCATCGGCGAGGAGTTGGCCAGGCTCCCTATCGGTGTTCCAGGTGGGCACGACAGCATTCTGAGGAACCGAGTACACACTCATATATACCGTAGTATTCACAGAATAGGTATATGTGGCATGTACGAGGGCAATTCCAGATCATCCAATATTTTAGGAACTTAAATGATTAAGGTGGAACTGAACACCTTTAAGATTGGTTTGAGGTCACGTTTAATCTTTCTAGCAAGGTTTGTTAGATGAAAATGGTTTAGATGTATCGCTTTGTACATGTGATAGTTCAAAATTGTCGGGATCAAAGAATAATCCCGTACCGCATGTAGTACCATCAACGAGGAGCTCCCTATTGACGTTCTGACATGGGCACGACAGCATTCCATGACACCGGGTGCTTGCGCATCAATTCTGGATAATCTACCATGTACAGATTCACATCCTCGAAATAGAACATGATATTATAAGATTGGTAGGGAACTTCTTTCATTCTTGCTAACAAAGAAGAGGGAGGAGGGAGGAGATTGGACCAAGGCTTGGATCCATTTCCATTCAGTCGAAGGCTTTAGCTTGGAGCAGGACTTAAAGGATGGAGAACACAAAATTGTTGGCAGAGAATGATATGAAAGTACCGAAAGGCATAAGCAAGATGAGCTCGAGATTAGATATACGAGACCAGAATTCTCCCAAAAAGGGATAAAGGAAAACACTGGATTACTTGAAAGAAGACGGGAGAATCCCTTGGACTTAAAGGAGCAACTTCAGCTGGAGCATAACTCGCAGTTGTGATATTTGGTTATAGATCTTCTTCTACTTTATGTCAGGGTACTATCCAATCACCTCAAGAGGATTGAAATAGTAGGAGTGTTTCATCCAAAATATGGAGAAAAGGGTCCATAGGCTGCCTCAATAGATAGATCAGAGAAACAAGGGGAGGACGAGCATATTAGTGTCCTCCAAGGGAAAGGATTTAAGGGTAGGCAGGAAGAGAGTGGACAAGGTAGAGGAAAACAAGAGATCATCAACTTCAGGGCTTAGAGCGGAAATTCGAGCTAGCAGTACAACTGTAAGTGGCAAGGATGCAATGCTGATGATAGAACATGGTTATCATGTGCAAACTTGCTGGATATAAAGGAATGGGATGCTCTAGAATCACAAGAACGGTGGCGGGAGTTGGGTTAACGGAGAGCGTACCCAACACCACCTCTGGGGCATTCTGCGCTTCTTCGACGGTGACATGGTTCACCCTGCCACGGCCGGTGGATTGAGGCTTGTTGGGGGCTGATCCCTTAGCTTGAGGTCCTCCACTAGCTTGTCCTTGTTGCACCTTGGGGGCAAAGGAATTTCCGGAGCGCAGGGAGAAACAACGATTCGCAAAGTGTCCCATTTTTCCGCAATTAAAGCACTTAACCCTGCTCCAATCGATTAATGACCACGGCTGTTTTCCCTGGAGACGGGACTGATGTCCTTGCTATACTTTGGGAGCATAGGGGTGTCCCGAGTGAGGAGTAGAACAACTGTTCGTCAAGTGTCCCATAGCCTCGCAGTTAAAACACCGAACCTTGCTCAGATCAAAGGACGACCGCGGCTGTCCTCCCTGGGACGAGGCGCATAACCTTGCTGCTTTGGTGGATAGGGTCCTGTAGGACGGGGTGGTTGCGGCTGCCACACCTGCGGTTTCTGCGAACTGCTAGCAGCGGATCTCTGTATCTCTCTCTCGCGCTTGCGAGACTTGTCGAGGGCTAACTCTTTTGCTCCCTCTTGGATGGCCTTGTCCACGAGATGCTGAACGTTGTGTGCGAGTTGTTCGAGGATTCTATTCTGGGTCGCTAGCAGGTCCGTGAGGTTGGGTTGCTGGGGAGGAGGTGGCACTTCCTCCTCGTCCTGTTCATGGCGACCACTAGCAGCTCCACGTGTTCCAGACGCCATGCTGTTGCAACCAAAGGACAACAGAATGAGACGGCAACACGTGAGAGATGGAAAACTAAAGCATTTCCACAACGGTACAGCGAGGTATTCATGAACATGCCACACCATTTAATAGACATTTTCATGGGAAAATGAGATATAAAACATGGTAAGAATGATTGACCACAATTTTCAATTGCATTGGTACGTTTGACATAGTTCATAAATGGGGCTGCGGTTTAGGTCACCTTACGGTGAAATAAACGTTACAAGATGCCAAAAATTGCAGCCTCCAATACCCAAATACATGCCTCCAAAAGATAACTTAAAACCTAGGATTCGGCCCAGCTTACAATCCAAAATGAGACCTTCAACTTGACACTAAAATCTGGACAACACTACTAAGGACTATATGGAGCTCCCTCATTACGACGACTGATCTCATAAGCCTCCAACTCAGTGGGGAGAGGAACCATGGAGTGGAATAAAGGGATGCTGTGTCCAAACTGAGGGACCATAGAGGGAATACGACGAACGCTGCCCACCGACATTTGTGAATGCAACACATCGGGTGGGAAACCAATCTCCATTCCGCCCACTGACGGATAGTGGTGCACCCATGGACCTCTTTCATAGACCGAGTAGATGCGCTCCCCGGTCCAAAAATGAGGGGTGCAGTGAAGTCCCTCCGTTGGTGATGAGCAAGTTCAAGAGAGGTGATGAGGTGATGGCGATACCACCTCATTTCGAATCCACGGGCACAATATGCCACGTCCAGGGATCGGACGAGGCGACCCAAATGGGCTAGTGCTACGTTGCTCTCCTGGGTGAAATCTTCAGATGGCACCACATCCTCCATGGGAGTCCGCGACGGAAAGTAGGTGAAGGGGCCCCCAACGAGACCCGGAAGCTCATGCCGAAGATGGCATATAGCCGAATAAGCTGCATCTTGGACCGCAGATTCCAATTCTGCTCCATAGCCATTGAAGAAGCATGGCTGGTGGGGAGGGTCCTGCGCACGTGAGTAAATGAACACGCGCGCCCGATACTCGTACATGCCAAACCTTAGGTCGGCTCTATGCACAAGGTACTCCGGGAGATAGGGGAATCCGAGTTCCCGAAGCATGTACAAAAGCACTTCCGGGAACCCGTCAACATCCAAGGCATGGGTAGCATGCACCAGCTGAGGAAATTCCATCTAACAAGGCTAGGTGGCCCATATGTCATCCAATCTTGCACTCTGTTGGTTAGACTCTGTTGGCCTCCTTGGTTTGGGCAGACGGTACGGGTGCGTTCACTCGTACCACATCCTTCTTGCACTCTAGAGGATACCCTCCAGAGCTCTTCTCCAGTATGACCCAGCGGTATGACCAAGTTAGGTTGTACTACTAGTCGTCTTGCACTCTAGAACATAGGAATTTCCTAAGAAAATTCACACCATGATAAACTAGGAGATTAGGCAAAACGAGAATAGTTGGATTCTAGAATAATTTGAGTGAGCTCTATGATAATCCATTAGTTCATAAGACACAACTAGAAAGAAAAACACAAAAGACCCGCGAGACCACTCCAGCTAAAATACAACGACTAAAAGTGAAGGTAAAAGGCAAGCATACGCAAATATTATATCAAGCATATAGGAGAGTTTATGAAACGATACCGTTAATTTTTACCTCTCCTTATTTTTTGTTATGATGTGCGTGGTTACTCCTTCACTTGTTTATTTTTAAAAGGAATTAATATGGGTTGCCTCTCGTAAAACGTTTTATTTATAGCCATATAGCTATGTTTTAGTGCTCCATTCATCCAACTAGATCCCAAGGAATGCCAATCCAAAGTGCTTTATTTCTCACCTCCGACCACAATAGGAAGCACCTCAAAGGAAGACGTGGTCGAAGAGGATCCTCTTCCGGTGCATTGGCATATTATAGGAGAACAAATCCTTGCACTTTTGCGAGGGCCAATACACTTGGTTTAGCTAAGGTGTCGTCGAAGCATCAGGTTCTAAGTTTATTTCAATCATGCTCATAAGTGGGAGTGCATAAATAACATGAATATTTTCCCTCTCCTCGTACCTGCATTTGTTAGTGTACAAAGAGGCATATTCCAGTTCACAACTATTACCATTCAATAAAGTACTGCAATCTTTTCTTTGAACTAGAAATAGTATTAAGTAATTGCACAACATCAAAGAATATTTCATTAAGATTAATATCAGAATATTTACCTTGGGGCTTATCCAATATCGAGAGATCAACGTGTATGGAGCATTCTTCACCATGTATGAATAGCTCTAGATACTTCTTGTGCATCTTTGATTCAAGTTCGCATGTCACTTCACGATTCATCTAAAAAGAACCCTCACGAACTTGAGTGTCCAACACCTCGTTATTCTATCAGCCTCCTCTAGAATCCTCATTGGTCAAGCCTCGAATGTCAAATTTTGTTTGATTGTAACCGGCTCCAAGGTAACCTGACATTCTCGATCTTGAGAACTTCCTCTGAATAGAGACATGAGACACATTGTGCACAGCCTTCATAGATGATGGCAACTCAAGACGATAAGCCAATTTGTGCCAATGTTGAGAAGGGACTAATGTATCTTGGGCTAAACTTCGCTTTGATTTTGAATCTCACAACTCTCTTGGTAGGTGATACCTTCAGAAGCACCTTGATCACCCACTTGAAATTCAACTTTTCGCTTCTTGGAATCGGCATAGTTCTTTTGTCAACTATGTGCTGCTAGCATATGTTGTCTAATCTCATCAACCCTCTCTGTAGTTTGTTGAATCCAATTCGGTCAGAAAACTACTTTCTCACCCGCAGGATTCCAACAAAGTGTAGATCTACACTTCCTTCCATAAAAGCCTCAAAAGGTGCCATCTGGATGCTAGCCTGATGACTATTATTATAAGAGAACTCCACAACTGGCAAATGATTCTCCCAACTTTCTTGCCAAGATAGAACACTACACCTCAATATGTCTTCTAAAGTTCGAATAGTACGCTCTGACTGCCCATCCAACTGAGGGTGAAAAGTGGTACTCATTATTAGATGTGTGCCCATCACATCTGCAAACTCTCAGAACTTGGATACAAACTTAGCATCCCTATCAGAAATAATAATTTTAGGAACTCCGTGCAACCTTAGTATGTCACGCATATATATTGGTGCCAAGTCGCTTGGCAAGTCTATGGTGTGAATAGGAATAAAATGAGTCACTTTGGTAAGATGATCCACAATCATCCAAATTGCACCCTTCTCTCTTGGAGTATGAGGTAAGGCAACAAAAATGTAGCAATGTCATCCCATGGCCACTCAGGAACCTCTAATGGCAGCAATAATCATGTAGGTCTGTTATGCTCAACTTTTACCTGTTGACACACTCCACAAGAAGCCACATACTTAGCAACATTGACCTTCATCCTTTTCCACCAGAAGCTTTTCTTCAAGTCTCGATACATCTTGGTCTCTCCCGAATGTATACAGAGTATGGTGCGTCTATCTAAGAATATCTTCCTTGACCCGAGCTTTCTATGGCACATAGACGACCGCGTAATCGAACGGCTCCCAGTCATCCAAAGTAAAATCTCCGATTCTCCCTTCTTTAATGTGCTTCTTAAGTTGTTGCAATAATGATCATGCTATTGCGCTTCCCAGACATGCTCATGTATAGCTGATTCAATTATAAGCTGCGGACTCTGACTCCACAACACCCGCATAATAGTAATAGATATTAATTCACTCAAAATCAGCTACTTCAAACAGCTCAACACGGGAGGAACTGGCTTGTGGCTAAGCACATATGCAACCACATTACCCTTACCAGGTGTATTGAATATTGAGATCATAATCTTTGATCAGCTCTAATCATCTCCTTTCTCTCAAATTCAGAGTGAGCCTTCCTAGTGAATATGTACTTCAGACTCTTATGATCTGTAAATATGTACAGATAATGGCTCCAAATCTTAAGAGCAAAGATAACTACGGCTAGCTCCAAATCATGAGTCGGATAGTTCTAGGACCTTGTGAAGTATGTTGATAAGGAGTTAACACAAAATCATCTCACATATCCTAGCCCCAAAAGACAAGATTGAACCCTCAAAGAGAATCAAAATTGAAAACCCTAAGAACTTGTCTTTCCTCCAATATAGATCTGAAATCAAGATGGGAATGAGAGATTCTTCAGATATGCTAGGATGGAATTAACATGAACATGATCTTTCATCACTAACTTCCCATATCCAAGAGATCTCAAAAAGAGAAAGGCAAGAAAACAAAAATAAAAAGAAGGATAGAGAGAAAGATAGAGAGAGAAACTCAAGAACACGTACTCTCTTCTTAGAACTCTTCTTGTATTGATTTTCTTGTTGTTTTAAAAGCCTCTCAACTTAGGCCAAAACTCTCTTGAGTAGCTCTTACAAAGGATTGTTCAAAAAGTTAGGGTTTTACAAACCCACCATCTCCTATTTATAATGGAAGGGGCGTACTGACGATGGCATAGCACTCGGGTATCGTCGCGGAGGACAAAGCTGGCCCTCTGGACACAGGATGGGTCGGGCCGACTACTCAGAGTCCGACTTCTACACGGGGGTGCCTCATGGACTTGGAGTACAAGACAAGGATAAGTACTTACCCGGCAACCCCGGATTCAGTTGTAACTAATTGGGAAATCAATCTGTAAACTGATCCGAACTCTTGTAACCCTACCCCGGTCGCCTATATAAGGGCGGGTAGGGGCCTCCGATTGGTAGGTTCTCACGTAGACTCATAAGCTCTCATATTCTCATGCACACATAGCCCTAGCAACCTAGAGATCTACTATCGGGGTCTTGCGGCCCTTGGGATACAAGCAATACCAACCACCAAACACAGGACGTAGGGTATTACCTCTTCTTGAGGGCCTAAACCTGCCTAATCTTTGTTTCCCGTGTGCACCCATCTAGATCTGCTATGCTCACGCTACCCTATATTCAATATTGCCTTATCTAAAAACCAACAGTTGGCGCGCCAGGTAGGGGCTGTGTGCATAGATCTATCCGACCAGATCCAGATGGGTTTCTTCAACAACTACGGCGACTTCGTCCCAGGCAGCATCATGAGATTTGCTTTCCTGGATGTTGTCCCTGATCCAGGACAGCTTCTCCAATTCAGAAAGCTAGACTTGATCACTGACAAGCTCGGCAAGCTTCACCTCTGCGACTCGGCTTCCGGCCAGTCGTCGGAGGCTTCACTACTTCTCCCACTGAAGCTCTCCTCTGAGTCAATGACTTCGGCGGCTGTCTTTGAAGGCGAGGTTATGCCCAAGTCAGATCCACTGCTTGAACATGGGTTCTCACCCGTTGAGCAGGGATCCCAATTGGTTGGTGCGATCGAGTCCCTCCTGCCCATCCTCGACTACGACTCGGACGACTTTGAGAATTCGAGAAGCCACCACCCCTCTCGGGAGGTCTTCATGGCCAATCCAGACGCACTGGCCGACAACGATGACCAGCCAATTCCCATCGTGGAGCAAACCCCCGCTGAGCTTGAAGCTACCCGTCTCCGCCTTCTCGCCAAGGAGGAGGCACTGGCCGAGCAGCAGACCATGCTCGCTCACCAATGTGACGAAAGACAGCGCAATGATGACATGCGAGATCGAGGGCGCCAAGTCCACAATGCACTCCGCATGCGTGAGAGGGACGGCATCCCGATATTTACGCATCCCAGTCACAACATCGTCACCGCCACAGTGGCGGCACATGCCATCAATATCCCTGAGGGCACCCTGGGTCACGACGAACTCCGACGGCTCCGGATCCTAATGGAGGAAGCAGCCCTTCAACAGGCCAAGATCTCCCGGGAGTGTGCAGTTTCTTCTGCGAGTGCCAGGAATCGGCGCTCTCCCCCTTCTGGGAACCCGCATGCTGTAGAGGGTCGCCGTGCCAACCCCGAACGTCATCACCTCGCTGGATCGGTTCGTAGCCGACTCAGACCGGATCGTGATGCACGGGGTACTATTGCTACAAGAAATCACGCCCGTCACGGGGCGGGACAAAAGGATCACCCTGCTGGGTCGGTACGTAGCCGACTCGGACCAAACTGCGATGCGCGGAACACCCTCGAGGCCTGACAAAACGCTCGTCAGGACTCAGGGAGAGACAACCGTGGTGGTCACCACGGAGACAGCAGTGATAGCCATGCTACTAGCCAGCGTAGCTCTCCAAATCCTTCCGGCATGGCCTACGTGGGCCCCAAGGCATTCGGTTCTCGCATCCGCGACATCGTCTTCCCGTCACGATTCCGAGTCACCGGCATCGACAAGTACTCGGGCGAGACTCGGCCAGATATCTGGCTGGCTGATTACCACACGGCGTGCAGGCACTACTGCAGATTGACCCTCTGCTGAACCCCCTCCACTGACGGGTGCATGACCGCCCGTCAATGGAGATGCAGCCAAACCTAGCAATTTCGGCAAAAAAACATATCACTGACGGGCATAAATTTCGGCCCGTCAGTGGTGCCTTGCTACAACTGACACGCAGCTCTACTGACGGGCCAAAACATCCAGCCTGCCACTGGTCCTTTGACCTCTACTGACAGGCCAAAATTGGTGACCGTCACCGGTTCTACTTGGCCCAACTCCAACCCACATAGCCCAGAAAATACCCAACCGATTGTCTCCCGGTATAAAACCCTAACCCTTACCATCCCCAAGCTGATCCCATCTCAATCCACCAGCCGCCACTGCCCCATCTCCTCTCTCACCCCGACCCGGGCCTCCTTCCCTCCTCCGTCAATCTCGGCCCGGCTACTGCACCGGAGGGGACACGTGGTGGCACCCTCGTGCTAGGGTGGCCGGTGCTCGTGGCACACCACGGCGACGTGCACAACGGCGTCCAGGAGGGGGTGCGGCGGCGACACCGACGTGCGCGAGGCACGCAGCTAGAAGCGTGGCGACGGGGAGTGAGCGCCGGGGCGCGGCGGCGACAGCGACCTCCTCTACGGCGACGGCGGTGACCATGAGCAGAGGTGGTGGCCACGGATCCGTCCTACGGGCGGGGTGGCAACGGATCCGGCTGTCCCTCACTGATCCCTTCTCCCAGAGCGTGTGCGGTTGTCTCCGCGGCTCGAGCTCCACCACACGAATGACGACAAGGCGGCAGAGGCTGAGCTCCACCACGGGGACGACGACAAGGCGGTGGAGGCTGAGCTCCACCATGCGGACAGCGACAAGGCGGTGGAGGGCGAGCTCTTGGGAGGACGCCGTCATCTCCGCCATGCGCGGCGATGACGACGACTTGTCCGCAGGAGGACTGGGACGCACGGCTTCGAGGCGGCATCGGGCGGATCTAGGTGAGGCTCTGGTGGACAGCGCCGATCAGATCGAGGCAGCGCTGGTGGCCACCTCCTCGGTTCCGTGCGGCGGCAGCGACGTGTACTCCCAGCGTAAGCGGCGGCGGTGACGTGTGCTCCCCGGTCCAGACGATGACAACGACGCATGCACGGGCAGCACCGAAGCGAGCTGTGGCGGTGGGATGCCAGGTCCAGGTCTGGACCAGGCCCGTTGGGCTCTTTTTGGTACTATAAACCATTGCCACTGACGGGCCCTCACCGCTCGTCAGTGGCATATTTTAGCACCATTGACGTCTCCGCACTGACAGGCGCAAAACCCGTCAGTGAAGGTGGTTTTGTGCCCGTCAGTGGAGGGTCAATCTGCAGTAGTGAGGACCAATGGAGACAACGATTATGTTGCAATCCATTACCTGCCCCTGTTTTTAGCTGACTCGCTCGAGCTTGGCTTACCAGCCTGCCTCAGGGTTGTATCCAATCATGGACTGACCTTGAGACTCTCTTCCTGAACAACTTCCAGGGCACCTACAATAGGCCCGGGAATGCGTGGGATCTCCACATTTGTACTCAAGAGGCAGGTGAAACCTTCAGAGAGTACATCCAGCGCTTCTCCAAAAAGAAGAACTCTCTGCCAGAAGTCCGAGAAGGTGACATCATCACCGCCTTCTCCAAGGGCGTTCAGAGCACCAATCTCATCCAGAAAATCGCACATAAGAATCCCCAGACTACGCGTGAGCTCTTCGATATTGCAAACAACTTTGCGACTGGTGAAGAAGCTGTTCGCAGCGCGACCAAAGACGACAAGGGGAAGGGCAAGGCTCCCGAGTCTCCCGAAACAAGAGATCGCCTCAGGTCGCCCAAGAAAAAACACCAGAAGCGCAAGAGTGGAGACCTCGTTGCGGCTACTGAGCGCGCTTCACAGCGCCGACCTCAGCGCGGCAATGCCACTTTTGAGGAGATGATGAGCCAGCCGTGTCATTTCCACGGGCAAAAGTCTAACCATCTCACACGTGATTACAATCTCTTAAAGAATTTGAACAAGCCATTCGCCCTAGCCGGAACAAGAAGGATCCTCCCCCGGACGAGGGCGACGAATTTCCAAAGGAGACTGCATGCCCTATGATCTTTGGCAGCCCAAACAGCTACGAATCCAAGCGTCACCAGAAGCTTACGGACCGCGAAGTCAATGCGGTCGAGCCAGCAGTACCCCAATACCTCCGATGGTCCGACTCCATAATCTCATTCGGCCGCTCGGATCATCCCGACTGCATACCTTATCCTGGAAGGTTCCCCTTGGTGGTAGACCCAATTGTACGTGGCGTCCGACTCACCAAGATCCTCATGGATGGAGGGAGTGGTTTGAACATCCTTTACGTCAAGATGCTGAACGACATGAAGGTCCCTCGCTCGGAGGTCACGCCCACTGGTGCACCCTTCCACGGGGTAGTACCCGGCAAGCTAGCAAAGCCACTCGGGCAGATCGCTTTGGCGGTCACTTTTGGTACGCCCGACAACTTCCGGACTGAGACACTCACTTTTGAGGTCATCGACTTCCCAGCTCGTATCACGCCATCCTGAGGCATCCTTGCTATGCCAAATTCATGGCTGTCCCCAATTATGTCTACCTGAAGCTCAAGATGCCGGGTCCCCACGGGATAATAACGGTGCAAAGTAACTTCTAGCATGCCTACGCATGTGACCTGGAAAACTGCAACCTCGCCACAGCCCAAATCGCAGCAGACGAGCTTGACAACCTCAAGTCGGCTGTGGTCGAGGAAGCACCCCCGGCCAAGAAAGCTTCAGCATCGACATCCTTCCAGTTGGCGCAGGACACCAAGGCAATCCAGCTCGATCCGAAGGACTCCTCCAAGACGACGCAGATCGGGACTGCGCTCAGTGACAAATAGGAAAGCGCACTCGTCAGCTTCCTCTGTGACAACCGGGACATCTTTGCATGGACATCTTCTGACATGCCCAGAGTTCCAAGGGAGGCTGCCGAGCACTCTCTAAACGTCCGACTGGATGCCAAACCGGTCAAGCAATGCTTGCGCCGTTTTGCTGAGGATAGGCGTAAGGCCATAGGAGAAGAGATAGCCAAGCTTCTAGCAGCTAGCCTTATTAAAGAAGTGTACCATCCCGACTGGTTAGCGAACTCAGTTCTTGTTCACAAAAAGAATGAAAAATAGAGAATGTGCGTTGATTACACGAGTCTCAACAAAGCATGTCCCAAAGATCCTTTCACATTACCTCGCATCGACCAGGTGATAGACTCCACGGCCGACTGCGAAATTCTATGTTTTCTCGACGCCTACTCGGGCTACCATTAGATCAAGATGAAGGAAGATGACGAGATCAAGACATCATTCATCACTCCATTCGGGGCCTTCTGCTACGTCTCCATGCCTTTCGGCCTCAAGAACGCCGGTGCCACGTACCAGGTGCATGCAGCATTGCCTCCAGGAGCAGATCGGTAGGAACGTGCAGGCCTATGTCGACGATGTGGTGGTCAAGTTCGAGAAAAAAGAAGATCTCCTAACCAACTTGGGGGAATATTCTCCAACCTTAGGCGATTCAGCATGAAACTCAACCCAGAAAAGTGCGTGTTCGGAGTGCCTTCGGGAAAGCTACTCGGTTTCATTGTTTCCGAATAGGGAATTGAGGTCAACCAGAGAAGATCATCGTCAAGATGGGGCCACCAAAAAGCCTCAAGGATCTCCAACAGCTAACTGGGTGCATGGCGGCCCTCAGCCGATTCATATCCCGACTCGGCGAAAAGGCCCTGCCCCTCTACAAGCTCCTGAAGAGGTTAGATAACTTCACATGGACATCTGACGCTCAAGGCGCCCTCGATGGTTTAAAGAAGCTCCTGACCACATCCCCGGTACTGGTTTCTCAATGCCCAATGAATCGCTACTCCTCTACATCGCAGCAACCACCCAGGGTCTAGACATGGTTGGTCCCCTCAAGAAGGCTCCCGGGGGCTACACACATCTCTTCATCACCGTTGACAAGTTTACCAAGTGGATTAAAGCCAAGGCAGTGGCCACGATCACTTCAGAACGGGCCGCCGAGTTCTTCCGGGATATCGTCTACCAGTTCGGGGTCCCTAATAGCATCATCACAGACAATGGCACTCAGTTCACCGGCGGCGCCTTCCTCCAATTCTGCGATGACTACAACATTGGCCTCAACTTTGCTGCGGTCGCACACCCACGCACTAATGGGCAGGTTGAACGGTCCAATGGCCTGATTATGTAAGGCATCAAACCTCGGATCTTCCAGCGCCTAAAGAAATTCATGGGTAAATGGGCAGCCGAGTTGCCCTCGATACTTTGGAGCCTGCGGACTACACCCAACCAGTCAACCGGATACACACCTTTCTTCATGGTATATGGAGCCAAGGCCATGCTGCCGACTGACCTGGACCACGGGTCTCCATGCGTCCATGCTTACACCGAGGCCGAGTCAGAGGAAGCAAGACAAGATGCTATTGACCAACTCGAAGAAGCACGTGAAGTCGCTTTCCTTCGGCCGGCAAAGTACCAGTAGGGCCTATGATGCTATCACAGCCGGCACGTACGCAGCCGCTCATTTAACGTTGGCGACTTGGTGCTGCGCCGAGTCCAACCCAATAAAGACAAGCACAAGCTCTCACCACCATGGGAGGGTCCGTACATGGTCGCCGAAGTACTACGCCCAGGGGCTTACCGACTGAAGGATAACGACGGCAACATCATCACCAACGCATGGAACATTGAACAGCTACGTCGTTTCTATGCTTAAATTTTTCGATATTACGGACAAATGAATAAATATTTTTTTGCTCCATTTGAAACAATTCTCGGAGTTCCCGACTAGCCCGCCACGCACGCTCACGGCTGTGCATAACCCTGGGTGCGCCCAACCGCACTCTGGCTTTTTTCATTCGAACAAATTATTTTAGTACTGTGTATACAATTCAATGTTAACTCTTTACTCTCGATTACCAGTTTACGCCACAACCCTGCACTACACGGGAAACAGCCCACGGCTAATCTCTATGCAAACTGGGCTACGGCGGGTCGGCAAGAGTACACACAACGGATTAGCCTACACACGAACGAATCTTTTGCGAAGGAAGAAAGTTAATAGACTTTAAACCAAGTTCACTACAAAACATGCATAAACAAGTATTCACTTGGACTTCCTGAGCAGTTGACATACATGTTCCAAATATTTATCCCACAGCTCGGCGAGGTCGATGACGGAGTTCGCCGTGACTTCGACCGCCTTCATCAGCTTCGGGACTTCTTCGTTAGGAACGTCAGCAGCATACCCTTCCCCGATTGCTTCCATATCAAGCAACGGGTAGTGGGACTTAGCCACCGCAAGCTACAACACAGCTCCAGATCACGTGGCCTCCTTCTGTAGCCACCTCGCCTAATCTGGCACCCATCGAAGGCACTCCGCGATCACCTCCGCGTGGTCCGGAACTGGGTCGTCTTCCCACAAAGTGTCATAGGCTATCCGACCCGCCATTTTTAAGGACTCAGCCGTCTCGCTGGCCTTTTTGATGCGTATTTGGAATGCTATGGAGATGGAACAAAGGCATTAGTAGGGCGTTCAGCGGGGCCCGACTGAACAAGACCCGAGCCAAAGAACTTACTGGTAGTGGAGTCTGCGGCCCTCTTGTTCGCCGACTCGACAGCCTCCAAGGCCCTCCTCAGGCTACCGTCAATGACGATCGCCTCCTTCCCCAGCTGTTCGACGCAAGCCTTCTTCGCTTCGAGCTCCCCCTGAAGCTTGGAGGCCCTGTCTTCAGCGGAGGCAAGTTGCCCGACGCGGGCCTTCATTGCCTCAAGCTCCTCCTTGAGCTTGGAGGCCTCATCTTCCGCAGTTGCAGCAGACGTGTCAGCACGAAGAAAACAGAAATGATCAAAGAAGCTCTTTGAACCAAGCGAAGGCTCAGGGACTACACCCTCTGGGTGCACTGACCGTGCCCCCAGAGTGAAATCTACAGAATAAACAAGGACCTTCCGCCCGACTACTCTAGTCAGCCGAAGGCTCGGGGGGCTACACAGGTTCCGCAGTTGGTGTTCATCGTAGTTTGACGGCGACGCAGGTGTAAGTAGAGATTTGTCGTCACACCAACCCTATCTTCAGCGTATCACCATCCCTTATCACGCGAGAACGTTAGCGAGAACCAACGCTGAGGATAGCTGGGGTAAGCCTCCATGCACTTTGGAGGCTCATGACCTCCAAACTGTTATGCACTCACTATGCCTGCAGTGGTTGAGTTGTCGGTAGCGGTTCGAGAGATTAAAATGAACATGTGTGGATTGGATCAATTTGGATTTGATTTAGGGCTGCCCTAATTGAATTGGATGATGTTTAGTGGATTGATTTGGATTGGATTCATGGGCTGCCCCAATGGATTTGGAATTGGATTTGCTGATTTGATCTCGTGGTGAATTGGTTGTGATATGTTTGTATCTTGAGTCAGATTGTTACTTAGCTTGTCTTTACTTCACCTTGACAATGTTATGTCCTTAATTTGTATATTGTTGCTCTGAGAAGCATTCATGTTTAATTACTGCTGTACTAGTATGAGTAGGACATTTAATCAAGCACGAATAAGTCTTGCGAGTACGTTTGTACTCACCTAGGTTATTCCTAGAGCCTGCAGGTGAGCCGGTGGTTGAAGACTATTTCGATGATGCCTAAAATTGTTGTTTTCTCGGTAGTTAGTCGATTCATGGGATAGGTTGTAACTTTTGGTCAGCGGTCACTACGCCGCTGCGGGACTCATTTACTGTTCTTCCGCTATCGTTTAATTACTCCGTACTCGGATATGTTTTCGGATATGACCGACTGATGTAATATGTTGTGCCACCGTGGACTGTTATTAGAAATATCGTATTGTAGAGCTTTGGGATGATATCCGAGTTGTTAGATCAGGCTGCCCCTACACAATGTGTGAATGATATGAAGTGTATGGGTATGCCGTGAAGAGTCGAAGCCGTACCTTTTTCTACTAAGTCGAGCAGGTGTTGGTTGAGTGACCCGCTGGCTGAGATGCTGTGCCGGCCAGGCAGGGTGTGGGCGTGTTCTACCGGGCTTTTGAGCGACCCACTAGCTTTCGAGCTAGGTTAGGGTGTGGGTAGAACCGCCGGGCTCCTCCGACCTTGTTTGTCGTGGTAGGATTCGGGAACGACTCTGAACCTTCACCGGGTCAAGGAATCGTATGTGGTTCTGGGAAGATTGGTCGCTTCCGGCCGGCTCGCACGTGGCGGGTGTCGAATCGTTCCGCCTTGGTGCGTACGGCGCAGGTACCGTGCCACCGGGCTGACGAGTCCTTCGGTCCTTGGTGACTTCGCGTTCCCCCAATCATATGCAATTCCGGGTCCGTGACAGCTTGGTATCAAAGCCGAGCTGACCATAGGAAGCCAATTGCAGGTGGTCGTTAGTTAAGGATCTGATGTTGTTAAAACTATTTATAAAACTAAAAATGAGTTTCAACAAGACTAAGTACGGTTCATTTTACTCCTTATCCCCTTCAATCTTAAATCCGAATTTTCTTCTTCTCTAATTCATTTGGTTGCAAAATGTTTATAAAATCTCTTCTCATCTTGCTTTCCTATGCAAGATGTCTCCCGGATGTTTTAAACCCTTGCTCTTGGGCCTTCTTAGTAAGTGGTATATCTGAATTCATTCCCTTGCAATTATATCTCTTCAATCTTGCCCAAGTACCCTAACCCTTGTCACCATCTATTCTTCGACATGTTAAGCTCTATGACCATTCGCGACATCTACTTCCGCAGCTAAATATTATCCTTGTTCTATATGATTATCGTGTGCACAATTGTCTTTGTAAGCCAGAATTGCTATTTACAGTGTGCCATTAGTTTGTAGTTCTACTCCCAGTTCCGGAGTCACCATCCTCTTGCTTTTTCCCTACCTTACCATAAAGCCTTATCTCCGTCATAATGATGACTTAGAGAACCCTACCTTGCTAACTAATTTTCTGACTAACCAATATTCCTTATTCTTGGAGGACATTGATATCCTTGCCCTCCTTTTTGTTTTTCCACTCTACCTCTTGAGCAAGTTTATGGACCAATTCCACTCCTTGGTTCCTCTCCCCACTGAGTTGGAGGCTTATGAGATCAGTCGTCGTAATGAGGGAACTCCATATAGCCCTTAGTGGTGTTGACCAGATTTTAAGTGTCAAGTTGAAGGCCTTATCATGGATTGTAAACTGAACCAAATTTTAGGTCTGAACTATCTTTTGGAGACTTGTAATTGGGTATTCATGGCTGTAATTTTGGAACATAACCCCGTTTATTTCACTAAAAGAGTGATCTAAACCGCAGCCATTTCTATGCACCCCGTTGATTGCATTAATGCATCCGTGCGTTAACGTCAACTTTCCTTGCAATTGTTTTCTACCTCTTTCTCTTGTGGAAGTGTGTACGAAATGAAGAGCCATATCTTTGATTAACTTGCTATACCTTTGTGAAAATATCTTTGATCTCCCAAGCTTCCAACTTCTTCATCTCATCCGATGTTTTCTATCTTCCGCAGCATGGCATCTGGATCCCTTGGAACCGCTCGCGGGGACTGTGAGCATGAAGAAGAGGAAGTATCATCTCCTCCCCTGCAACCCAACCTCGTGGATGTGCTAGCAACCCAGGCTAGACTCCTCGGACTAATCGCTCAGCATCTCAGGGACAAGGCCATCTCAGGGGAAGCAACAGAGTTAGCCCCCGACAAGCCCCGCAAGCGCAAGAGAGAGGCGCAAGAATCTATTGGAAGCAGTTCACGGAAACCCCGTGTGTGGCAGCCGCCCCCACCTCGCTCTTTGGAATCACCTCCGCAAAGACCGCAAGGGGTTGCTCCTCGTCCCCAGAATGGACAACCGCGACCCTCATTTGATCGGAGTAAGATCAGGTGCTTCAACTGTGGAAAAATGGGGCACTTTGCCAATAGCTGCAAATTGCCACGCACAAACAGTGCTTTGGCTCCCAAAATGCAACCAGAACATCAGCCATGTCCCCAGGGAAAACGGTCGCAACCTACCAGGGATTTAAGTAAAGGTCACTGCTACAACTGTGGAAAGACTGGACACCGTGCGAACCATTGTAGGGCTCCGCGTACAGGACATGCCTTTGCCCCCAAGGTGCAGCCAGAACCTCAGTCCCACCTCCAGGGAAAATAGCCGCGGTCGTTAATCGATTGGAGCAAGGTTCAGTGCTTCAACTGCGGAAAAATGGGACATTTTGCGGACCGTTGTTCTTCCCTACGCACAGGAAATCTCCTTGCCCCCAAAGTGCAGCAAGGGCAAGCCAGCAGAGGACCTCAAGTTAAGGGACCAGCCCCCAACCCGCCTCAGGCCGTCGGCCGTGGCCGGGTGAACCATGTCACTGCCCAAGCAGCGCAGGATGTACCAGAGCAAGTGTTCGGTACGCCCCTCGTTAACTCAATTCCTGCTACCGCTCTTTTCAAATTTTAGGAGCATCCCATCCCCTTTTTATATCCAACAAGATTGCACAGGGTAGCCATATTACGGCATCAGCATTGCATTATTCCCAGTTTGACCACCCTTAACCACATAGGAGCTCAGATCAAGCTGGACGATGTTCCGTTCCATCTTAACCGTTTAAGTTTATGAAAATGTTGGAAGCTCTAGAATTGTTTGTGTGCATGCCATATATACCTGTTCTGTGAATACTCTGGTGTATATGTGTCTGTACTCGGTACCCCAGAATGCTTTCGTGCTCACCTAGAACAGCAATACGGAGTCTGGCCAACTCCTCGTTGTTGGCACTATGTGTAGTACGAGACCATTCTCAAGTCCCGACAACTCTAGATTTACGGTCATGACTCGGCACAATATCGTTAGGCATTTTAGAGAAAAAGTGCATGCTACGTTAGCCATGCATAACGACCCCTCCCCTCCATCTCCCAATGGATCCCCTATCCATGGGTAACCCGATTATTAGTGGTCATCCCTATGCGTCAAGTCCTCACCCGTTCCAAACCTGAACTGCAACGCGAAGACCCCTAATTATGGTGCCCGATGAACTCTGTCACCTCCTAATCCTCACCACCCAGTTAATTGCAAGAATATCTACCTTCTTGTTTTTACTGAGAAAAATACAACAAAGATTCTAGAGAATCTAGCTTAACAGCCAAACCAAGAATGTTTCGCACCATCATTCACCCTAGACCCCATACGAAGGATGGTATAGAGAAAGCGGAGGTAAGGAAGTCAAACGAACGACCGAATAAAAGAGAGAGGTAAACAGCAGAAGAAATGGATAGATATACCTAATAGCGCCAATCCGTCAGTGCCGTGGCAAGTGTCGAGGACCCAAAGAGACTCAATCTATCTGGGTTATCCCAGCTACCCAACATCCTTCTGAACAACCTAGTTGGAATCTGCCCCCGAGCTCCCCAAATAGGACAACCACGGAAGAATCAAACGCCCAACACGTATCCTCAGTAGAATAAAATAGGAAACCTGAACAATCTTTCAGACGCCCAATCCTACTTTTGATCTCGTTCTCCCCAAGTAATCATAAACAGATACTTCAATTACTTCAAAGGCTCTACCCCCACTATCTTGGTCAACCTTGGTTGGAATCGAGACAACTGGTCATAGTGACCCCTCTCACTCGAACCAACGCTCTGGAATTCTGGAATTGCAGGACTTACAAGGTCCTTCTACCCTTACTCTCCCAGAATACGGTTGTTATTGAAAATAACAACTTGATCTGGTTTTCTCTTTCCAGAACTGGTGTAGAAGTCAAATAGTCATCTCATGACTTGCCATCGACCACGCAAGGACTAACCTTCCACGAAACACGTAAATTCCCGCTATCCATCTGTGAGCATCAGAGGCCAGTAGGCGTGTTGTAACCCCTCTTTAACCCCACGATGGAAGAACGACAGAAAGGTCTCTTGACCGAATGGAGCACAAAACCTAAAAGCGTACCGTCTAGCTCTCCCAAATCTGAGGGAGCAACCACACCGAAGATGAGGCTAAGTGGGAAGCATGAAGATTGGCTCAGGACCGAGCCCCCATCCTTGTTTGCCGAACGTTAGAGATCTCGGGTCGAGATCTTTTAAGGGGGGGTAGGTTTTGTAATACCCAGATTCAATAATTACGGTTTTGCCTCGCCTCCATGCATACATGTCATCATCTTCATGCATAAACACACACACACACACCTTATTTAAACGGAGATAAAGTACGATGAAACTTTATAGAATATGTACATACCTCATCCCCGGTGGGAATTGGTACAAACACCAATCAACTTATTCGAAGTACCCGATAGCAACTCTGCCATTAGCATGCGGATGTGATCAGTGACCCCGTCATAAATCACCTCACACGAACCTTCCCTCTCTTCTTCCTGGACTCTTTATCCCGAGCCCTCCTGCATCGTCACTTAAACCTAGGGTTAGAAAGCAATTGTAAGAAGGAGGACTACATCGAAGATTGTCAACTAGGTCGAGTCCCGGTGAATGAAAAGTTGTAAAACAATATTATTTGGCCCGATCATGCAAACCCTAGCCCCACCTAGATATTAGAAAGGCTCGAAGGACCCCAAGACCTAGTTGCAACGCAACCTCCGAATTAGGTCAGGAAAGGGGGAATTGAACTGGAACCTAGGGCAACTACACTCCAAACCACTCCAAACTTCTACAGTAGGGCTCTTATAATGTTTTGAGCATCCCCTCCAAATTTCAGAATTTTTGAGTATGCCTAGGGCTTAGTTGCAGTATAAACTCAAATTGAGCCCCCAAATTAAATTTGAATGCAAACATAGGTCAAATCTTTCCCAAACTGGTTCAAATTCTTCCAGTAGCTCGCAAATAATATTTTAAAATCCCTGTAGAAATTTCAACTTAATTGGAGTTAATTTGGTACATAAAATGATGAAGGGAGTAGTGCTGGTATTAAAGAAAATCAAAATGAGAAAAACCCTAAGTAACCTGGGCCGAGACCCGCTTCCCGGCCCACTCGGCGGCCCACCTAACCAGCCCGCACCGCAATCCCGCCTCTCCCTTTTCTCATTCCCGCTTTCTCCCCTGGAAAACGCCCCGGGGTCATCCCGCCTCCTCTCCTCTACCGACGCGCGGGGCCCACGCGCCAGGCCCCGCCTCCCACGTCGCTACCGCTGGATGGCCGGAGATGGGCGGCGCCCCATCCGTCCCGACCGGCCGCCGCCCTTTTTAAGGGATATTCAGACAGCCCCTTTCCCCCTCTTCTCCTCCCCCACTCCCAGAACCCTAGCGCTATAGCTCCGGTGCCCGAGCTCTCCCCTCCGCCGCCATCTTCTCCAACGCCATCTTCTCCAACGCCGGTCGTGGCTCCGGTGAAAAATTCCCGCCGCTCCCGTGGTTCTCCGACTTCGATTCCTTCTCCCCGAGCTCACCATTTCCCTTACTAACGCCCCCATTTCCTCTTCTTGCAGCCTCGAGCCCGAGGCTCCTCGCCGTCGAGCCACCCGTCGCCACCGCCGTGCGTCCCGGTCGCCAACCCGCCTCCAGCCTCCTCCGGCTCCCGCGCCACCGCACCCGACTCCGGGTGAGCTCCAGTAGCCCTCGCCATCTTCCCCAGCCCGCCTTGCCCCTACTGCCGCCCGGAGCATCTCCGGTGATGCTCCGGTGAGGGCGCCGGCCATTTCCACACCGAGTGAGAGAGAGAAGCATGAGGGGCACGTGGTAGCCCCCTATTGGCTGCCACTGGGCCCCTTCGGTCAGTGAGAGAGTGGTTAGAATTAGGGGTTCTCAGGTGGATTCTTGGGTGGGTTTAGTGATTCGGTTTTGTAGCAGAGAGAGGGAGAGGGTAGCCTCGGGTACACCTAGCAGTTTGAGATTTGTTGGATTTAGGGTTAGGTTTTCCGATGGAATTCAAACGGCCATATCTTCCAAACCGTAACTCCGATTGCGGTAAAATTTATATATTTGGAAACCTCACGAAATTCTCTACCATCTGGTCAGAACCAAACTCTATTTTGAGCACATGTGTCGTAGCTCGTTTAGGAGTTCGTTAATTCGCTTTGTGTCGCAGATCGGCAAAACACTAACTTGACGCTCGTAGCTCTAAATCGCGTGGTTCCAGTTGCGTTAGCCTTGTATCGCAGAACCCTACCTTAACATAGACATTATAGGCCATGACCACCTATTGTGCGTAGTAAATCTTTAACCCTAGCGTGCGATCAATCGAAATCGACACACATGCATAGTTAGGGTAGTACTTTAATATCTGCTATTGCCAATTGAGGATTCGTGTTGCCTTAGGGTTCTAATACCTATAAGTCACCCTAGAATTGCGTGCTTAGCGTTCCATGCCATCTCCACCAATTTAAGTTCTTTATGCGTCACCTAACCAAATGCTCATGAGTTCCCTAATCTCCAATCGGCACCAAACCCTAATTTGGCCATGGTAACCTCGATTCAATCGATTCAAATTGCGTCGAGCTCCTGTCTTGGCGTACCTCCACAAACGTCGACCTAATTAACACTGTCGCTCTATTCCGCCCCTAGCGGCGTTAACCCTAAACACCTGTTGCACCCTAATTTGACATGCATGCATACTAGCTACCGCACGAGCCTCCGATGAGTTAACCTAGGGTCAAGCACGTACTAATAACTCCTCGGCACCCACTAGTCACCCTAGACACTTGCATCCTTCATCAGACATTCATGCATACATGCTGGTTGTTAAGTGTTCTTTACTGTTATTTTCCGGTATCGCTCGCTTCAGAGCCCGAAGAAGGAGACCACCCGGCTTACACCCCGGAGCAAGATCAGGAAACCGGTGATCAAGGCAAGCAGAGCTTGTTGCATCTTTACCTTCCGTACTCTTGTGTATGCCCTTGTTATATGTGCTATGTGTATGAATGTTTATCTGTGAATCGTCGCAAAGTTGCATACACTAGCATGTGTAGGATGTGTCTTACGTCGAGAACATCTGATGGCTCTTCAACTAAATGGTTAAGTGAGTTGTGAGAGCCGAGGGCGTGCACAATGGGTACGGTTGGTGTTCATCGTAGTTTGACGGCGACGCAGGTGTAAGTAGAGATTTGTCGTCACACCAACCCTATCTTCAGCGTGTCACCATCCCTTATCACGCGAGAACGTTAGCGAGAACCAACGCTGAGGATAGCTGGGGTAAGCCTCCATGCACTTTGGAGGCTCATGACCTCCAAACTGTTATGCACTCACTATGCCTGCAGTGGTTGAGTTGTCGGTAGCGGTTCGAGAGATTAAAATGAACATGTGTGGATTGGATCAATTTGGATTTGATTTAGGGGCTGCCCTAATTGAATTGGATGATGTTTAGTGGATTGATTTGGATTGGACTCATGGGCTGCCCCAATGGATTTGGAATTGGATTTGCTGATTTGATCTCGTGGTGAATTGGTTGTGATATGTTTGTATCTTGAGTCAGATTGTTACTTAGCTTGTCTTTACTTCACCTTGACAATGTTATGTCCTTAATTTGTATATTGTTGCTTTGAGAAGCATTCATGTTTAATTACTGCTGTACTAGTATGAGTAGGACATTTAATCAAGCACGAATAAGTCTTGCGAGTACGTTTGTACTCACCTAGGTTATTCCTAGAGCCTGCAGGTGAGCCGGTGGTTGAAGACTATTTCGATGATGCCTAAAATTGTTGTTTTCTCGGTTAGTTAGTCGATTAATGGGATAGGTTGTAACTTTTGGTCAGCGGTCACTACGCCGCTGCGGGACTCATTTACTGTTCTTCCGCTGTCGTTTAATTACTCCGTACTTGGATATGTTTTCGGATATGACTGACTGATGTAATATGTTGTCCCACCGTGGACTGTTATTAGAAATATCGTATTGTAGAGCTTTGGGATGATATCCGAATTGTTAGATCAGGCTGCCCCTGCACAATGTGTGAATGATATGAAGTGTATGGGTATGCCGTGAAGAGTCGAAGCCGTACCTTTTTCTACTAAGTCGAGCAGATGTTGGTTGAGTGACCCGCTGGCTGAGATGCTGTGCCGGCCAGGCAGGGTGTGGGCGTGTTCTACCGGGCTTTCGAGCGACCCACTAGCTTCCGAGCTAGGTTAGGGTGTGGGTAGAACCACCGGGCTCCTCCGACCTTGTTTGTCGTGGTAGGATTCGGGAACGACTCTGAACCTTCACCGGGTCAAGGAATCGTATGTGGTTCTGGGAAGATTGGTCGCTTCCGGCCGGCTCACACGTGGCGGGTGTCGGATCGTTCCGCCTTGGTGCGTACGGCGCAGGTACCGTGCCACCGGGCTGACGAGTCCTTCGGTCCTTGGTGACTTCGCGTTCCCCCAATCATATGCAATTCCGGGTCCGTGACATACACCCTCTGGGTGCACTGATCGTGCCCCCAGAGTGAAATCTACAGAATAAACAAGGATCCTCCGCCTGACTACTCTAGTCAGCCAAAGGCTTGGGGGCTACACCCTCTGGGTGCACTGATCGAGCCCCCCAGAGTGAAATCTACAGAACAAACGATGAACCTTCGCCCGATTACTCCAGTCAACTGAAGGCTCGGGGGCTATACCCCAGTGGGGGCGCTATCCGCGCATTCACAGCGCAAGAGGAAAAAAACAACGGCAAAATACATATGTCGGCGTTACGGGGTCCAGGGTCCCCTAAACTGCTGGCAAATGCCCAACTTGATGCCACGTCGCCAAAGACGTGGAAGTAGAAGGAGAGGTGCCCGGGAGCCCACCCCGAGCACCGTTCCCCTTGGCTAAGTCAAGGGGTGCCCCGAGTCGTCCTTTGATGGCGTTTCCCAAAAAACCCAAAGGCGCACTTGGTCCCCTCCTAGGACGGAGCAAGCAGAAGGGCTCGGGGGCTCACCCCGAGCAGCCAAGCAGAAGTGCTCGGGGGCTCACCCCGAGCACCCGAGAAGAAGTGCTCGGGGAGCTCACCCCGAGCATCAACGGCGACCCGGCCCCCCGTCCGGGGCGCCGAGCTCCTCGCCCAGATAATGGAGCGGCCTAGGAGTAATGCTCGGGGGCCTCCAATCTCGGGAGCCCCAAACACCCTTTGAGGGCCCCTCTTCAATCCGCGTAGCCCAAAGGGCGCATTTAATGCCTGCGTCAGGGGCATTTAATGCCTGTGCCAGACGCATTAAATACCCGTCTATTCTAGGTCCTTGCGGACCAAGGGTGGTGTCCTGATCGGTTCCCGTCCCCCCAAGTGATAAGCCCTGTCAGCTATCAGTCTTGGAGGGAAAGGAGAGGTCTGACACCCCTTTTTGACTTTAAGGACGTGTTTCTGCGCGTCCATGGGTATGCCCTCTGTACCTGGTCCGTGGAACCCGGGTAGTTGCAGCTTAGCCCATGTCAGGAACGTCAGATCTTCATCTCCTGACATGCCCTCATCATGAAGATCCAGTTCCCAATCATGGCGTGACCGGTACTGTTCCGCTACAGCAAATCTCGACCACCGACGTGGCCCGCCCATGCCGGGTTTCTTCCGCAACAAGCTTCAAGAGTAAGATATTTATCTTTCGGCCACTGTGGTGACCCCCGGATATATAAGGGGAGAGCCGCGGCCATGCAAAGGAGATGGGACCCTGAGATCTTTTCTTAGGCAATACAACCTTAGAGATAAAAATCCTAGAGGAAGAAGAACGGGGGCACCTGTGCCGCTAGTTCATTGTAATCTCTCAATATATTCTCAAATACACACAAAACAGGACGTAGGGTTTTACACATAGAAGGTGGCCTGAACCTGGGGATATCATCGTGTTCTTCCCCATTTCCATATCCCGCCAAGCTCTAGCTCCGGCGTAGCTTCGTAGATCTCTGCCTCCCCGGCCGAATCCCAAAGAGGGTCCTTCCGGACCACCGATACCGGCGTTTGTACGCCGACAACATACCTGCATTAACGGCAGGATTTTTTTCGTTAACTAGGTTGGCGCTCTCCCTGACGGTCTTCAGCAGCATCAGAAGTTGCTCTCTGAGCTGGGTGGTGGTGCTCATCACCTCCTCCCACTCTCCCGCCTCCTGGACGTCGTCAATCTCCCGGAGGACCGCGCTCGGCCTCGAGGGGTCCGTTTGCCGGACCCGTAGAGGTTGGAGGGCCAAGTGGAAGCTCGGCGGAGGCACACGCCCGATATCCACCTCCTCCACCAGCAGCACCAAGTTTCCCCGGCGGTCAGGCGGGGTGGTCTGTGCCTGGCTCGGCCCTGCCCGCTCTCCCACAGTAGGGGCCTGCGCTTCGGCGCTGAGTTTTTCTGGCTGAGGAACAGGCAGCGGGGTCGGCGGCGTACCGCTTCGCTGAGGGGAAGATGGCAGCAAAGAAGAAGGTCTCGGAGGAAACGAGGGCCTGGCATCTGGTCCCGACTGGATCCCGCCTTGACCAGACCCCGGGACACTCGGCGAGTCCCTTGGAATATCCCTCCCTCTACTTGGCCTACAGAGACATCCATGTTCGTTAGTTTTCTCCGTTATGAAGACAAAACAGGCAGGAGATGTTTACTCGGTGGCGTACCTGGTGGATTAGGGAACGGGGACACGTTTCCTAGGCCCCGAGGCCCGCCGCCTCGGTGCTGTGGCCGTTGGAGTCGGCAATGTCAGAGAACCGTTCTGCCCCCCGAAGGCGGCATCGGCTGTCCTTTCCCCTCCAATCGGGGGGACTTCATCCTCAGCTGTCCGGGGAGTCTCCTCGGCGACGGCGGCTAGAGCCATAGGGGTAGGCTGGGCGGAGGAGCCGTCCTGTCCCCTCAGGGCGGCACCGGTGGCAGTCCTCCTTCTCCTCCGTGCATGAAGGGGGACATCATCTTCATCTTCCTGGGCTTCCTCCTCAAGAGCTGCTGTTACAACCAGTGGAGGAGCGCTGGGCTCCTCCGTCACAGATACCCCTCCCTTTGACGACCCGGCACTAGTGGACGACTGTCGGGCACTTCCCAGCGGCGGCTGCCCACTGCTGGGGATGTCGGCATATTGGGGCTGGTTCAAGATCTCTTTCTCCGGAAGACGAGCGGAAGAGCTGAACCCAAATAGTTCCTGCGAGGTCGGCGTGCACAGACGCAGACCGGGTATGACTCGTTTGAAGCATAGACTACAAATGACAAAGTCAGAGAATTGGCTGGTCACCTGATTCGGAGAGTTGGCGAGGCTATAAGGTACCGGGTGCCAGGAGGTGTCCAGGTCTGCTCCCTGGACCATCAGCTTCCCGACCCGGCGCTTGACCTCCTCCTCTGTGAGCTCGTCGGTTGTCTCCTGGGTCACATCTTGATATTCGGTGTACTCATACATCGGACGGACTCTAAGCTTTGCAGGCTGGATTCGGCGCCTGATGAAGGTTGCTACAACACCGACCCCAGTGACTCCCGACTGAAGCACTTGGGAGAGATGAGCCATAAGAACTTTGATTTCGAGCTGCTCCCATTCTTGCGGAAGCTCAGTCCAACTCGACTTGATCTCGGGAGGCTGACCCACGAACTCTGGAAGTGAGGGCTCAGGATTGCTGCAGTAAAACCACTCCGAGTGCCATCCTTTGTTGGAAGTCTGGAATGGCAGCTCCAGGTAATACTTGACGGCCCCGGGCCTCAGCTGAAATCTAGCGCCCCCAACAACAGCCGGGTTATTCTTGCTCGGCTGGGGCTTGACGATGAACAGCTACCTCCGTAGCGCAAAGTGCGGCTTGATCCCGAGGAAGCATTCGCAGAGCATGATGAAGCACGCCACATGCAGCATTCCATTGGGGTTGAGGTTGTGCAGCCCCAACCTGTAGAAATACAGGAGTCCGCGCAAAAAGGGGTGCACCGGGACAGAGAAGCCGCGGTGGAAGAAGGCGGCGTGGACGACTAGTTCGCCGGTATTGGGAGTGGGGACTTCCTCTCCGTCGGCGGGATGCCATTCGATCAGCTCCCTTAGCAGCAGCACTCCCACCCCCACCATGGTGCGCAGCCAGGCCTCCATTGCGGTGGATTTCGACTAGGGCGCCATTGAACCAGACAGGGAGATTCCTTCGCTGAGTGTCACCCACACTATTGCGTCTTCCTCCTCTTCGAGCGGATCCGCTTCCCAGACAGAGGTGGGCATTCAGTGGCGGGGGACCCGATCTAGGGTTTCTATTGGATGCCTGATCGGGGTCCGGCCGGCTAGGATGGGGAGGCAAATGCGTGGAATGGCGATAAGGTGGAATCTGCACGGTGGCAAGATGGACGTGGGATTGACAGTGATTTGGATCTGCTGTGCGGCGGCGCTCTCAGCTCAGTGTCGCGGGAAGACGAAAGGTTTTGGGCACAGAGGAGACAAAGTGTGAAAGGAGAGCCGGTGTGAACTGACCGGGTTTTAAAGGAGAGACAGCCTAGCGGGTGCGAACTTTCTGCCCCCGCAGGATAGCCCCCGTTTCCATGGCGTAACTCCTCCGCACTCGCCACGTGACTCAGCCGCTTCAACGGCGTAAGGTTTCCGTTTCTGGATTCCGTGTGATCGGGATTTCAATGGTTAGCCTTCCGGGGATAACGGCCGTTTGAATACACCCCACATAAAGAGCGACTGTAACATACCTTTAACGGTTACCCCAAGAGAACGCAATCACTTGAATGCACCCGAGTGAAGGGCAGTTGTGGTGTGCCTTCAGCAGGCCACTAGTCAGACACCGAGCAACTCGGAGCTACTGGTTTCTCCACCCGGACATTCCGGGGACTTTACCCTAGAATCTCCGGGATCTGAAATTTCTGAATTCAGTGGAACGTTCGAGCCTTAGGCTCCACCACTCGGGACCGAGGCGCTACAGCTTGTGTTCTGGTTCTGACGTGAATTTCAAGGGCATTCCCCCAGAGGGACACTAGCTGGACCCGAACCACTCGAGAAACTATATGCTACTCGGGAATTCAATCGGGATTCATGGTATGTCCCCCGCTGGGCTATTAGCTGGTCTCCATCCGCTGGACATGACTGGATACCACCAGGACTTACTCATTATTAACTCAACCGCCATGATATTCCTGCCCTACGGGTGAATATTACTCCGCTTATTATCTCTACTCTGCAGGAGTTCTATGAGTCCCTTACAATCTTCCTGCAGGCAACAAAAAGGCGCACCCAAGCGGATGCTACTCGGAAAAAGGAAGAACGCAAAGGTACTCGGCTTGGGCGTTACCATGACAAACTGTAGCTAAAACGTGAAGGACTCAGGGGCTACTGACGATGGCATAGCACCCGGGTATCATCGAGGAGGACAAAGCCGGCCCTCTGGACACAGGATGGGTCAGGCCGACTACTCAGAGTCTGACTTCTACACAGGAACCCCAGATTCAGTTGTAACTAATTAGGAAATCAATCTATAAACCGATCCGAACTCTTGTAACCCTACCCCGGTCGCCTATATAAGGGCGGGTAGGGGCCCTCCGATCGAAAGGTTCTCATGTAGACTCATAAGCTCTCATATTCTCATATACACATAGCCCTAGCAACCCAGAGATCTACTCTCGGGGTCTTGCAGCACTCGGGATACAAGCAATACCAACCACCAAACATAGGACGTAGGGTATTACCTCTTCTTGAGGGCCTGAACTTGCCTAATCTTTGTTTCCCGTGTGCACCCATCTAGATCTCCTGTGCTCACGCTGCCCTATATTCAATATTGCCAGATCTAAACACCGACACATACCCCTCTCCACTTGGGCCTCAAAGCCCACCTTAGGGTATAGGGATCTTATAACGCATCACAAAGCGTCTAAGCCACCTATCCACCCTCAGACCTCCTTACCATCGCAAGACTAATCCTAAACCGCATCATTGGCCGCCGCCGTGATTTTTTGATTTTGCTTCGGTGGTATTTGCACTTTTACAAAAGTGCCCTCGCACCAACTTGGTCCTCACGTCTTGTCTCCACCTTTGCCTTGTCTGCTAAGGCTCCATCTTGAGCTATCCAATGTCGTCGCCACCAACTTGATCGCATCTCCGCCTTCCAGGAGTCATGCCGATCCTCGTGACTGAACCACCGTCGCACTCATTTACCCTGCACACTGGTAGACAAGCAAACCGGTTGCGAGCACAAATTTTCCACTTGACCCAAGTTAGTTGAGAAATCAGTTCCATCAATTTTTTACAAGACAAATTGAGCAAACTCTAATTTATCAGAAAAACTCGTGGTCAAAAAGTTTTCACAATCGGAGCATCCGGTTCCTGGAATAGAAACTCCGGTTCTACCATACACGATCTGAATGCCAAGTCTAGACGCTGAACTCGGTCACTCCGGAATTGAAAGCTGGAGCCTCCGACTTTAATTCTGACTTCAATTCCGACTCCAAACATACGATCTGGAAATCCAACCAGCCATCACAAAAGCCGAGTCCAAAACCTGAACTCAGAGCCTCTGAAAATGGAAGTCGAAGCCTCCGACTTCAAGCTCAGAAATTCTGACTTCAACAATGGAACTTCCGAAACAGCTTGGACCATCCGGTTCGCACAAACCTCGGAGCTTCCAGAAACCTCGGAGCTTCCGGAGATGAAGGTCCGAACCTCTGAATTCAAACTCGGAACTTCCGAAACACATCGGACCATCCGGTTCACTCAAACCTCGGAGCTTCCAGAAAACCTCGGAGCTTCCGGAGATGAAGGTCCGAACCTCCAAATTCAAACTCAGAACTTATGAAACACATCGGACCATCCGATTATCAAACCAGAGACTCCGGTTTTTCCAGAGCGCTAAAAACATAATCGAGATCGGATCTTCTGAAATACATTGGAACTTACCGGAACATCCGATATACACATTTGAAACATGAACGTTGAATTCTTGCAACCTAACATTCAACTCCAATAACAAACTCTGTGGCAAAGTATTCATCATTTAAAACCTAGAGAAGCCGTACAACTCCATCTAGGTTCTACATCTTCAATGAATACCACGAGAAAGTCCTCATATTTATGCAGCATGATGTTCGTCACCTCGATGAAAGAAGAAGGTGCATTTGTCAATCCAAAAAAACATGATTTTAAATTCATAATGCCCATTTTTGGTTGAGAATATCGTCTTCTCAATATCATCCTCTTGCACTCCGATTTGATTATAGCCGGACAACAAATCAATCTTAGAACACCTTAGCTCCTATTAGGTGATCAAACAAATCCTCTATGTGGGGCCAAGGGTACTTATTCTTGATAATGACTACATTAAGGGCATGATAATACACACATATATGCCAACTAACACCCTTCTTCTTAGTAAACAACACAGTGGCTTCGCAAGGTGACATGCTATGCCAAATCAACTTCTTAGATAACAAATCATCTAACTGCTTCTTCAATTCTCCTTGAAGATGTAGAGCCAAATGATACAGAGCCATGGAGATGTCCTGTACCAGGGACAAGATCAATGCAGAACTCCACATCACGCTCAGGTGGCATACCTGGCAACTCAATAGGAAACACACTGGGGTAAACCCGAACCACATGAATCTCCTCAATCTGCAACATTTTACTTGAATTCTCAACTAAAGCCCAAAGAATTATGGTCTTCACCATTTTTTGATCCGGAAATAGATTAGCCAGCACCAATAAAGAGCGTGGAGGCCAACTCCCCTGAAAGATCAACTACTCCCCCAATGAAGCCTCTAAAGTGATGGTTTTTTAGAAACAAGATATCACAGCCTGATAATGATATAGCCCGTCCATACCAAGAATAATGTCAAAGATTGCTAAAAGAATCACCATCAATTTTTTCCACAAAGTCCTCATCATTTATGGAAATCACACATCCCGGACATGCTACTGAACTGGTAATCAAACCTCCTGGGGAACTAAATTGAACAGATTGACATATATCTTGGCTTGATAGTTGGCTCTTCTCATGCAATGAAGGGATACGAACGAATAGGTTGCACCAGAATCAAAAAGGATTAATGCATCATGCAAATGAACTTGTAATATACCTGTAACCACATTTGGACGACCCAGAGAATAAGATGTCGGCATGGTGTAGACTTTAGGTGATGTAGAAGTAGAAGGACCTTGAGAAGCTTGTTGCAGTGGTGGTGGAGCAGTTAACTAAAGCGGGGTATAGGACGCGGGTAGTAGAGCTGCAGGCTAGTAGTAGCCGCGTGGCGGAGGCAGAAGCTGCGAAGGCTAAAAGTGCTAAGGCTGATACTGTTTAGGCTGGTTCTGCCGAGAAGGTGTCATTATCTGCACTAAACTATGAGAAGACCATACCACTAAAGATGCTCCACGAGAAGAACTAGGTCCTGCTGAAGGCCCTATCGAAGGAGTGGCACCTACCACTTGATGATAGAGTCAGGGTTCTCCCTGCAAACAACACATGTGACCGGGGATACTGTATTGATGGCATGACCTTGAAAAGCCACATTCCAAAGCATAGTGACCCTGACCGCACTTGAAGCACTTCAAACCTTGCCCTCGGATAGTACACATATAAGGAAGTCCCGTAGAGCATGGCCCTAAACAAGACTAAGCCCTTGACTGCTTGGGTTTGAATGTTTGCTGAGAATGCCAGCCTGACTTGAATTTCTTGAAATTAGATCGCTGAGTAGATGCACCCCCTCTTGGTAGCTTCTCTTGTGGTCACCACCTCTGCCACTAACAATTCCCGTGCGACCCTTAGAGCTGCCTTGAGCTTTATCTCAGACTTCATCCATCTAGCCTGCTCAACTACTCTAAGGTAGTCAGTCGCAGCCTCCCCATCACTTCCCTGTATCTCGTATTGAGTCCTCTGAAGAATTCCTTGGCCTTTACTGGCTCATTATCCCTCATCATTTCAACAAAGAGAACCATCAATTGTCTGCTTCCCCTATTGTATGTTGTTCAGTGCCACCGACATCTCCTCCTTGAATGACTATGGATAGTACTTGGTGGTGAACTACTGCACAAAGAACTCCTAGGTGGGTTCTCGTGAATGGGAACACGAGCTACGTGGACTCCTATCCACTGAGCATTAGCTAGGCCCTTGAACTGAAAGGCCACATGGCAAACTCTTATGTGATGATAACTCCAAGCCGCCCATATACTTATCCATAGTACTCAACCAAGACGCGGCCTCCGTCGGCATCCCAGTCCCATCAAAGGTGTCATCACGTAGCGCCAACCACTAGTTTAATGTTGTCTCCTAGGTAGCAGCGGACATGACATGAGGAACAGCCTGACTAACTTGTTCAGCTTGCTCCTAAATCTTTCCTTCATGATTCTCTTGAACACTTTGCTGCTAGTCCACCTCTTGGCCTCCATGACCACCTTGGCCTCCACGGCCACCACTGCCTCCACGGGCACTTCTAACTCTCCTGGGTGGAATAGCTCTGAGCAATACTACATTAATAAGAATATGATCAACAAGCAAAATAATATAATGGAAACGTGTATGCAATGCATGACACAATACCCATCCTATGATGCACTAGTTTGACAAATATTTAAGTGGTTAAAGCCTAAGTCAATTTTATTTACTAAGTAACTAGTTGGCTGAATTAATTTCCTATCTTAGGACCTATAACCTAGCTCTAATACCAAATGTAACACCCCGGATACCAACCCTGCCTAGAATGCTACAACCCTACACTAAAAGTGATTTAATCTGGGAAAAGATAGAATTTTCGGCAGAGTCTCTTTTGTTTATAAGGATATACATGATAAAAAATTAATAATATATCACAAGAGATAACCATATAACTCAAATAACCATCCACGCAGTTCGTATAAGCCATTACGACTCCATGACATACATTATGTCAATGAAGTCGCCCTCGGACAGTAAACTTGAGATACCCCAGTTCGGTTGACCAAGGTACGAAGGGGACGAGCTGCTAAGTGGTCCTCGCAATTGCTACCGCTCCCTGGAATTCTCATGAAATATAAATGTGGAAAATATAGATGGAAAAACAACTGAGAATTCTTGAGAATATTTTATATATCTCTGTCCAATGGGACGGGTCGCCCTACCCTTTTATAGGCGAAATCAACCTTCAAGTGTATATATATCCTTGCCCCTGGTAGTTTACGGTTCTACCCAGTATCTTATTACAACTTCTTGGGTAGTTTTGCTATGCCCTCCTCACCTGTACCTACTATCTGCCAGAATTTATCCAGATGCTACTCGTTGGTATAGATCTCCGGCTCGCCCTCACGTCTCCTCGACGAGGCATCGACGCCCAACTTGCCCCTCGATTTTGCTCGATGGCACCTCACTCGGGCACACCTCGCCAGCTCATCTAGACACGCCTCGTCCTAGCGTGTAACGTTGCATCGCACCTCATCCAAGCATTCCCCTACGACTTGTAAATAATCTGTTGATGAGTTAAGGTTAACTCCTATCGTGGATTTGGGGGTACCTCATCTGTGGTGACGCGGTGAGTTTCATCAAAAGCAGCCCCTTGCTGTCATGGGCGGCGAATATGCCACCGCACTTGGCAGTGTTTTTTTTTAAGAGATGAGTTAGTCGCCTTGTGGCATGGGACACGATCTTCTTCCTCATCTGCCTCTGCTTCTTCACCATTGCTATTATTTATTAGTTATTGCGGGTGTTATTGCAGTCATATTCCGAACCGGTGCCTCTGTAATCCCCGTATTGCGGCTATTACTCCCTCAATCTCTAGGCCTCCTCCGGTGGCTATATATACCCCCGACGTCCCCCCATTCTTCCTCTCCTCATCTCTCTCTCTTAACCACCGCCACGTGTCATTCGCTCTCACCTGCCTTATTCTAGCTGTGTTTGCTCATCTCGCTCCTGTCACTAGCAAGATTTGGTCCTCACACTGGACGGCTCTCAAGCACCTACTAGATGACATCACCCTTCAGAAAGAGGACACGATCACCATATCATCTAGCAAGCAATTAGCTGTCCCGAAGAAAAAAGGGAAGAAGGCAATAGAGAAGACTATTTACTCCCACTAGCTAGGGACGTTGCAGGCCACCAAAGCCGCGCTAACACACCTTTGAGATGCGGGGTGCTTCCCGCTAGGCTGGGAGGAGGACAAGCCCATCCTACCGGAGGTGGGAGCATGCAAGGAGTTCCCCTAGACGGACACATTCTAGTGTTCACTTTCCAATTCGAGGCTGGGCTCACCTTCCCCGCTACCCCTATCATACAAGAAGTCCTTGACTACTTCGGCCTAGAGATCTCGGACCTCAACCCCATGACGATTGCTCACATGGTGATCTTTGAGTGGGCGGTTAAGTCCATGCGTCTAAAGAGCACTGCGACTTGATGTGCCCTCTTCCATGAGTTGGTCATGACTTCGGTGACATTGCATAGTGGGGCCTCGTCCATATACGGGACGGTCAACTTCCATGCGAACCACCGGGCCGACGTCCCCTACCCAACCATGGCGCTCAAAAACAAGTGAACAAACTGGAGAAAAGAGTGGTTTTACTACCATGTGGGCAACCTCGGGTTCACTGGACGGAAGACCATCCCCAGCTATACACCTCGCAAGCTCCTACTGACATCTAGCGACATGGTGCGACATGATGCCTTGGGCCAGATGAGCCACCAACTTTCCTCCCAGACCTCGTCGAGGAGTACACCCTGCTCAGGATCCGGCCACTCGCAACAGGGTGGAACATGAAAGCCACCCCGATTCCCGAGGGCAAGCCCCTTGGCCCCTGCGACTTCTACAGGTATGAGCCCATGAAAGGTAAACGCCCGTTCCCCTGGCTCGCCCCCTAATTTGCTCTACTCTCTGGATTTCTGCTCACTCCCCTTCTCGACGATTTTCTCCCAATAGGGTACGACCTAATCAGCGGTCAATGAAACTAGGCCTGTGAGCTCTTTAAGTGGGATGTGCCGCCTCATCCGGAGGTCACCCTAATGAAAGACACGAAGGCAGGCGAGGAGCAAAAGTGCGCCGGCTCACCGTTGACAAAAAGCAAAGAGAAGGTGCATGCTGTAGAGAATTTGATGGACTGGACCGACGATGATGGTAGCGACTAGCACGAGTCGTCCGTGTGAGGTGATGCTAATGTCAACACAGAGGGCGCCGGTGAATTGGACGAAGAGAGGTCCAAGAAGGGCTCGCACGCCGGGGGAGACGAGGAGCAAGCCGAGGTTGAGAAGAAGGCCAAGCTCCCCGCCCGCCCTAGTCTGGGCTTGCGGAAGGGCCCCATGGGCAGGCTCCCTAGGACCTTCTACTCCACCACAGTGATGAAGGGGAGAGGCCCTTGGTTGGACTCCACATCAACAGCGTCGACGTCCTTCCTGACTCCCTCATCACAATGGATAGCCCCTAGACAGCGGCGCCTGCTCAAGAGATGCGGACCTCGCTACAAGTAACCCACGAGGAAAATCTTCCTTTTGTCATGCCAGCCGACTCCACACACCGGACATCCTCCCCCACGCTACCACCCGGCCTAGACATGTAGGTGATAGTACTATCTTCTACCTCAGCCCACAAAGAAGCTGCTGGGGCTAGGGGCACGGCCGAGACGACTCTCCTCCAGTGTTGGACTCCCCAAGTGACCTTCTTGCGGTGATTTGAGCCGAACTTTTTTGCCACCTTCTTGTTAGAGCAAGAGTTCGCAAGTCACCCGAGCCTGTGTACATCTGACGGGGGATGATGTGACTGTGAGCTTCACTGGGTTGTCTACTTCGTAGATTGGTGCGGCTGCTAGAATCGCCACAATGAAGGTATTGTGCTGGACCCTCGTTTTCTTGTTCTGCTGGAACCGGTCACTAACCTTGCTCGTTTTGATTTAGTGTATGTTCACCGTGGAGAGGTTATCGATGCTAGAAGCACAGGCAGCCGGGACGGGAGATGGCTTGGCCGAGGAACAAGGTCGTACAACTGATGCCCTTGCCCTCCTCAATACCAAGAGAAAGAAAACCGCCGAGCTGATCGACCGCCTAGAAGCCGAGATAAGCAAAGCAAAGAAAATCAAGGTTGAACTCTTCGCTGAGAAGACCCGAGCTGCTGAGGCTGGGCCAATCTCTCTGCTGAGAAGCGGCGAGTGACTGATGCTGAAGCCAATCTCGCCACCGAAAAAGGCAAGGCCGAGACCGCCGCGTCCCTCCTGATTGAAGAGCAGAACAAAGCCGCCTTAGCCCTCTAGTAGGTCAGCAGACTACAGGAGGACATCAAGATGGTGCGAGAGAGGGTCAGCCGTTTTGTCAAGCAAGATAGCCTCATCCACCCTCTATGTAACGCGGCTACTTTGGCTGCCACTTGAGTCGGCCTTGACACGGATGACTTCAACTTCTCCGGCTCGGAGACGGCGACCATGAAGGGAATCCAATGGGCGATCAAAGTTTGTCGCAACACACATCTGGCAAACTTTACCTTCATGCAAGACAACGCACGGGCCGCCGTCAAGCTATCCCTCAGCTGCACCTCCCTGGCTACCCAGACCGAGCTGTTTGTCTTCTCGACCCCAGGCTACATCGCCTCGAAGACCGCCGAGGTCACCGCCGTCTAAGACAAGTTCAAGAGCGAGGCCAACGCTTTCATGAGCTTGATCTGGGGATCATGAAAGAAAGGGGTGAAGTACGTTGAAGGGATCCAGAAGTCCCGTGCGGCATCGAGCGCCAACGGAAGCCCCAAAGCTACCAAGAGTGCATCAAGCGGTACTCCCGTGGAACCGTCCCAGTGTCCTATGATTTAGAGCTCACACCTCCCTGTCCTTTACCCTGGACCACACTCCGGCCAAACATTTTTGAAGTCCCAACTCATCTTTTGACATCATCGCTCCGTCGACATCATTTTGCCGCTTGTGGCCCACTATTAGCTTTGTGTTACGATGTCATCTGAAATTGTTTGCTCATGGTACGATGCTGTATTTTGACTATATTGGCTAGGATGTTCATTGCCTTTACCATGCTTGTTTGCAGAAAATGTCTTCGTGATATAAACTTTCTGCCGGGTGACGAGGAACTCGCCCCCTCGCAGTGATGTCCACAAACATCGCTCGCCCAGCTTGTGAGACCAAAACATGATATTGTAGTCGATGAAGAGTCGGAGAAGCACGTCGCTGCTACAAAGACAGGAGCAGATAAAGACAACTTGCTCCTGTTAGCTCTTGTTGCAAGCATAGCCTAGCACGCCGAGATGTAACACATCGGCGCATGACCCAATTTTCCCCTAAGAAAATCATAGTTGTCTTGCCTATTCAGACGCATAGCCTGTCATGAGTTGTAACCGACGTTGTAATAAACCCTTCTCCCACCAAAAAACAATAGTGACCACAAAGTAGACGTGGTCACTTTGGGCCTACTGTAAACTCATGAAATAACAACGTAGTAATTTTCTCCTTTTTCTGTCTCCCCAAGGTGCTTGAGTTGCTCTTTTCCTATGTTCCCGAGTTACAGTGACATGTCCCCAAGGTACCACTAGGATGAACTTAGACGTTGGTCACCGCACAAGCTAGTCCAATCAGACAAGTCTCTTAGAGAATGGCATGACGTGTGAACAAAGGAGCGAGGTGTGTCATGTAGACGATGATTTGTTGCTCGAACCCCTCGTTACCCTAAATACTCTACATGGTGGTCGTGGTGAGGTTTAATGGAGCATGTACGTCACTCATTGAGCGCTTGGGTGTCTTTAGGTGGTCCTTATTCAGCTCGTACATCGCCAGGGGGAGTTATCGCGCAGTCGATCGTAGCGGGAACATCGCTTTTAGGGGTGCGGGATGTTACTTTGTCGTCACTCGGAGGCGGATTTTTGACGCACATCGCCGCGAAGTGTTGACATGTGGTCGATTGCGGTGAAGTCATTGCTCTTAGGGGCGCGGGTTGTTACTTCGTTACCACCTAAGGCGGGTTTTTGGGCGCACATCACAGCGGAGTGTTGTCATGTGGGTCGATCTCGGCGAAGTCATTGCTCTTAGGGGCGCGGGATGTTACTTTGTCGCCACCTAAGGCAGGTTTTTCTAATTGTATTATTTTATATAATTGATTTCTTATATGGAATACTAATGGATAGGGCCTCGTTGCTAAGTGCTACAAGATCTAGTGCACTGTAAACTCATTGTTATGCACCCGAAGCCTTTAGTATGGAACATTGTCTTTTAAGAAGTAAAAACCCCTACTCTAGTATATGAAAGAATGAAAATGTGCTTTCATTCTTGTGGAATAAGAAGCCCTCGTACCTTAATGAAAGGAAAATTGGAATTTTTCTTTAAGTATTTGACCAAATAGGTTGGTCCCTATAGAACCTATCACTAAAATATCCGATAGGGCTAAGCTGAACGAAAAGGGTTTTCCATGAGATGGTGGGTTCGATCCCCACGGTTGGCGCCAATTGTCAATGAAGTCGCCCTCGAATAGTAAACTTGAGGTACCCCGGTTAGGCTGACCCAGGTACAAAGGGGACGAGCAGCTAAGCGGCTCTTGTGATTGCTACTACTCCCCATTAATCCTCGCAAAGTATAAATGTGGAAGATATAGATAGAAAAACAACTGAGAACTCCTAAGAATATTTTATATATCCCTGTCCAATGGGACATGTCACCCCGCCCTTTTATAGGTAGAATTGACCTTCAAGTGTATATACACCCCTGCCCCTAGGCAATTTATGGTTCTACCCACTATCTTATTACAACATATTGGGTAGTTTTGCTATTTCCTCCTCACCTCTACCTACTATGTCTGCCGGAATCTGTCCAGATCCTTCTCGCTAGTATGGATCTCTGGCTTGCCTTGCCCCCGGATTCTGCTCGATGGTGCCTCGCCCGGGACTTCGTTGCACCTCACTCGAGCACACCTCGCTAACCCGTTTGGACACGCCTCGTCCTAGCGCGTAACGCCACATCACCCTGGTGCACCTCGTCCGGTCGAGCATCGTCACATTGCCTAGTGCACCTCATCCGAGCGTTCCCCTCCGACCTACAAAGACTTCGTCTGATGAGTTAACTGTCCCCATGCATGCCGTAAACTTAGTACCTGAAAAACAAAATAAACACAAGAGTGAGTACAAAAATACTCAACAAGTAAAGTCTAGAACCATTAAGAACATTAATGCAATTAGCTCCAACATAGAACACCAACTCTTGCAATTCTTGAAACAACTAGAAAAACAATATACATCAATGAGAATCATAGACTACCCACAATTGGCATTGCTCACCAGCCCCTACTATGCTGGCCAAAATGTATGTTTCTCACCGACCCAGCTCAAGCATGATGGACTAGCCAAATGTATTTCTCATCAACTACCTCGGACTATCTGTTGGTGGCATTACTCATCATCCTGGCTTTTTAACAAAAAACTTGCAAATGTGCAGGAATACAAATATAACATGGATTAACACCAAACAATACTGACAATGGCCAACACGATAAAAACGAGGATTGCCATGCACTTACCTCAAGTTTGATAATCAACCAACGAACTAGCCTCAGCTCTGGAACCTCCTGAACATGTGGAAAACCTCTCTTAGCACTAACTCAAGACATACATAATGATTAGAAGCTATAACTATATCTACACCTCTTGACAAAACCTTAAATCGAGCTTCTTGACAAATTTGGATACCTTCTCTTTTTTGACCCCTCGCAGTTATTTATGTATCTTTAATTTGGTGTATCCAAATTAAGGAGATGAATACTCTAGAGTATCTACAAAAATGCTCCAACAAGGTTGCAATTGAGACAAAATTTTCATTTCATCCTTAAGACAACTTAATTAAGCTCAACAGATCTCAGCCTTGAAAGAACTACAGGAAGTAGCAAAACTATGACTATAACTTTGAATAAGAACTCCAATTTGAAACTCCCCTCCTCTTCCTCTTCCTCTTCCTCTTCTTTCTCCTTCTCTCCTTCTTCTCCCTCTCCTTCTTTGTCTTCTTCTTTGCTCTGCCCTCCTTCTCTGTAATGCTCTTCCTTGTGATGCTCCTTCCCATGCACAGCAGCACACGACGGCAGCTGGCTGTCGCGGTGGGACGACGTCCCAGTGGCAGTGGCCACCAGTGACGGTGGAGGTGTGCGGTGAGCTCCGGTGGCAGCAGCCCTAGTACTTGCTCCCTGGTGTTTGTGTGCGTGAAATGAGTGAGGAGAGAGAAACCGGTTGCCCTTTTAAAAAAGAAATTTCAAATTGTATTGAATTAAGGTTTAAGTGAAATCCAGTAGCCAAAACTCATCAGACTCTCCAAAAGTCATTCAAACTTTGAATTGGACAACCATGTACTCTATCTTGATCGATTCGACGAGATGACTGCATCCACAATCTCAGATTTTACATACAACTCGCAGTTTAAGAAGTCAACTTTTGGTCCATGTTTTTCAAACTTGAAGGTCAAAACTCTTCTTTTATAATTTTGGGGTATTACATTGAGCATGGCGGCAGACCACCGGCAACGAAGAAGACGAACTAGATCTCCTCCTGCCCTCAAGAATGACGAACTATTCATGCTTGTAGATTTTGCTTGGATGGATGGAAAGCTAAGGGGACGGGGATCACCATGTTGTAACATGTAGGATCTGACTGTTAACTGTTGGAGGGGATTTGAAGGAGAGAAGTAGGCAGGGAGCTCCCTTTAGCTGAAAGAAAATGACAGGGAGAAGTGGGAAAGAAAAAGCAATAATGTTGCTTTGGTGTCCTGCCCAGCTGCCTCTTTCCTCTTCTATTTGTGTAGCATTTAGAGAGGTGCTGGAGTTGTGGCGCTGTTGTTTTGTGCACACAAAGGAGAGGGAGAGTGGCTGACATGTGGGGCCAATAGAAATAGGAACAATGGGTCTGTGCTAGGTGCACTTAAACACCTAGTAGCAGATCTGGATTTGAGCTCTATTATTTGATTCAAATTTGTGAAGTAAATTCTAGAAAAATTCACGGGGTCTTATTATGATATATATGACCTACTATGATAAATTCATTAAGTCTTTCATTTCATTTCAAAATCAAATTGCCTTTGAATAGGATTTGAACCGTAAATATGTGAATAGGGATTTCTAACTTGTTGAGAAATTTATATCAGTGCTCGGATAGAGCTAGATATAAATTTTCAAGAAGTTAGCAAAAGAGATGGGTCTCCAAATGAATAAATTTCAGTTCTGTCATATATTGGGCTCAAACAAATAACACTTGATTCAAATACCATATTTTCTTTGTAGTATTTGAAAATGTTCGGAGGCCTTCCTAGGGATATAAAAGACCTATAAAAATTATGGCAAGGATCATGAAAATTGTGGCAAGGATCTTGTAAGGACATTTTCTTCACATGTTTTATTTGGGTTCAGATTTGACCATTTCGGAGTTAAAATTGGTTAAGCATTTATTATCAGTGTTATGGGATGACGATTGGTTGGATTGGTTCCAGAGCTGAACCTAATGTTATACAATACCCGGAACCATCTATCTCGAGCGATTCATCATCCCAAAGATTGTTGTTACTTTTATATGCCCAAACGACACTAAGTTTTAATTTTGAGAAAATTTTTAGGGCAATACGTTAGATGATGCAATGAGGACCAAATTTGTTAATTTAGTTCATATTTCATATACCTAAACCAACCTAGAAAAATTGAGCTATTACACTTTAACTCGCCTTCATCATAGAACTGCCTCTACCTGGTCGTGACCCAATGCCTCCCATGCTGGCCTTCCTCACTGCTCTCCTAGCTTTGGAGTTCTATGCCATCATTGGTTGCCTTGTTTTCTAGTATCAGAGTCCGTCGCAGCCCTTCCTAGCTACTCCTCGACCTCCAGAGTTCCATGACATCAGTGGTCACCTTTTCTTCTAGCATCGGAGACCCTCCCCATTGATCTCCTCATGGTCTTTAGCCAGACAAAATTTTCACTACAACTAATCGTTATTGTTAGTTTCATTAATTTCTATATTTGCCTTTGATTTCGTGGCAATTTGATCAGGTCATTGCTAGTACAAAAGATAATCTTTGGCTCCATGCTGGCAAACTCATGGGGGGCACTTTCCCACGGTGTTGCCGCCCATCCAATGTCGGACACTGTGTGCCACCTCCGTGCTAGGTCAGCACCACCTCAACGGGTGCTTATGTGGCCTCCCCCCTTTCATCAGCCAGTGGACCCTATGTGTTAGTAAAATCATTTGTAACCTCTATGTTTAGACTTGAGCCTATTGGGTGTGGGTGTGGGCACCATACCTACTTTGTAATGAAATAAGTGTATGATATGTAGGCCGATACCCCACGTATTACTGACACTTGAGGATTTTCTCCAGCAAAATAGTTGCAAACGAATAAAACCCTGAAGTCCCACCTGGCAATTGTGCATAAGGATTTACTTTAGGAAAATAATCGCAATATTAAACTAAAACCTCTGCATACGTCCGAATGATCTTTAAACGTCATATTCATTGTTTCTTAAGAAATCAAAATTTTCTTTAGAATTTTTTTGAATAAACCCAAAAAATTAGAAAACACCATATTCATTTTTTCTTCATTCTGAAAAGCCGCTCTCATCTTTCTGACTCTGTTGAGATGACCCTCCCTCCGCAGATTGAGATGATCATTTAAATCATGCCGTGGATTTGAATTTTTGAGCTATTTGAATTCTTATGGATATTTTCAAAGTTTGCTTGAATTTTGTTTGAACATATTCCAACGTTCGGGAAGAGAGTGAGTGAATAATTGATCCCTAGCCGAGAAATTTAAGAGTTACCTGAGTTGCAAGTTCAGAAGAGCCAAACGCAGGGATTTAACTATAGACATAATGGATATTGAAAAAATTATTCACCTCTTCTTGTAATCTACCCCTATATTTATGGTGAGATCAACAAGTGGTCCCTTGATGGTTGCTAATATGTGGTCCCACTTGATGTGTAGCTATGTGGATTGCAAACTTAGATTATGGTTAGGCGACTAATCGTTGCAGGTTATTGGATTGGCGGTGGTTGGCCTAAAGATTTGACCGGTTGCATCATTATCTTTGGTTAGTGGAAGCTAATTACCCTTTACGGTAGATCGATCCTGCGCTGTGAAGATCGGGTAACACCGCATCTTTTCATGAATTTCGCATACTAATTATCTAAAGATCATTCAAGTGATATTCATTTCTCAATCTGCAGAGGAATATCAATTTTCTACATATGTATACATAGACTTATGAAGTACAAGTTACACATATACTTTATACGAGTGAAATCATATGAAAGGAGAAGGTATATCAAGATAGCGAGGAAGACATGCATGTCTATCTTTCTCAAGATACTCTGCCTTGGCAACATGTACATGTGTAGATAGATTGGCAGGCACAACATCTCCAACATACACAGCTGAAGCCGTTAAAGCAGCTCTCACACACATATATATACCCATATATAATGGACACAATCAAGAAGCTTTTTCTCCAAATGGAAAAGAATCAGAGTCAAGAAGCTTATTATAACTTCTTCTTCCATGTGGTTCTACCCCTTACAATCTCCTCATACCCATCACCTGCTTTCAGTTGCAGAAGATGCGTATACCTGGTTGGCCATTGTTGGAGTGCACCAGCAAAGCTGTGGTGGCCGTTGATGATTCCGGCAATAGTGAGGGTCCCCTCACCATGCTGACGTTTCTCCCGGTGAGACCGAGTCCTCATCTTGTTGGCAAATGGACTGCACAACATCTGAGCTCCCACATTCCTTCCTGTATTCCAGGATGATGCTGTTAAGCTGGTGGTGCTGCACGAACTGATCAGGGATAGTCTGTGTACATGCATCAACAAATTAATATGATTTCAAATATATTATTCCTTGTGATATACTCTCTCTGTCCCAAAATGTAAGGCGTATTTTATTTAGTTAAGACAAAATTTGATCAACAATTATTCCATTAATATATAGTTTATACGATATAAAATTGATGTCAATAGATTCGTATCCAAAAGTACTTATTTATCATTATAATTTTATATTACATAAACCACATATTAATAAAATAAATATTGGTCAAAATTTTGTCTTAACAAAACAAAATATGACTTATATTTTGAGACGGAGAGAATATTAATGAAAATTGTATCTTGTTTTGTTCATTTTTAGTCGTTTAGAAACGGTGCCGCAAAGGAGCACCGAATGCGGATAGAACGCGGGTTGCACGGCTGCGCACGCCAGTCTTACAACCGGCCCCTAATAGTGGTCTGCTGGAGAAAAGTTGCGCGGTATTTTACCTCGAGCATCCACCGTACATATTTGACGTTGTTGACGTGTTCGTTCATATCCAGATCACTCCGCTTGGGCTACAAAAGTTCAATGGCATAAATATGAGAAACCAGAGAACAAAGCCTACGCAGGAAACTGCGAACAGAATAATCCCCATATGCGTAAAAAGCATTGTACAGATCGATCCTACTGAAATCGCTAGGAACATCAGACGAACGAACCAAATAAATGAAATAACCAAACTTTACGCAGCACTAAGTAGCGAAGCAAATGAAGCTAACCTTCAAGTCCGAGTCGATGTATTTGGCATTGCTGTCGAGCTTGATGATCTTCTCAGTCGCCTCCTCCTCGATCGCGTGTCGGTCGATGAACCACGGCGAGATCTCGCCCCTGACCTCCTCCGGCATCTTGGACAGCCTCCTCGTGGTCTTGTTCATCATCACCCAGGTACTGGTTGCTCGGACGAAGACGGTGCCGGAGCCGCGGCCGCGGACGAGCCAGTCACGCCGCATGCCGTTCTTCCCCGATGAACCAACCCACGTGTCGATCTCCAGCACCTCTCCCCTGCAGCACAGTAACGTACAAGGCGGTAAGGTCCGGACCGAGCATCATTTGTGTTGTCTCTTGAAAGAAACCGCGCGAGCGGATGTACAGAGCCAGTCTAATTGACCAATTACCATATGGGGTAGTGGTCGACTTGGACGTGCATCCTGGAGACGACCCAGATGAGGGTTGTTCTTGATCATGCCGTGCGTCGCGCCGAACCCGTCGCCGAGGAGACCCGACATCCACACGTGGTTCAGTGCAGTCTCCTGCGTGCGTGCACGTGTATATATCCTGATCGTCAGCAACTACTCTAATAATGTATTAGTAATTAGCGTTAATTGCACCAGCTCGTACGTACCTGGAGAAGGTTAAGTACGGTCTCGAGGGTGGCCGTTTTGTCGGGGCCAACCTCGTACGAGCGCACCACCACCGTCTGCTGGTACCGCACCCCGCCCTCCACGATCAGCGCCTGCCGGAACGGGTCCGCGGCCTGCTTCTCCGTTGGGATGTTCTGCCGGCTGCGCTCCTCGCGATCCGACGTGGGCAGCGCCGGCGCCAGCACCGGGGCGCTCAGCTCCGCCAGCGACCTGTTGATGGACGTCTCCAGCGCTGTCCCCACCTGCAGCGGCGTGCGGTGCGCCGCCCCGTTCACCCGCACGGGCGCGTTGCTCCGCTGCTGCCCGCCCCGCTCGGATGAGGAGCACCTGACAAGCACGCGCGAGCAGTAGATACCCGAAAAGATGTCCATGCACTCACTCTTGATTAGTACGTTAACTAACAATCCAGATCAAATGTGTTAATGATTGGGGAATTAATGGAACATGGTGATCATGCGGCCGTGGGTCTCTTATACTGGCGCAAGGGCGGGTCTGTCAATAGGGATTTGGTTTGGCATTCGCTCCAGAGGACAAGGAACAAGAAAGCAACATTCTTATACTTGGTAACACACCGTGGCTAGAAACAATGCAACAAACTCGCATATTTCAGAAAGGACAGAAATGGAACGGAATCCGGACAAGAATGGCGGGCTCATGGCTTCACGGACACTTGTTTTTGGAGTTGCAGAAACTAATATTTTGATACGGAGGCCATAAACTTTGACGCCTCTGTTGCAAAGCACCTTGATATTCTCAAAGAGTCAAAAGTGACAGATTAGATTCTTCCCAATAGAATAGAATAGAATGGAATGAACAAAGCATGCATGGGAAGACTCACGCATAGGGCTTAATTAATTGGTCGAGCAAGTCCTATGTCTAGGGTGTATTTTCTAGAACGACACGATTAATTCATACTACATTCGAAATTACTTCTTTTTAACTGTATACTTTACGAGCAAGATGAAGTTATATTGGTGATTAGTCGGTGACGAAGAGACCAAAATGAGTAGACACCGCCAAACAAGCTGCAAGCTAAGCTTAAGTAAAAGTAGTCTTCAGTCTTTACTACGTGTGGCGTGACTCGATTGTTCGGTCGAAATTTATAGGGAGTTATTCTCATGGAACAGTTCTTTACTAGGCAGTCGGTGCCAACAGCAGGGGTTTTGCTGAGTTATTTACACGGAGTTGTCCCTTTGAACCTACCTATCCGTCTATCCATAACTATAGTAAGTATATACTCTCATAGAATTCTCGCATTACTTTAGAAAGACAATCCAGACGCCTAGTTAGAGATGGTTCATTAGAAAGAAAATCCAAGACGCCTACAAAAACCATATACGATTAGACTTTTCATAAATGATTTTTACTGAATATGTTTAGACGGGTTTAAAAAGCCATGTCTAACAAGTAGGACATCAAAGACGTTAAAAAAAACACCCCGTACGTATGTGATGTTATCATAAATATTTATTTTATAAAACCATCTATCGATCTCTTAACATCACAGTGATTTTTCTTTGAAGCTTGTCAGAAATTGACTGGCCCAAATGGCCAATTTAAAGCCCACCTGATATGCACCCATACGTATAAAACGTAACGCCCTGGCCTAACCCTTACTCCCTGCCTCCTTCCCTCCCTTGATCTCTTCACCCACTGGCCTCCTCCTTCGCCACGATGCCTCGGCCTCCTCCTCCCTGCCATCGACTTCGATGAACCCAGCCTCCTCTTTCCCGTTGTCGCTTGCGACGGCCCTAGCCTCCTCCTCCTTGTTGACCGCAATGGCACTGGCCTCCTCATCCCCATCGTCGACTGCATCAATCCTCCCAGCCAAGCTCCTCCTCCTCCTCCCCGCCGACCGCGACCAAGCCCCGGCCTCCTCCTCCACGCACTACTACAGAAACAAGCATATCTGACGCCTAATCCTCGACGGTTTGGTTGAACAATCTCGGATAAATCTAATACAGAAGGTTGAAAATAGAAAACAGTCTTAAAAAATTTTTGGGCAAAGTGTGGATGCTTCCAATGGATTGCAATCCTAGACCGTTTCGGACAAAAAAACCGTCCTCCCATCCGAGCTCTGGATCACCTAGATCCACGACGGCCTTGGCCTCTTCCTCCCGCCTTCAACTGCGACGGCTCCGATTTCCTCCTCCACACCATTGGCCACGACGGCATCGTCCTCCTCTTCTTGCCACGACGGCATCGTCCTCCTCTTCCCCCGCCGACCGCGACCAGGCCCCGGCCTCCTCCTCCGCGCACTAGTACAGAAACAAGCATATCTGACGCCTAATCCTAGACGGTTCGGTCGAACAGTTTCGGATAAATCTAATCCACACGGTTGAAAATAGGAAAACTGTTTCAAAAAAATTTGGGGCAAAGTGTGGATGCTTCCGATGGATTGCTATCCTAGACCGTTTCAGACAAAAAAACTGTCTAGGATAGTATCCCAGACGGTTTCGTAAGATTAACCGGCTGGGATGTTTTACAGTATCCTAGATGGTTATGTACAGAACAACCGTCTGGGCTATATCCTAGGCGGTTTTTTTAGAAAGAGCCTGGGATAATCCTAGTATCCCAAACTGTTTCTATTTTAGCCAGCTAGGACATATCCTGCCTTTATTGCCCGTGCCCGACCACCCACCAGATAGATTTGGATCTAGGTTATTTCTGGTGGGTGCAGTAAAGGCGATTTGGGGGTGATTTTTGGAGTGGAGATGGAGGATACGCAAGAGATTTTGAAAGATCTCTTGGCTATTGATTTTGAAAGGTTAGTAAAGCTTTGTATTCACATTAGAGTAGTTTTCTCCATTAATTGCATGCCTTTTTTATTTCCTTTATCAAAAGTAAGAACTATGTGGAGAGAATGTGTTGAATTATTTGATTTGGGGTTTTAAATTAGACGAAGTTGCTAGCTAGGCATGGAGAGGAGAGATAATATTGAGAGAGAGGAATGGATAGTCATGATGATTTCCCTAGTGGTGAATTATTTGACTTGGGTGTTTAAGTTATAAGATGAAGCTAGGTTTCTAGGTGTGGAGCCAATAAAGATAATTCAGAGAGGAATGGATTGAATAGTGATGATTCCCGTAGTGTTGGCATAGAAAAAAGAGATAGAGATGATCGATGATTTAGCATTTTGATAATTGATTAATGAAAGATTAGATTTATGATTAAATAATATAAATTATTCTTGTTAAATAGAGGAGTAATAATTGTAATTTACATTAATGAATTTAAATATTTAATGCGTAGCATAGATGGATTGAAGATGGATGTATAATTGCAGCCGTGTGAGTGATGAGTTGTCGGTGTTGTAATCCGGCAATAATGAATGCGGGGCAGCATACGCACAGTAGATCTAGATGGGTGCACACGGGAGACAAAATTTTAGATAGGTTCAGGCCCTCGAGGAGAGGTAATACCCTACGTCCTGCGTTTGGTGGATGATATTGCTTGTATCCTGAGTGCCGCAAGACCTCGAGAATAGATCTCTAGGTTGCTAAGGCTATATGTGTAGGAAAGTATGGGAACTTATGAAAGCGTACCGATCGGAGGATCTATACCAGGCCTTATATAGGCGACTGGGGGTAGGGTTACAAGAGTCTGGATCGGCTTACAGATTGGTTTGCTACGTAGTTACAACAGAATCGGGATTGTCGATCCATATCTGGCACTCCAAGTCGATGAGACGCCCCCGTGTAGAAGTCGGACTCTGAGTAGTCGGCCCGGCCCACCCTACGTCCAGAGGACCGGCTTTGTCCTACTTGATGATACCAGGGTGCCATGCCATCGTCAGTAGCCCCCGAGTCCTTCACGATCTGGCTACAACTTATTGTTGTAACGTCCAAGCCGAATGCTTTTGCCTTCTTCCCGAGTGGCATCCGCCTGAGCGCGCCCTATTATGGTCTGCAAGAAGATTGTAAGGTACTCATAGAACTCCTGTAGAGTTGAGATAATAAGCTAAGTAATATTCACCGGTAGGGCAGGAATATCATGGCGATTGAGTTAATAAACGGGTAAGTTCTGGTGTTACCTGGTCATTTCCAGTGGATGGAGACCGGCTGATAGCCCAGCGGGGGACATACCATGAATCCCGATTGAATTCCTGAGTGGCATCTGGTTTCCTGAGTGGTTCGGGTCCAGCTAGTGTCCTTTTGGGGGAATATCCTCGAAATTCGCATCAGAACCAGAACACCGGCTGTGGCGCTTCGGTCCCGAGTGGCAGAGCCTAATACTCGGACGTTCCACTGAATCCGAAAGTTTTGGATCCCAGAAATTCCAGGGTAAACTTCCCAGAACATCCGAGTGAAGAAACTGGTAGCTCCGAGTTGCTCGGTATCCAACTAGCGGCCCACTGAAGATGCACCACAACTGCCCTTCACTCGGGTGTATTCAAGTGATTGCGTTCCTCTGGAGGCCAATCCTTAAAACCCTTTAAAACCGTAACGTTCGGTTCCGAGTTGTTTGGTAACCGACTAGTGACCTGTTAAAGGTACGTTACAGTTGCTCTTTATGTGGGGTGTACTCCAAACGGGTATTTAACCCCGAAAGGCCAATTGTTGGAAACCCCTAGTCAAAACCGTGCTGGAAACAGTAACGCCAAGTCATGGAGCAGTTAATTCGTTCCACGACCCATCACGTTGCGTAACGGGAGCCGGAAAACCGCGGCGTGGGCGCGAAAAACGCCCGCAGAAGTTGAAGGGACGCCTCGTGCGCGCGAGAAGACCGCGATCGTGGGAGCAGAAGAGTCACGCCCCTCTGCTGTCCCTCTTTATGAGACAAGGGAGGGGAAACCGTAGACCACTTTACCCCCATTCGTGTTCACACTTAGCCTTCTTGTGCCCTGCTTGCCTCTTCGCCTTCCTCACGCTCCACCGCCCTTGAGAGCACCGCCGCGAACCAAAAATCCTAGATCCGATTCACCGGCACTGAATGCACTCTCCTGTCTGGGCAACAGATCCAGTCGAAGAATAGGAGGACGCGGTGGTGTGGGCAATCCTCGGAGAAGAAGACTCCTCCAGCAACCCAATGGCTCCTTGGGTGAAGTCTACGGCGACTGAGGCCCGGCTGAACGCTCTGGTGACTGCGGGCGTACTGCCAGCGAAGGACTGGTGGAATGGCGCACTACCGGCGGGAGGAATTCCCCACCCCGAACACCGGTGAGATCGTGGTCCACTCTGCCTTCTTTCATCGGAGGCTCTCGGTGCCGGTCCACCCTTTCCTCCGGGGGTTACTCTACTACTACGGACTAGAGCTCCACAACCTCAACCCCAACGGCCTGCTTCATGTCTCCACCTTCATCACCTTGTGTGAGTGTGATGTGGGCATCCATAGCTCATGTTCATATTCACTCGCCGCTGATGATGGTGCCAATGAGGAGATACACATAGAGCTGTCACAAGGTCGAATAACTAGTGCTAAAGCAAAGCTACTTAATGAACAGGTGAATTCACTCCTTAATGCACATGCTAATATTATTGATGAGAGCTTTATGCTATCTAAATCCAATTGCTTAATGATACTCAGGTATTCAGCTCAAGAGTTAGAAGGAGACGTCGATACGGTTCACAAGTATTTGTTGATTCAAGAACATGTGGAGTTTCAGCGGGAGATGAGGGAGGACAATGCATTAGTTGGAGAGAAGGGACAATAGAAGATCGAGTCTACTTTCCAACAAATCAAACGGTGCATGATTTGGAGCTTTCAAGAGAAAGTTATGACCTTAGAAGCGAAGGCTGCACAAGCTGATTCGGATAACGGACGCGAATTGATATACTTGAGGAGTTCGGGATTTGAGCGTCAAGTATTGGTGGGATCCAACTGTCCCATGACTATCCAAAGGTCCCCAATAACTTCCTTAGATGATTCCGCATGGATTTGGGGTGAAAAAGGCAAGGAAACAGAAGATAGAAAGGATTGGCTTCGGATTTAGTACGGACTGCCAGGAGGTCCGAATTTAAAACAGCCGTGGTTTCCTCATACGAACTCTAAATTAGGCAAATAAGTACTTGTTGGAAAGCTAACTCTGAGTACTTTCCAACGGGTATATGTCCATCCTCAGATTCCTTTTGGTCTGCCTGCAATCATTACAACAAGTCGTTGGTTGTATCTGCGCTTTTCCAAATAGTCCTGTAACTTAGGGAAGTTAAAGTTAGGTTGGATTTCGACCCTAATACTAGGGAGGAAATCCTAGAGTCTATATATACTGTTGTACTCATGGCTTTTAGCCTCAGACCACTTTATGCATAAGAATTGAAATATAGCTATTGCTTGTTCTTTCAAACCAGCGTTCATGCGAGGATTGCTGAGAGAGAATAGGCGATGGTGTTTGTTCTGCAATTCAAGGTCAAGCCATCGTTCCGTTGGGAATTGGAGACTTGGCGATCGTTGCTCGTGGTCTCGTGATGATCATCTACCGGTGTGTTTGGGCGTTTTTCGAAGAGTTGAGGGTTCGTGCATTGGCACGAGTGTTCAGCTAGCGAGATTATCTATTCATACCATTTATCCACGGTTCCTTGTCGAGAAGATCGGGCCACATCTACCGGTGTGTTTGGGCATTTTTCGAAGAGTTGAGGGTTCGTGCATTGGCGCGAGTGTTCAGCTAGCGAGATCATCTATTCATACCATTTATCCATGGTTCCTCGCCGAGAAGATTGGGCCACCACTTATCAGAGTGTTTCCTTGGAATCAAGCCGCACTTCCCGCTGTGGAAGTAACTGTTCATCGTGAAGCCGCAACCGAGCAAGAGCAGTCCGGCCGTGGTGGGGGTGCGGGTTCCAGCTGAGGCCCGGGGCCATCAAGCTCTACCTGGAGCTTCCCTTCTAGACCTCCAATAAGGGATGGCACTCGGATTGGTTCTACATCTCCAATCCAACGCCATATCTTTTGGGATTCAGGGGTCAGCCTCCCGAGGTTCGGCCGAGCTGGACCGATCTGCCACTGGATCGGGAGCAGCCCGGGGTCATGGTACTTATGGGGGCTCTCTCCGAGGCGCTCAATGCCGACGTTTCCAGAATAGTCGTTGTCTCCACCTTCATCCGTCGCCAAATCTAGCCAGCGAAGCTAAGGGCGCATCCAATGTATAACTACACCGATAGCCAAGACAGGACTCGGGAGTCAACCGATGAGCTCTCAGAGGGTGAGGTGCGACGCCGGGTCGCAAAGCTGATGACCCAGGGGACATACCTGGACATCTCCAGGCGGCTGCCGCCCTTCAGCCGCGCCAACCCGCCGAGCCGGGTGTGCGGCCACTCTCCTGACTTTGTTATTTGCGATTCGAGTTTTGGCTGAATTTTTATTTGGATTGCGTTTGTGCACCCCAACCTTGCAGGATCTGTTTGGGTTCAGTTCCTCAGCTCCCCTTCCAGAGAATATGGAACCAGCCCTAGTATGCCGACATCCCTAGCAGTGGTTAGCCGCTGCAGGGAAGCACCCGGCCGTCGTCCGCCGGTGCTGGGTCGTCGAAAGGAGGGGCGTCTGTGACGGAGGAGCCCAGCGCTCCTCCGCCGGTTGTAATGGTAACTCATGAGGAAGAAACTTAGGAGGATGAAGACGACATTCCTCTTCACATGCAGCGAAGAAGGAGGACAGCCACCGGCGCAGTCCTAGGGGGAGATGATGGCTCTTCCACCCCTCCTGCCCCAACAGTTCTAGCCGCCGCCGTCGAGAAGGCCCCTCAGGTGGCTAAAGAGGAAGTCCCTCCCAACCGAGAAGAGAAGAGGACTGCTGATGCTGCCTTCGGGGGGCAGAGTAGGGGTTTGCTGACTCCCCCAGCCGCCGCGCCAAGGCAGCCGGTGTCGGGGCCCAAGAAGCGCGTTCCTGTTCCACGATCTGCTAAGTAAGTCACCGATTGATCACTTCCTGTTTGTTTTGTCTTCGTAACAGAAGGAATTGATGAACTAGGTGCTTTTATAGGTCGCAGAGAACAGGGGATATCCCGAAGGCCCCGTCGAGTGCCTCGAGGTCCGGCCAAGGGGCAGCCAATCGGAGCCAGAGGCCCGTCGGCCCGTCCTTCGTCTCCTTCAAGGGTGGCCACTACTCCGTCGCCACGGCCTTCTCCTGGACGGGGCAGCGCGCCCCGGCTTCTTCTGCTGCTCCTCAGCCAGAGGAGCCTAGCGCCGGAGCGTCGGCCCCGGCTGCGACGGCGGAGGCTGGCCCGAGTCCGGTGGGGACCGCCCTGCCGGACCGCAGGGGCAACCTCGTGCTCCTGGTGGAGGAGGTTGACATTGATCGCGTGCCTCCTCTGAAAGAGCATCTAGGCCCTAATTTGGTTTTGATGGTTAACGGCAACCTAAACTGGAATCTAATGTTTACATTTGAGTGTAAGCAGATCTTACAGGTTCCATGATGAAGGGCTATCCAGAGAAGGATGGCCACCAAAAAGGTACAAGGTGGGTTCAAGGACAAAGAGATGGCTGTGCTAGGGAGCTGTGCCACAGCTGAGAAGAAGCTGGTGTTGTGCAGGGAGCTGCAAGCAGGGTGATGGTGGCTTGATGCGTCAAGGGCCGTGACTTCAGCTGGTGGCAGGTGAAGCCTAGATTTGCTAGTTTCTTTGAGTCCATAGGAACCACCCGTACTATCAAGAGGGATGAAACAGTAGCAGTTGTCTAAGGGAACCTTGCTCATTGCTCAGAGTGTTGGTCAAGGGGATTGGTGCTTTGAGGCCAATTGCCCTGTGTCAATAGCTTTGCACAAAAGTATGTAGCTGTGTGAAAACCCTAGAGCCTTAGGCACCTGTGTGACGCAGCTGTG